>JAMBLF010000693.1:0-215690 GCA_030578115.1 Leucoptera coffeella | reverse complement strand
GACTCTCAGAATGCAATTCGCTGTCTTTCTTCGTAATATGACATAGGGTTAAGTAGTGTAAGGGGTAAAAATTTTAGTTTTTATTAGATTAGTTTTCATGTGGTTTGAATCATTATTATATTTACATAAATATATATGTATATTACGATTCAAATATTTAATTATTTTCAATAAACAGAATAAAACTAAATATGTATGAATTAAAATAACTTTAATGTAATAATAATTAAATATTTCTACATATAGTTTATATGCCCAGAAGTAGCTTCTTAAGTTTTTAAAGCTGAATTTTTGTATACTTTCGGGAATAAGAAGTAAATATATACGATATGTATGTTACCTTTCGTGGTTATCGATTTTTTTAATCTCTATTGTGGCGACCTAGATTTTAGTGTTTCCTCAACTTCTACCCAATCTTACAGGCATAATAGCCGTAATACTTCTGTTTGTTATGTATCACATTTTACCACTACATTAATAGTGAATAACGCCGTTAAGCTTCGGTTAACGGTGTACGAATTGTATGCAACCTCATTGTTAAACCCTCCTTTCACCAAAACACACGAATTATCTAATTCAATTCCTAATTGCGTAGTTACTACCGCTATCTGTTGTCTCAATATTGGAATCATGAAACAGCAGCGGTAAAACAGAATTATTTCAAAATTTAAAAACAGTAAATATACACATTTACGCCCGTAATTGCCACAGGAGTAAACATAATAAAAGGATCACAAAACTCTTAAGCACACTTTATCATTCACACTAAATATGTATGTAATTTTTTTAAATAATTATGACAATAGCTAATCTATTAAAAGTATCTATAATTATGACTGTACCTAGTCTATTTATAGTACCTAACAATACCCTTAGATCAATATAGTTTATGCTAATGACGTCATACAGATACGAAACCAAATAAATAATAATAAATAGTTACTATTAAGGTCCGTAACTAGAATTATGTATTAACGCTTAACGTGAATTACGATATTTTTAAAAGACTATATACATTCATACAATCTTATTTCCTGTTGTAGTATACAGAACTTGATATAAGAAATGAATAAAGAATCCGACAATACTTCGTATATGTATGTCAAAATCCAATCCTATATAATTCGTAAATAAACTTTATTTTTCGCACTTTTCCACCATAAATAACACGTCTTGAACATGGCAACATTGCCTATCTAATTAGTGTAATATTTTGTCCAAAACGCCCACTTGTTGTCAGCTTACTCTCACGCTTTCATCTCTATGCACTTGACATTGTTTTGGTCTGTGCTACGTTTACTAAGTGTTTAGTTGTATGTTTAGTTTACTATAATGGTAGTGAAGCTAAATTTGACAGTGGTGTTATGCGTCTTAAAGTACTGTTCCTAAAGAGGATAGGACGTTAATGTAATCGTATGTTTATGTTATAATATCGTTTTAATAATCTTTGAAATTTCGAATATGGGCAAATTTCGAACAAAACTTCGAAGCCTCTGGCTCTCAGCAAAACAATAAAAAGGGGAGTGTGTATACACAAGTTGTGAAGCGTATATTATGTTTGTTGTTTAATTACACCTTATCTCCAATAGTGATTCTTAGGAGAAATGTACATAAATAACTTGTAAATTGAATACTTATTGATTTATCTTGTTTTAGTTGGGCTTCATATTATAAGGTCACATCGGCGTGCTCTGAAAGCCAATATAATAACAAATAATAATATATTAGAACACATCAGGAATACATACTTACTAGAAACGTAACCTAGGTAAATGGGAGTTCTTGTATGTAATACATATGTATATCATAATCACAAATATTTCTTTTCAACTTCTAAGTACTTTTACAACTGCGCCATTCCATACATCCCTAGGGATATAAGGTCGTAAGTAACGTTTGTCTTCAAGTACAATGCACATAGCTTTCTTACAATGTACTGTCCCCAATACCGTTCGAGTGATTACTCTGCAAATTGGATGGTGACTCATTAGCACCGCTTAGCGTTACATCGCTAATCTAGCGGCGGTGACTTTGTGTTCGTTTGGATGAGAATGACACTGTACAGAGCTAGATCTAGCGTATTAAAAGCTTAATGATATAAGTTTTGAGTCGTTAGTATATGAATAGATAGTTAGTCGAATAAGATATTTATTTCTATATACACTTTTACAGGAAATATCGTAATACTACTCGTATAGAAATATGGACACACTTTTTAAACATATACTCGTACAACAAAAGGTACAATAATTATATTTAGTAGTAACAATATCGTTACACTATATATCTAACCTATATCACAATATTAATAAATGAATTAATAATATTCTTCTTAGGTCGGGTCCGCTTAGTACGTAGAACAGAAGAGCATGCATGAGAAGGTAAATGAATCGAGAGAATGACTTCATCTCTCGTTGGGACTTAGGATCTTTAATATTCTCGTGTATGGAAACAATTGCTATGAACATAAGTTACAAGAAGCTTAAGAATACTGTGAGGTTTTTAGTATTAATAAGGAATATTGTATTGTTTTCGTCTGTTACTAAATTGCATTCAAATTCACTTTCTATAACTGACTCCATGCAAGTCCCAGATAATTGTTAATGATTTCCAATCAATCTGTAGAGAGAGCATGGGTTCTAAGTCGTGACTGGCTTCTGCCCAAAAATCACTTTCTTCGCCCTTATTTCGGAAATCTTTTCAACCTTCGTTTCGTTCACTCCTCTTATTTGGAACACTTTCCTTGTACTCGTGTTATGGTAATTTGCTTCGAAATTTCGAACTTATTTGGGTAAATGTTAGTAAAATGTGCAAGAATATTCATAAAAACAGTGAAATTAGAAGTAACTATAACCACCGAGTATTTCAGAATGTGTGGTTGGTTCCCTATGAAGTATGATATGAATTTGATTCGTATTGCGCTGCCGTCATCTTAACATTTAAAGTCTTATGAATTAATTATAGAATTTAAAAATAATAGTTCAATTGTTGCTTTTGTTTTCACTCTTACCATAATACCTTAATACTAGTCAAATCACAATCTCAATCTACTAAATACACATCGATACAAGCCTTTCAAAAAGAACACTGGAACCTATTTAGATAGATCACGACAAATGAAGAAACTTAACATCCAGTTCTACTCCAAAATGAACTCTTTCGTAATTACCGAAGGTTGATAATTGCTTGTAGTAGACCACGTGTGACGTGTACATACGATGATATTTGTAGATAAATGATTTTGAACGATAAGGCTCAATAAGTTGACCCTTTGTCTTTGTTGACTTGTAAGTCGGGTTAGGGTTGCCGTGCGAATAATAATGATAATGATTTGTTTAGTTTAGAGTTTTTGCCATTATCTTGTGTATATACTCGTAAAGTATGCTTATATATTTAGTATAGATATAGGTATAGTGTACTTGATAATTTATTTATGTAGGAGCTGTGTTACTTTAATTATATTCGGAAATATAATAATAGAAAAGAAATATATAATAATAGGTAGAGAATATTTTGAGCGAACAAAATAGATCTCATTTATAGTGTATATTTTTGCTGTATTTTACACAATCACATGTACTTCATTAAATTATACAGCTAAATAATTAAAAATAATTCTTACAGTCTTCTATGCTTTAATACGATTGTTGTATTGTCATGATTTTTTTTCTAGAATATGACCGGTAACCCTATTTTCTGTCAATAAGCGTAGTTTTAAACGAGTTTAGTAATTGTTAAATTTAATTCAATGTTGAAATATTTAGCTCATTAGAATTGAATTATGTTCATCATAAGCTCACGATTTGCTCACTCATTTTAGTGTTCACATTTTAAACGTGATTTTAAATAGATAAAGAGCTAAAAGTTTAACTGTCTTATTGAGGTTTCAAGGACATATTATAATGAATGTTGTGAAAATAAACAAAATAAAGAAGAATTTAATCTGTTAGTCTTTCGAAATATGCGGAATATTCGAATACAAATTACCCTCTAATTGTTTGTCTTTTATACAAAGATGAAGATAACAATTTCACAACTATCATTATTTTAATTACATAATTTTGTAAGGTTTGGTAATAGTATTTAAAGATTTGGGACTGGAAATCCAGTAAAGGCGAAATGAATTGTTGTTGTTAAAGATATATATACATATAATAATATGTGAGATCAAGATCAATATATCGAAATAAATACGTTTCCTAGACCTTAACTTGAATTATGTTATGTTGAAATATGTATTCGATAATTTATACATCACTTAGTATCACATAGATACTAACATATAAAGTCAAGGTAGACACACCCTCTGAAATATTTCTCCTTGGTCACTTAATATGCATGCCATGTAACCAGTATCACTGTAAAAAGTCATAGACTATTTGACTATTACATAGCAATAGCCACTTCATTCTTAGTCTTTGCAACCATTAAAGAATGTACAGCATGAGCGAAACCAGCTGTTTGGCAAGCCAGTGGTTGGCTTATCAATCTTATCGTGTCATCGGAGCGTTAAATCGTGCCTTTTTGGGTCAATGATGAAATAGGTACTGTTTACTCGTTTGAGTATTTCCTAGAGATGTTTCACTACCTGTTTTGTTAAGGGATTGTATTGGCTGGAAGGTGGATGGATTGGATGTGAGTGAATTAAATGCAAGTCAATTGGGTAGGTAACGGCATCATTCATGAAAAAAACCGTCTTAAATGTCCATTAACAAAAACCAAACGCTTTCTCGACCTAAAACCTTTGTGTGGTGGTCAGAAGTTTGGGTGTCCATTGCCGCAATTGAATTTCGTAGAATGTATGCATATTAAAAAATGTAAAGTCGTTCATACAAAATTGTGTAACCTTACACCAAATAGGTCGAAACACACGAACCTATTTGCTTGTCAAATCACATTTGAGCCGCGCAAAAGCTTCTGTAAATAATAACAGGCTCCGTAACCATGGCAACGCTTCCTGTAATTTTTAGCGGCACTAAAACCGCAGATTTCGTCGAGAGAATATAACCGTAAATCATTATATGCATGAAATGTGTTTCTCATGTCGCCTATTGTTGGTTCAAAGCGGACTTTAGTGCTTCTAAATAAGGGTTTGCCGTGAAAATTGCGAGTCTAACAATGTCAACTTTTGGTCCGTTTTGATTGATGTGGCAGTTTGTTAGTTGTGTTGCGTTTTGTATGGCGGCGTGTTTGCATTGGGGCACCTCATTTTAATGATACTTAAAAGACTTACACATATTGTAAGACATAATTATATTCTACAGCAACTACACCTTGAAGGAATAGTCAGAAATCACAGACTGAATCTTAGTCCGCAATATTTAATACCTAAAACATACAAGGTAGTAAAAGAACCTAAAAGAGGCTAGCACAAAGCTATAATCGAAACCTATGTAGATCTAGATTCGATTCCTAAAAGAAGCAATTCTCTAATGAATTTTAGGGGTTTTATCAATTTTTCTTTTGAATACTTGATGAAGGATCAAATCTACCATTTTCTAAAGTTTTACACGTGCCGACCACAGAGGGCGATGTTCTGTAATGATAGATAGTATTTGCTCACCGCACATCTTAATTGGTATAAAGTTACTTTAGTTTTATGACTTTGCGTAGTTTTTAGACCCATTACAAGGCATTTTGACTGACCACGCAGGGTTAATGTACTCTGTATAATTTTATCCAAGCAATATTAGTAGAATTCTCAATTTTGGGAATTTGAGTAGTATTACTAGATTAGGAAGTGAATTGGGTAATTACTGATGTGAATCAGCCATTTTAGGTTTATATGTTTTATGAACCTTGTGAATTTATGATCCGTGTCGACTGGTTTTTTATAGTTCCTAAAACTCAGTCTTAAAATCTTTATTACTTTTAAGCGAGGTATAGGTTTTTATACATATTATATGTTTAAGGTCCCATAGTAAAATATTTATCTGCGTACTTTGATATAGATTGTTTTATGTAATTATCGAAGCATTTAGCACTTAATGCGGCGTGTAAAGGTCAAATGAATTGATTGAAAAGTGCTTAAAAGTAAACAACAACTCTTAAATTGTTATATTTAACTCTAAACGTAGCTATTAATGAAAAAGGCGAGTCACGTCCGTGGCTTTTCAACCTGTTCCTTGGCTATTAAACTTTTTACGGTAATCATGGCTTTTATAGATGAATTGATCGTTTGAGTATTTTTTTTTATTTTTGTTTCAGATGACAGTAGCCGGGAAGTGGTCAAATCTGAGCAACAGGTATGTTTCTTTTTAATTATATTTATAATCCATCAGTAAGTAAAAAAGAATAGTTGAATATGTACTACGCTTCAAACTTTACAATTTAAAATAATTAAGTGCAAAAATCTTGACAAGTAGCGTAATAAACTTTAGCTTTATTCACTTCATGTAAGTGTATATTACTAAATTAATTTTATTAAATAAATGCTCTAAGTAGTAGTAGTAATGGATTGGATTGTTATTCGACTTAATTTGGAGACAAATGCCAACCCGGCTTAGGATATTTCCCACGTGTTATCAGAACCTTTATTCGCTAGTAAAATAGGCAACACCAGTCACATAGAAACACAGAAACCCGGTCAAAACTAATCTTGGAACACGGAACGCACTCGTTAGTAAAACATTGCATTGACGAGCAACTGTAATCGAAATTTACGATCCAGCCACACACGATTCATTGATACTTGTTGAACCTTATTGTCACGGAGTAGGGTTTAAAATGAAGTGAAAAATGTAAGTTTGACCCACTAAGATAGAGATGGGTTGTTAATAATCGATGTGTGCGATCTGGGACCTTTGACAACTAAGATTGAAGTGATACTAACAAGTCAAAAGATGCTGGGTTAGATATGTTTCTGGATAGTAACCTTTGCGTTTCTCACTCCTTAGCTTTAACTGTAAATTTTAAATACTGTCTTTTACAAGTTTTACAGTAAATTATTAGTCTGAAACATTGTGGATTATCCGATTAGAATCTTGAGTGTCCATCACTACTTTGTGCTGTACTAAGCTGACCAAATATATATACACAGATTATTTTTCAAAATTGTATGTTAAGCTGTAGAAGATGTATGTTTTTTATTTGAATGACATAGAGCTTAAATATTCAAGCAAAATATCCAAATTTGCAACTATTCTATCGATACAGAATTTAAAGTACTTACTGTAGTCTATGTATGTAATTGTCTTCGTTGAATTACTACTAATTTTGACTTTAGGACTAATAAAAGTAGTTCTCACATACAAAATAGTGAGTGACATCATACCATTTTAGCAATTCTATAGAGGTTACTAAAATGTTTTAAATGCGGAATAATAAGTCATTGACCGTGATATTTATTGACTGAGAATACCATGATTATGTTATTTATAAGAGTATGTTTTTAATTAAATATACAAGTAGTTGGTGAAATAATTTGTAAGTGTGATGGAAGTGTCATCAACTTGATGTCACTCTATTCCGCAGAGTACCACCAAAATATTTAGATTATCTAGGTACAGTCTGGGATATAAACAACATGGTCTCTGTCTTTCTTCCCACCATGTCCTAAGACTACTAAAGAATCCAGTAGATGTTAGACTAGGAACCAGTCACAAATATTCCATATAATTATCAAAAGAACCCTAATAGTTATGCTAAAGTTATCCAAGGAGACATTATCTCTCCCATGTTCTCTTGACCGCAAAAAGGATAAAAGGATGTGAGTGAATGTGATGTTTTATGAACGGTCATGAGGCGAGTGTTTCTACTTCTATGCCATAGATGGCAGTGGAAATGTGAAGCGCGGGGGCTGAATATTGATGCAGCTCAGCCTCCGTGATAGATCAGCTTGATATATGGTGGGGATCGGGTTTCGGTGAGCACGTGTCCATGAATTATTGATAAGACAGGTTGACGAGATTTCGAGATATGGTTTTGAGAAAAGGTAAAAGATATGTCGGCTTGTTTTGAGTTTTTATATGTCTGTGGTGAAGAGGAAGCTCCTTGAAATAAGAATTAGATGTCTTAGAGTTTGATTCAGCTGATATGGATACTTGCAATATATGTACGAGTATATGTGTAATATTTGTTAGCCCTGACGGGGAAGTGTAAATGATCACAGACGTACCTTAGTTCGTATTAGTCCTCTGCTATACCACATTTACCAGGTTATTATGTCGAAATGTTTTCCCTAAATTACTGGTTCACTAATTAGTTGCGTCCGTGACTATCACGGGATATTTGTTAATTAACAATAAATCGATTGAAACCTTTCTTTATATTCGAAGTGTTGTTAAGTTTTATACCAAAATGCAAAGATTTCGTTCAATATTCTTTTGAAAACGGTAAGAAATAAGATTTGTCTGTCGTGATTGACGGATACGTTGAAAACAATAGGTGGGCAACGGTTTTTTAGATGAGGCTGAGAGAAAAACAGTAATTTTTCGTTCTGATTATAATTCAATGTGGATGGGAGGCGTAACGGGTCGTGTTGGTGATTGATGTCGGCCTGTTTCAGGTTCTACTGTGCACTGTGAAATATTAGTTGGTAAAAGGAGCGATTAATAATGAAGGCCGTTATTCTGAGATTTCTTATATACTATAAGTATCTTAGTAGATAAGTATCTTAAAGTACGAGTCTCTTAGTCGAATTGTCCTAAAGTATAAAAAACTTGAGATCAGAATTATGAGTAATGCAGCTATGAGTTTACCACCTGTCACATTGAGTACTATCTCTGCTAAAACGTAAGGCTTTATACGGGTGACACTGCTACTCAATCTTCTAACTACTCAATCTTTTAAACAGTTGTAAAGTGTACGTTAAGTATGAGAAAGGATCAGAAATAGTAATATAGTTGGATTATCTTATGATAATCAAACATTAATTGGAATTCATACATTTCTTTCGACTTTTTAAAACTTTGAAACGCTCTCTTGTGAATTTACAGAATGTCACCTAAGCAAGATAGCCACCGTTCGATAATATATTTCACTTACCTCAGCTTATATAACCTCAGCTAAAGGTTCCATGTTTTTGTACCCACTAACGGAAATTAATGTAAATCTTAACTGAAACGGTACAAATCAGGCGGTACTAGTAGAAACGTAGTGGCATGCCGATACGGACAACTTTTTGCAATATTTCACATTCACGGGTACACTCCCCGCGATTTGCGTCCACACAGCCGCGTACTGGTAGGCACGAAAGTGATTCAGTTTGGTCTAGGCTGGGTTAGGCATTTACGTACATTCATATATTCTTGCCTTCAATTACTTAAATAGGTAGGCTGTTTATCGATCACTACCTTGAAAGACAAATTTCTCTTGCCGTAATATAATTTTAGGTTAGTTGTTTAATTTATTTTGGGATGGTGAAAATCTGAAACAAAATATTTTATTAGTTTTATAATATCAATAAGGGGTTGAGAAAGCATTGTTTGATATATTAGGATTATGTTATGTTGTCTTAGTCGCCACGTATATAACATACACTCACGACTTGTTTCCTTGTCTGCCAAAGCATGTTAGTTATAAGGTATATGTATGGTATATATATGTATAAGGTATATAAGGTTACCTATATACATTTTTGCGGCTAATTAAAATTCAGTCTTTGTCCCTTCAAATATCACGATTTTTGTCCAAATCGAGCGTGTGTAGCGGTCCCTTTACAAGTTTCGACGAAATGCTTAGTACAAAGTTTAGTGTAGTATGTGACCGGCATTATAAATAGACACGTACATACGACTGAGTAATTCATTTACCATTTGATACTCGGTAATATATTTAAACTGTATTTTGTTAGCAGAATAAGTAATGTTCCTTGAATAATACTAAAGGTCACATGGACAAAGGACCTCGTAGACATGAAATCACCTCCTTGGTCTCTTTTGGTACCATGCAAGTCTGGGACATAAACAAAATGCTATATAGCTGCCTTTTACTCCAGCATGTAGGAGGCGACTTAGGTACTAGAAATTAATGGAATCTATTAGGCGATGGGTTAGCAGCCTGTTAATTTTTTCCATATGACATCGCACCAGAGTATCGATATTTCAGTCCCATGATTAACCGAACTACTGTTACTTTTTAAGTCTCAGTAGTTCGGTTATACGTCACAACCGAACTATTGAGACTTTTTTGGTATCAGTAGTCCGGGGCCGGACAAAACAACCGTACTACTGAGACTAGAGGGTAACCGCAATATGTATTCATGCTAAAAGTGTAAGAATGCATGTTACATATGAGCTTTTGGAGGTTTTTTAACATAGAAGCGGTAGTGTAGTAGTTAGTAACTAACCCAATAGACTTCTGCTAATATATATTGATTAAAAGTGAATAGTATTCCGTCCACAGTAGTACGATATTAAGTGAGTCAGATTGTAATCAAGTGGGTGGTGGCGAAAGTACTCGTAAATGTATCGGAATTGCTTCGATAACGTATGGTGGAGCCGATTCGGATCAAATCCAAACTCTATTAATTAGTACTTCTATATATAGCAGACCAATTTATTGAATGTCACTTTTTAATTGAATTAGAGCCTTTTACATGGGAAAGAAAGTGTTTTAGACTGTCTCGGGTTTGTGGTGCTGCGTGATTTGGGCGTTTTTATCGCTACACCAATTTGGCTGGTTGACTTCCGTATTGAAGACATAATAAATTAAGCATACAAATATCATAACTGCATAGTGAAATTAAATCCGTCATATCAATAAAACCTTGGTTAGGTTTTTCATATCCTAAGTGATATTATCTGTTTCGGTTGACCAAGGTCCATCGTAATATCGTCATTCAAAATGGTATTGTGATACTAAGTTGTTACATACATACATATACATCACGCCGGTTCCCTTTAGAGGATTAGGCAGAGATCACGGATCCCCTTTGGTTCCGATTTCGACGGACCAATTTCGCAAATTGACACCTTCATACACCTTCTTATAGACACTCGGCGGTTATAGGTACTTATAACGTCACCCTTTGTCTTAGTGTCTATATGACTGTCATATGTCTTATCAGGTCGCCCCCTACTTAACCGTAATAGTTATTATTAAAATTAAACATTCTAAGCCCATGAGAAAACATGAAATCCACTATGTAAATGCTAAAAACAAAGGCGTGTAACTAACGCATATGTACTACCGTCGTCTTTGAAGTGCATTTTAAGGTTGTTTCTCACGTTATTTTTGGCCATTTTAATGGTGTTTTAACAATGACTTTAAGTGCAGCTAATAAGCTACGATTAGTTATGTCAGAGGTTATGCAACTTTTAAATGTTTTTAACGTAAATTGAGGTACTACTTTATGTTGTAAAAGTTGTAGAGTCTAGTTTTGTTCTCCGTGAGAGTTGACTTTGTACGAGTATGTTATAATTGCTGGAATTATGTCAATTGCTCGAATTTTGCAAGTCGGGAAGGTGCCAATTATGTGAGTGTCGTATGCTGTCGATTGTAAAGATAATGTTACGTACGCATTACAATTCTAATCTGAACAAGGATGGTGTCACCGATACTTTAGTCCATTCAGAGTCGTAATTGTGTGGCGAACTTAATGTTCCGATATTGATTAGATGCTCTCGGAATATGCATGTCTCTGGTGTTTGTTGGTATGTAGCACCCGAAATATAGTCTCGTTAGACTTATGGGTGCGTTAAATGTGTTTTATTGTAATTATTATAAATAGCATCTTGGAAGCCAAAGTTAGAAGCCCGTCCCAAGATAATGGATATCTCCATAGATATTAATACCCATTATTGTTTTAAAGAATTCATACTTATATACATACGATCGGTTAATGATTATAGGTATCTAAAAAATTATCTTAAATCTTATATTAGTGGTAGGTTGCTAGCCCATCCCCCAATAGAATCCATTTACTTCTAGTCCCTTCGTCGGCTCCTACTTCACGCCAGGAAGAACGGCAGCTAGTTCGCATTCTTTTACGTGCTAGACTAGCACAGGACTTATATTTTTATATACGTATAGATCACTGAGTAACCGCCCTTCCACTTCACCTACATACACGTTATCTACAAAATATTCCCGTTAAGGTGCTTTCCCGTTTGCAGTCAGCTACTAACTTACCAGGAATACATAATCGCATAGCCGTAAGACTGTAGACCGATGTTGTTAAGGCTTCGCCGCTTATTACGGACGACTGATAGCCTCCGGCGGAGCAGAATAGGCTGCGGGACCGTTACCCGGTGATAAGGTAGGCTTTGTGCGTAAGAGACCTAAGTAGCAAGACCTAACTTCTGCACTCAAATATCTTAACTATGTAACTCAATACATCAAGTCTTTATTCTACGAGATACTCCCTATTACTAAAACGTCGAAGTATGCTATCGACAAAAACATGTTCAAGAATCTTTACATGATTGCTTATTTTACTAACAATTTGGATCAGTGCGATAGAGATTTTTTCGTAGCCGCCATCTTAAAAACATAAATTAATACTTCATTTTTTCACACATATTTACGTCACATGATAAAGAAATACACGGTTCTCTATATGTACAAATAATAAATGATTGAAAGATACTAATAATGTTAATCTTGTATCGAATACTGTCTTAACCGCCTTTATGTCGAAATTTAGTTAATACATAAATAACCTTTTTAATACATAAATCTATAAAACTAATAGTACTCTGACATAATATCAAATGTACTACAGTCAGATTCAGGTAACATAATATAAATCTTGTCCTAGCCATTACAAATAAAAAAATGATTGCTCTATTGACCGATCCTTTCTATGACCAAATACTTGTACAGCATTTACCTAATGGTTATTAATAGATTTAACTTACGCAATAGGCTAAAACGATCCTATTTTAGATCAGGTTTTGTACTAGCTACCGGGCAACAACTTTTAGTCTTATATTGACAAATTGCGAAAGAATTAACCTAGATGGTTAGGTATGTAAGTCAGGTCATACGATGTGGGCCTGAGAGCAATTAGAATTCGGAACTAGTTTAATAATTTGTCTAATAGCGATCTACTTTGGGCGGAGACGTGTGATTTTATTACTGTAACAAATCGTAGCTGTTGGGTGTTAAGGTGCTGATCGCAGTTTTATTGCTTAAAGCTTACTTTTATCTAAATGAAAAGTTATCGCTATAATCAAAGGTATTGCATCTATTAAATTAGTTCAGAAATATTAACATGTTTTTGGTTAAATGATCGTTGTTTCTTACCATGTTCGGTCCCTTACATGTCTTTATTCAATTTAACCAATGCGACACAACACTTATTGTCATTTGCTAATCATTTTGAGGGGCAATTATTGCAGTTTGTTTTACTTAAAAATGATGAAAACTCCATTAACACAAGATGCATGCAGTAACGAAACGAGTATGTAGAATATTAATAGATAATCTTAACAATATGCATAATGGTTTGCAACCTTTCCTCATCGCAACTCACCTCAATATGTTTTTAATAAGAATCGAAGGATATGTGTATAAGACTGTACTGGTTACACAAATATGACTGCTCTGATTCAAACATATGACGAATGAAAAACTCGTTAAACATTGTGAGCGTCCTCTTAAGTCATGCGTGGTCCGTTTCGCCGTGGTCAATAGTTCTACGAGATGATTGTTCGGTAATTGATCGCTTTTTTGCGTGTGCCTTAAGTTATATTTACCGTTGCTCCGACCATTGTTAGTGTCGGCTATCCCACGGTTTGTAGCGATAATTGTTATATTGTCCAGACTTTGCAACAGACAATTTCATCCTAAAATATGTCCTCCTTTTGAATTTATGTCATGTTTTGTACACATATAGTAGGTAGGTATATAATGAACATATATTCATACACGTTACAAACGTATAAGTACAGCGGGATAAGAAGAGATCACGAATTCTAATTATTTTCGATTCTTGAAAATCATTTTTGCTTCATTGACATTCTGACACCTCTGAATACATTCTTTGCAGCTAAGATCCTTCTAGCATCATCCTTTTTCAGTATATTACCTATTTGAGCATTATTTACAAAGATTATCAGTTATTTTGAAATGTAATATTCTAAACAATTCAATTACTATTCCTCTAGTAACAGACTACTATAGGGAATCTTCTAGAAACTTTCTCTTTCAATGGAATTGTTTGATTGGTTAATATGATGTAATATGATTCAATATTGATTCGGTACTTGTCCGTAAATACTTCGGATTTTGATTAGCGCCGATATCTTAATAGGTTTTTAATGATCTTTGTTGTGTAAAGTAAGTTAGATTTGATACCGCGTAATATGAATTGCGGTTTGAATGTTCATAGCTATATTCCTGCTTGATTTGTCGTAAAGTCAATGAGGTTCTTGTACTTGCAGAATAACTTTACTTTAAGAATCGTAATATTTATGTTTAGGTACTTACGTAAACCTGCCCAACACGACCATTTTGTTATCTTACTTTGCCTATGATTTTTATGTGTTATAAGCATAAGTAAACGAAAACTTTTTATTCTTTAAAAGAGAGCTTGGAATTACCATAGTGAGACGTATCGCACCAATATTCATAAAACAAAGAAGGGCAAAACATGTAACTTTATACATACCCATTCACGTCCTTTAACCCTTTCAGAGTGAACAGAACCTCGGAGATATAAAATCTTTTGGTCACTCTCAGCATTGATATTGCCTATTTATACGTCAGTACGTACATATGGTACACAGTAAACATCGCCTTTCTCCAGCTATCACCAGGCTGAGGAAATGCGAGCGTGCAATCAATTAGCTACGTACCACCCATCATGGCCGCTTTGGCCCCGTGAAATCCGTAATCACTGACCTGGACTTCCCAGCTTCGGTTACCATGGCAACGAAAAAACAATGGTTTGACAGGTGACAAAGGGATGTAAGGGATGAGAAAGATTAGGTTTAAGTTAAAGTAGAAAGATATGAGTGTCGAAACATATATGTACTTCAAGAGTTTTATTCGTAGTAGTAGTCAATAGATTTGCTTGTATTATTGTAGAGTAAGTTTGTCAGAATCGGGACAGATGGGGATCCATGATCTGTAACTACCCCTCTACAGGGAATCAGGTGTGATGTGTATGTATGTAAGTGGCTTATACATGCATATCACGACCCTTTCCCTGTAAAAGGATAGGCAGATATCACAGATTCCCCGTTTCCGCAATCCTGTGATAATGTAAGTGACTTCTGAAAGACATTAAAATGTACCAGATAGTCTATATCCAAAGTGACAAGTATTGTTCCATATCACAGGTACAGTTTCTGACTATTACCTCATTTAAAGAATAGGTAAGTTTCTTCAAGGATGTATTTAAATGTGAAGGAAATCATATAACATTATTCTTCTAGTTGTATTGTCAAACAATGCTATTTATTTTACGATAAACTCGGAATAACCTTTATCAAATAACAGTTATATAATAAGAAACTAAGTGTATTTTCTCGTACTAATCCTAACTTAACGTAATGAATTATTAATTGTTGTTTTGTAGTTTAACCTTATAGTGTATCTATGAACGTACTTGACCAACCGTATGAATTTGAAAAAGGTTTATCATCTAATGGTTAAGTCCACTCTTTCAAGGATAATGAATCTAAGTGTTTACAAATAGAAAATTGACTCCATTTCTCTCGCTTACTCAGTATATACCGAAAACAAAGACATCTAACTACATTCCTCCAAATCAAAAACTAGCATATGACTCATCTATGTAAATGTAATCAAAATAGTTGTGCCTCGCTAGGACGTAAAAAGAATGCTAACTAGCTGCCGTTCTTCCTGGTATGTCGTAGGACACGACTAAATGGAAAATATTGGGCGATGGTCTAGTAACCTTCCACTAATTTTCCATATTCACATCACGAATATTCATGATTAATAGTGACAGGAGATTTTATCCTGTTTCTACAATATTAATGCTAAAAATATCCCTAGGAAATATTATCGTGTTTCCTAGCCGCTGTTCACCCCAAAAGGGTTTTAAAGACGTGAACGGACATGTATTCATGTATATGTAAGCTCGTTAAAGCCATGACCCTAAACCCTAAGGTGCAATTCCAAGGTGTGTCCATCGGTGCGTGCGAATCGAATTGGAGGTACCTTTTTCTGCGTGAGCCAGTAACACCGTGAACTTAAGGTCTCGGGTTAGGGTTGCCACAGTGATGTGGTTATTTATATACAACATAAGTATTAGTACTAAGGCCCTTTGTTAGTATGGTCTATTGGTGATCATGAAACCCTTAGTTACTGAATTTTCATTCTGGGAACATAGACAACTATGTACTTACATTAGTATCATACTGATAGTCTGATGATAAGAAAATTCTACATACGAGTAGCTCTATTCTTAACCGTTTCCTTTAGCTGTGAAGTTACGTTCCATACTAATATGTTATTGTTTTTTGTTGGTAAACTAATAATGCATTTTTATACACTAATAGAATGACGTCATATTGAAAAAGGGTTACGTTAGAAGTACCTATAACCGCCAAGTGTCTATGAGGAGGTGTATGCGTGTCAATGATGCAAATGTTCTGTCAGGATCGGGAAAAATAGCGATCCGTGACCTCTGCCTACCCCTCTACAGGGAATCCGGCGTGATGTGTATGTTTTAATACATTTTTATGTACTTGATTGTAGTTTAAATCAGATATGAGTTATAACATTAGCAACTTGTTTACGAACCGCGTATTCCGCGATGAGACAACCCTATTTCCCTTAGCCCAAGGCTATTTCGGAGCCTACTTAAGATATTTCCAATATACTAGCGCTTAGCAGAGTCCTGCTTTAGATAAATCACTCAATAGTCAGCGAGATAGGCGTGGGAAAGGCACCCGGGAATCGATCTTCAATAGGCCAATTTGTGGATCGCAATGTAATTAATAGTTGTACAGCACGATGCATGGCAAAAAGTATAACATAATCTGACAGGGTCTTAATAGCATTGCGGAGCGTAGTTCGATAAAGTATGTTTTGTTTCATGTTTTAAACTGTTTCAAAGAAGTATTATGTAGTAGTAATATTCTGTATTAAATTAGTGACTATTCTTTTTTGACTGGAATATTAAGGACTACTAAGCAAATTGAACTTGGTCAGTTTATTTAAGCAATGAGATGAGGTAAGGAAATTGGTAGTTCTTTTATAAACTTATCACTTCAGGTGAGGGAAAGAATACCTTACGAAAACTACCTATTCTCCTATATGTCAGTACATGACATAGAAATCCACTAGTCATGATAGGTGCTGAGTGTCTAAATCGCCCATAAATGGTGGAGATATAAGCTAATCTTTGCCAACTCTACGAGACATAATAGCACATGTATTATGCGGATAGTTTTTTCTAAATCCGTTAAAAAAACTCCTTATACTAATATTGAACAAACATGGTACTTAATTAAAAAGTCATAACTCAAATGATCCAAATTTCCGTTGGGACTGTCTGAAATTCCATCTTTTTTAGTTTTACAACCGTAGCTACGTCATCGGTCATATGTAGTTTTTGGCGGTTAAAGTTCGTTAACTGTCGGGATGATTTGTGATAATTTTACTCGTATGATGTCATTCTAAAACACGCGTTTGCTCTTGAACTCTTATCAGCTTTTGTGATAAACTTGCTGTGATTTGTGAAAAATTACATTTTATGTAATATTTTTTATACTTGCAGCTTGCAATTATATCATCGATACTGAAGCAAGTTTCTGACCACTATTTTAGGTATATGTGCGTAATTTATAATAAAACAATCTCTATTCAATCTAAAAAACTGCAAAGTCATCAACAATCCAAACAGTCAAATCAAATGCCGAATATTGTACCATTATCACGATAGCATTTTTTATTCCACCATAGAAAGCACAGGAAAGCTTACCACGGCATCTCGATCGAATTTGCCCGACAGCCGTAACTCGATGCGAGAGTAATAGCCGAATGATTATTATTATGATTCGTGAATTATAATCGAGTCGAGCGATGACAGGTGGCCGAGATTCGAACGAAGAATGAGGCCGACTCAATCTTAGGGAGTTGCGAAGGAGAATGTGAGAGCACCTTTTACTGATATACACGTCACATTTACGTCTATCCTTTTAGAGGGGTAGGCAGGGATTATGGATCCCCGTTTGATTTGATCTTGCCAAATACTGGTCGTCTTCCAATCCGAATGCCATTCATATTTAGGCATAACTGGTGTATTTTTACGGTTTGTAAGAGAACATTGATGAAACGGATAATGCTAACGATTATAGAATCATCATTGATCACGTCAGTTACTACCTGGTAAAATTTGACCTTAAAGTGGTCAAAACAACTAAGTAAAGTCTCTCAAGTTGCAGAATAAACTAAAAGTATTATTAGTTTTACGACCGTGACACTTAATACACTGAACACATATTTAGTCAACAAAAGATGCGGTTGATAAAATTCGCATTAGCAGAACACCGCTAAATTAGTGAAAGTAAAATTAACATTTCTTGATAAGCTCGACACCTGATTCGTACGGTTAAGTATGACGCTGTACTAAATATGCCTCTTGCCATAATACTTTCTCAACCTACTTTGATAAGTTTACTACTTTGGGATTTTAATATAGTGTTGTAGGTAGGTGCTATTATTCTATATCTATGAATCGATGTAGTAAAAAACGAAAAATATAAATATGGACGAGAGTTTTATGTCCTGGCTCCAATATTCTATTTTATTACTAAGCACATGGGTATGTAAAGAATAGGATAAGTTTGACAATGCACCAATTTTTGTATGATTGATTAAGACTTTCCTAATTGATTCCAATATTCAAAGTCCTCATACTGAACTTATCATTGCAAAAAGCCCTGCACATTTTTTCACGGTTACGATATACGCCTTACACTAGTATCACGTGGACATCACACAGCCAGGAACACGTGTTGTGATCAAACGTGATCCAGCACGTGATTCTGTGCAGGAGCAATTTCTGCGGTCTTGTGGTGAGGGTATCATTGTTGCAAGGAACGTTGGGGTCGTTTTACAGGATGATTTCGCGGTTATAACGGATATGTGTGTTCTTGTTAGGTTATTGTGTGTTTTGCTTTTGTATGCAGTAGTAGTAAATTGTTGTTGATCCTATCAAAAGCTCTTGAGTGATCGAGAAACGTTGACTATTCAATATGGAAATGGTGAGTGTGAATTGGAGTAGGTTATAACATATTTTATTCATTTAGTATTATAGTTATTTCATTGTAATTTCTCGTATTTAGCAAGGGCTGAAAGAAATAGTCATCAAGGCATGATGAAATTTTAAATATTGATAGATATCTTCCCCTTAATTTGGTACGTTACTAACAGCTGGTTACATTCTACCAGCGTCCCTAACTATAGCAAAACCTGTATACCGTTGCGAATAAGTTGCGAAAGTATAATTGCTTCCGATGGTAGCGGCTTTCCGATGATAAGGAGAAACAATTCTATCAGTTGCCCCAAATAAATCGGAGCAGAGTTTTAGAGCGGTTTGTCAATATCTCAACGGGTGTATGGATAAACCGGTTAGTTCTTTGGCAAAAGTGTCTGTGGATTTTATGGTTTATTTTACGATGTTTCAAGAGTGGAATGAATACTGAGGTAGAGGTATGGGATAATTAGGAATAAGTGGGAGTCCAAGTCTCATATTTTATTCGTTATATTTGTAAGTAATGTATATGTAGAATAGGTAGCTTTGGGTTTAAGATCCAAAATTAAGAAGCAAATTAGGCTTATATTAAACACTTAACTAAACATGGTTGAAACACTGGATTTCGGGTAAAGTTTTCCATTTTTACGTAAGTACGATAAAAACCCATTCAAATCAAACCGTTTTCCAGCGACTCATCTAACATGGTATCAATTATACATCTTAATTGATTATCATCGATATTATAATTGATTTGGCGTTTAAATTAATTACTTTACTAACGACATCTATTTGTCTACTTTACAGTATTTAGACGGGTCTTGTAGAAGTATGTATATTTTAAAAAAGTTGCCTTTGTTAACTATCTTTGGGGTAATCTTAAGCCAATTTTAACTTAAGGTTAGTTTAGATTAATCTGGGGGTTTTTCCTAAGAGAGACCACATAGGTTATTCGACTTTAGTGATGGGATAATCGGAACGAATCCTTTAGCACCATTTTCAGTTAAGCCCCCACATGGCAAATGTAGTGATGGTTTTGAAATATTAAAAATCTGTTTTTCATACGGTTCTTTGTATACTTATAAATAACCCTTGCAATTGGCGTTCCCGGGGCTAACCGACCATACAGGTCATTTTATTACATCTTCTGTAACGAAATGAAAATACATTTGCGAATAGCGCTGAATACTACGGTGAAGAAAAACATCGTGAGGCAACCTACCTGTTTTCCGATTAGGCAATAGTGTTTGTAAATGGCTACACTGTAATAGTCAGTGTTTTTTTAGCGACTTTTCTTATCATCTATCACATTGAGTGCTTACTGCCTTTCTACTCAAAACTTTTCGTGGTAACCATAGAATTATTTCCTCCGCAACCGCGGACAAGACATCCAAACTTCTACCCCGCAAGGATCAACGGTCGTGAAAGCGTTTATGTCTCTAACGCCATTCGTACGATAAGCGAGGTCATTGGTATTTTCATTGATGACGGCGATGACCGTGATTGCTTTTGAAAAACCGGTCCGGATCGACCGTTAAAATCTGCTGCCAACTGCCAATGTGGTAATTGCTTATCAGCCTATATGCGGCGATTGCACGTAATCCTCCCGTGGTTTGGGATGTGATATTGTTGATCAGCTGCCTTTCTTAACGACGTGTGTGAGTTGACTAAAGGATTAGGGTTGGCTAACTATGCAAGAGTCCTTGTTACAACACTAAAAAGACAAACAAAAAAGACAAATGCGTTCACGACCATTAACCCTTGCGGGGTAGTCAGAGGCCACTTCAAACCCACGTGTTGATACCTACCACCTGTCACATTGATTACTGACCAGATAGTCAGTACTCAATGTGACAGCTGGTAAGCCATGTCGCCATTTACAAGAACTAACTATTACCTTATTACCTGTTCGGGGAACACGTAGGGTTCCTCACGATGTTTTCCCTTACTCATTTTTATTAAACTCCTATTAAATACCAGAACCAGAAGGAAGAACGGCAGCTAGTTTAAATCCCAGCTAGTACGGGACATGTATGTTTGTAATAGTGGCGTTATCTTGTTGGCAGTGATGTGCGAAGTGCAAGATTAGCGTAACAGGCCGTTGACTTGAATGCACTGTGACTCAGTTATATAGTTTTGTTGGTTTGGGATTTGTACGGAGTGTAATTAGCTGACTTCTTGAGGGATTTCATTATAGTATTAAGGAGGTCTTCTAAGTATTTTTCGGCAATAACTTGACAGCCGTATATAGGGGTATTCTAAACGATTGTACAAAACCTATCTGGAAACACAAAATATTATGAAAAGAACTCCCTTCACACTTCACTTAACCTTCACATATGCCTTAAGAAAAATGTATCACGTGTTACAAGAGAAGCTTAAGAAGAATAATTCCAATTTGATCTCTCTATTGTCTTAGTCTGACTCAGAGGTTCTGTCCACCCCGCCTAATATCACATACCTTCTATATATAAGCAAATAAGGAAGTGCACGTCAGCCAGCGTACGTCGTGACTTAAGAATCGTCTTTCTAAATACTTGTTCGTCTCGTGTGAGGATTAACGGTAAGAATCCTAAGCCTCGAGCGCGCGATTTCCCCGCGAAAATGCAAAGGTGCCTCCATACAGCCGCGACTTTGCTTTCGTCTTTATTATTCATCCCAGGCTTTTGTAGTGGTATTACAGAGATTAGATGCTCACGTTCTTGGTTCTGAATGGGGTGGATAGATTCTTCTTGATGGTGTCTTATGAGGAACTTTTTATTGCAATTTTCTGGCTCTTTTTTTTTGGTTATTGTTAGTACCTATCCTATCGTATTTTAACACTAAATTAAGGAAGAAAGCTAATCACATTATCATCAGGTCCCGGTGTATATATAGCCAATTCATAGTTTAGTGTCTTGTTAATTTAACTACGAGTTCTCTATGGTTAACTAATGCCCTTTAAGGAAACTTTATTGCTCTTCTCTATGAAATAAAATTTAGTAACCTAAGACTATCTCAAACCTCATCTCATAGTGTTACCACCATTTTTATTTTTAATAACCATACTTTACTGTTGTTACATTAATTTAATTAATATTATTTTACTTTTAACAATACACTGAAGACTTAAGCTCTAGATCATTGTGCTGCAGAGGTGGGCTCGTGTGTCGCCGCGGTCGTGTGTAGATACCATCAGCCTTTATCTCTGCATCGCCTACATGTGGGAACCAACTGGATAGTGCTCCCGATATCTTGAGATAGTGTGCGGGGCCCTTTATGTTTGTCTTTGAAGGGAAACGTCAAAGTTTGACAGATGGAAGATATTGTTAATGAAGTAAATGGTTTCCGGTTTGTATCCGCATTTACGGATAGCATTATCAGTTATAGATAAAGCTTGTAGTATGGTACTTATTGTTAAAAAGGATCTAACGGGAGATGTGCTAGCAATTGGTCTCAATGTTAAAACAACAATTCCATCGTAACTATCAAATGAGTGTTTCCGGTAACAGAGAGTATTTGGTGTATCGAAACTTCTGTCTACCAGAAAAAGATATAAAGACGTGAGTTTATGCTTGTATGTTAGAATGTTTGCTTGTGTTAGAGGCAAGGTTTAACATCAGTAATATACTTTATTGTACAACCTATCCCTAATGTATCTAAAGGAATCTTTACACATATTATACATAGATACACATCACGCCTGATTCCCTGTAGATGGGTAGGCAGACATCACGGATCCCCATTTGTCGCTATCCTGACAGACCACTTTCGCTTCATTGACATACATCTTCTCATACACACTCGGCGGTTATAGGTACTCCTAACGTCACCCTTTTTCAATATAGCGTCTATCTGACTGTTATAATGTCTTATTATCCACGCCTATATATATTTTAACCCATTCCTTAAAGAATGCAAAACGTGTTACGAACGTAAGAAGTTTGAATTCCGAAGCACATTGACAATCAGCTGATGCGCGTAAAAACAATAAAGCCCTCCATACATTACCAGGGTCTGTTCTAGAAGCTTTCAATGACCACCCATAGGATTCCACGGAATAATGAGCACCTGTTTGCACCTGACAGATGTTTAATATGCATATTTACACGTAACTAGACATACATACATATATTATTAGTTACTTGTATTTTCTTAAAAGTAAGAGACTATTAATCGCCACCTAAAACGGCCCTGACAAGTATATTTTGTCTCATTCATATCTATTAACTTTTTCATGTGCGCTCTTCTGTTCTTCACAATAAACTTACGTACGTTTTATCACTTTCTGATCAAGGGGAAGTGACAATTTCTATGACACATTTTGCATTATTTAGAGTTTAATATTTTTGGTCTAACTAGCAGTCACTCGGTTACCTACTGAGACATTTAGAGAAAAAAGCAGATATTTAGCTCTCTTTTTACGTCCTAGGTGAGATTTCATTAAATATTGCTTGGCTAGCAGTGACAGTATGTAGAGATAGATAAAATTAATTACAAACATTCTTTTCCAAAATTCTACTATGCACCTTTAATAGTAAGGCACGCATCCTTATACCCGATCCTTAAACAACTTTCGCTTTACTGACACTCATACACCTCACATATTCGGTGATTTTAGGACACCCGTTAAAAATTCATAATCAACTAAAAAGGCCTTAAACCTTTTAAGACTGTCATACAAGTCTAATTAGCGCTCGACGATGAAAGTGCCACAGATAGCGCAAGATTAAAACAACAACAATAAAACAATACGCGGTTTCATTGGCCGAAAGTGTATGTGAACCTTTTAAGACGAAAACTGACTCTTTTTATTACAATTACGTTTTATATGGAGTAGGTCAGCTCTCAATGATGTATGCGGTTCGTTAAAATAATTACCGGAAAGGTATTCGCGAATATTAAAATTTGTTTGCTTAAGCTTCGGTGTAATTAAGAGTGAATGTCTTTGATATACAGCGGCTATTTGTATGAAATTTGACTATTTCTCTGGAAGGAATAGTGAATAGTCAATTCATATTATCCACAAACTTAGAGATGCAAAAAATCATGTATAGTTATTTTTAGTTGTAACAAAAAATTACGTTTTGTTATGAATGTTCTTTTTTTAATAAGTTAGTTTCATATCCTCATTGTTAAATCAATTAAGTGCCATTCTTAATCTACTTAAAAATCTCCGTCTATATATAAAGTTAATTTTAGAAAATTCTAAAATTTGTAACTGTTCTACCTAATTAGTATGTGATGTCCTACAAATCTTCTTTTTCCATTCAAATAGCAGTTTTTATGTTACAGTTATAAGCTTTTAGAATGTTTTCGAGTGGAATGTGCAAAAAATGAGGAAATACCTACCTAATTTGTATACTTAGACATTTTTGCTGACAAATTCGGCATTGATATATTCTTTAGTATTGATTGATTATACTTAATCCTTTGAATGATAAGGTAAATAAGTCTTTATATGGAGAATCTGTATGTTGTTTACGATAAATATAATTAAGTAAGATGTGGGTTTTTGAAAGGTGACTTATCATATCTATTTGTATATTTAATTGCACATTAGACGTACGAGCAAATGTTTTTATGTATTTTTCTAATGGAACGATCATTTTAAATGTTTAATAAAATCGTAACACATTTTCAATCATTCTAACGAAACTGAAAGCCCTTTTCTAACATAAACGTGTATTAATAGACGCAACCCATTGATTATAATAACCAATAAACCTCAACCTTTAATCTCTTCCAAATTTAGACCCTCACCGTTATATGAAAAGCTCTCAAGTAGTCGAAGACGAACTTATCACTGAATAAACAATATCGAGGTCTCTTTAGCAAAATAAACACGAAAATTCGGACCAGGCCTTATAATACGAGTGGTATAACCCACTGACCGAGGTTTGGGCATTCTCATACGCAGGCTCGAGAGAACAGGTTGCATTTCTTGATCGGAATAAACCAGCGTGGAACTGGTTTCCAGTGATCGACTTTTGTTTACACGGTTTCGATTATGATGCTGATGAATGGCTGTGGATTGGTATTATGACTATTCGATTGTTGAGTGTATTGGTGTGAGGTTTATCGGGAGATGGATTTTGTTCGTGACAGATTTAATGAAGTGCTTAATTTAGGTCAAAATGAATGATTTTCTCTATTAAGCTCTTTTTTACTAGCGCTGGGACTAATAGTATCCGTTTCACGCCTTAATTACGAGTGTTATCGAAAATGCTACTGAATTATGTGTCCTAAACCTCAATACTGACATATAAGTAGAAATATTAATAACATTGCATCGTTTACTTATAACTTAGACCAGCTTTTCCATTTAAAACCCAACTATGCAAGAACCGCACACAAGCCACTCCTCCTTCAACCATTCCAAACATCTGCAAGACTAATAGAGAATGTGTGATACGTCTGGCAACATTGTAAACGCTTTATACGGCCTTAGTCTATGGAATGCATTCCGAGTGTTGCCAACTTTATCGGTGGCGACTTCCACTTCATTAATAATCCATTGTCCTGTCGTTTCCCTATCTGAGATATCGGCGCCTTGCTAGGTACACTGGCAACACTGTTTTTGTGTTTTTTTTTTCGTTTTTTTTTTAGTATCTATTCTTGGCTTGTGCCGGGATATCTTTGAGCAGTTAATTATAGTGTTTTTAAAACGATCACAGGTTGTGAAATATTTAAAAAGAGAAGATTTATTTTCTGTAGCTTATAAATTATATCAGATAAAAAATGCGACAAGCTTGCATTATGCCCGGTATTTCGTAGGTGTATTTAGTGATAACATATTCTTTACCAATGTCTATACAAATACCTTCTCAATTTCCAGCGCCTTATAGTAATTATAGTGACTGAGGAGATATTATGTCTCCAAGGTACTTTTACAACAAATAAGATAGAAATAGTCCAGCATCATACATAGAGCCATACACATTTTGGTAAACGCACCGTCCTGCTTTATTTTCCCTCCGCAATTACACCAATGATTAAATTAAGCTCGTGTTCACTTTCGAGAGACTTGTTTCGGCATTGCGGCTCAATTACTCCGATACCCTCGCCAGAAGTAGGTGGGCAATTACCTTGGACGCACCTGGCCTACATTGTGACGGTTGCGAATTTATTTATGGAATATCGATTAAACTTTGTTTGGTACTTCGGAGCGTCCAAGCTTTGGTCGGTGTTCTCGTGTTTACTCGTAGAGTGATGATCATACAACTTTATGCGTTTGATTTGGCGTAGATTGTGTGTGTTCCTTTATTGCCTTTTTGGTAAAGACGAATTTTCCGAAACCAAATATTTGTTTGGGTATTTTTATTATGACTAGATATACTAGTATAATACCTAACAAGATTGTAACCGTATTTGCAAAGAAAAGTCATGCACGCAAATTTCCGTAACTACCGCTTTTAATTAAAAAAAAAGACAACGGAATTTTGATCTATTAAGAGAAACATGATACAACAAAAGGTGACAAAAGTTATCTATAAAAATGAATATCCATATAATTCAGAGGTCTGTTCATCTCATTGACTAACAACTGGCGTGTAAAAGGATCTCACCTCTCCCCTATAAAGGGATACATCGCAATCATGCAATATCTATTTACCCAAGCGAGAGTGTAACTACATTTCGGCAGTCCACGCTAACCCAAATTCTCCGATTAGCATGTTCGTGAATCCGAGTAACTGTGACACGTACTCTTAAATGGAGTCTGTGGGACCCGAATAGATGTGACAAGAGAAAGATGGCGTCAAATGGCCTCGGCATGTGGAATTTCGGCTGCGCACAAAAGCCCGTTTATTATGGTTATAAAATGGAGAATCGCCGTCAAATCATTAGCCTATTCAAACAGCAGTGGCCTACTAAGGTTGGTTTTGTTGCTGTGCTTTGTGGGTGTAATGCAAATGGATTTGTATTAAATACAGACACGTATATATACTAAAAAAGGGTGACGTTAGGAGTACCTTTAACCGCCGAGTGTGTATTAGTGAAAATGAAGCGAAAGTGGTCTGTCAGGATCGGGACACCTAGACGTGATGTGTATGTATGTATAAAGACACGTCTCGCCATTTTACCTATAGAGGGGTAGAGAGAGATCACGGATTACCATCTGACCCGGTCTTAACCAACCCCTTTCGCTTCATTGACATCCATACATCACATACAGACTCTTGTACTATATAATTGCATATACATTAGATATCATAGCTTTTGCCGAGGACATTAGTTAGTGACACCAGAAAGAAACTATGAAAATAAATTAATTTAAATAAAACCTGTTTTTAAATCTGCATGGTACACTAATTACGAACAATGTAAATAAGCGTTGCATTCACGGACACATTGAAGAGAACTAACAAAAGATCTGAGTACACACTGTATAGCTCATTAAACACTATTACGTAGACCAAGGCCGCAAATAGAGTAGGCGATGAATTAGTTAATAAGTTAAATGGTTCTGGTTATTTAAATTAGAACATTTGTGTTTATATGTATGCAATATTAAATTCTGTAAATCTTTACATAATTATGTTTTTCAAAACAAATTTACGAATTTTATTACGTAAAGGACTGGTGGTTCTTATTGATTTTTCGTTTATTTATTTTAGTTCAAAATGAGGATGCTTTAACCTATCCTGACCAAAGTTCACTTAACATCTTGTATATTTTTTGAGACTAGCAATTTCTTCATTTCTCAAGCAGCCAATCATTCAGATCACGTGTATCAACTAGTTTTAATACAGCTATTTTATTTTATTTGTTGTACATCTCCATCTATTTTCTCCTCTACTCTGTGGTAACACCAGCCCATTGAATCCGTAGCAAGTTGGTCGTCCGGCGTGCCCTTGTGCATTTCCTGACAGGTCGCTTCGCTGCGTAAACGCACTGGTCATTGAAACTATTGAGGGGTTTGGCTAAACAAATAGTCAGTTACTGTTGGTATGTACTGATGAATTGTAGATGCTTGTACTAAATATATATTCAAGACCTTCATTTCATACAGTACTATATATATACACATAAATATTCCCTTTTGGGGTGGATGTTCCATGGATATTCTCAGGTATTTAGTATCTTCTAGATTACTTTGTAGCATGAATATTGTACTATTGCTTGGACAAGACATATTACTTATACTGGATTCAGAGTATTAAAATGAAGTCGAAAATAAAATTATACTTAATTTATGCGTTAATTAACAATTTTGGAGTAGATTGTGTTCGATTTCCAGGTAACCGTATTTTAGCGATCAATTTATGAACTCGATATGTAAGATTGAATTTTATTTAATTGGGTCCACACGTACAGTACAATGTATTTGGGTCTCCTCATATTTTCTTTCAACGTAAGCGTTCTGTGAAAAGTATACAGTCAGAACATCACTTTCAACATCGATGTCATACTTTTGACAGTAATTACCCAAATGTAAATCGAATATTACGTAACTTAAGAGGAAAACGATTTCTTATGTTGTCTTTCCTTCACTGAATATTTTATTAACTCAACTCTTAGGTCAGAACTTCAGTATTTCAGCACTAAACTAACAGCCAACGTTGGCCAACGTTGTTAGAACACCAGTTCATTAAGCATTCCCCCATCAATTTCATACCAGCTTGAGAATATCCAAAGGTAATTTTACTCCATACAACCTCCCGTGGCGCACCGAGAAAAATATAGTGTTAATTGCACTTTATCGCGCATCTTAATGGAATGGTATTGACAAAAGAGTTACTTTCTTCGACCTGCTTTTCGCTGGTCAACAATGTGTCGGGCCTTAGGGTCTAAGCGACTATGGGTTTCTAATTATAAAATGAAAGTGTCGGAAAAGATGCCGTGATAAGCGGAGTTCTGATAGCGGAGATTTGGCGTAGCGGATAGCGAATGTTTTTGTTTAACTCATGCTGTTATGCTGTTCTGGGAGAATGGATACTGCAATTAAAAGTTCACTTTCATTGCTTGGGATGCTTTGTAACTATAAAAAAACGGGTTGAGTATAAAATATGGTGTGACTGACGAAATTTGGAGAAATAGGTTAGCTTAGGAATACTACGGTAAGGGAAAACATCATGAGGAAACCTACCTGTTACCGAACTGGTAATAGTTAGCGCTAGTTAATGGTGACATGGCTTACCACCTGTCACATTGAGTACTGACTATCTGGTCAACACGTGGGTTCGAAGTGGCCATAGAATTACTACCTTCGTAATTGCGGAGATGGACATCAGAACCTCTGACTACCCCGCAAGGGTTAATAGTCGTGACCGCGTTTGTCCTTTGTTTCTCTTTTTACTAGAAGCTTATCCCGTACATGCATACAAGCAAATATGTATATTATACATTTCAATTCAATTATCCATTACCGGCTTGTCAACGCTTAGTTTCAAAAAGCCTAAAGAAATCAACCTTCCAATCGAGTCACATACACATTAGGTTGCGAAGTGTTATAAAAATATTAACTGGAACAAATTAGTGTTCCACGTGGCAAGGTCATACCGATAGTTAGTATAAAAGACTGCGAAAATCCATTTGAACGCTTTTTAATAACTAATCAAGCGTGGCAGGCACAATGGACGAATTACGCTAATTAGAATTTCACCGATAATTTCATAATTAACTCTCGCTAGTATTTATGGTATAGTTTGTTATGTTTTTATGATTATACTGTGTTTTGTTTGCTTGTCGTTTTCAAAAAATCTAGTAATAAGGGTCTCGTTTTGGATTACAGTTGCAAATCTTATCATAAATATGTTACATTTGTGATAAGATTTAATAAGATAAGAATAAACTACTAACTAATAAATAAGATGCAAAATAAAAGATTTTACTTTTATTTTGCATCTTATTTATTTAGGGTTCTTATGACTGCTTATATTAATCTTTTATTACAATATTAAAGGGAAACTATTTATCATGATTATAAATAACATACAGTTCATTTTAATTACATAAGATCATCAGAGTAAGTAATTTGTAATTTGAATAAAAATTGCCAAGTAAAGAAAAGTTAATAAGCATGTATGCCGCAGAATTATTCATACTGGCTTTTCCTAAATTGTACAAAATATTTGCTTCACATTTGCGTGTTGAGTAATTGAACTTTGTAGGTCAGTGTATTGGTGTCGAATGAAATGTTTGTTACTGTCGTTTTGTTTTTACATACATGTAATAATGGCTTTCTTTTGGAGGTAGACAGTGCTATGGCTGCTAAGCTGTTAATCATTGGAAAAAAATTAAATTTAAATTCAAGATACACTAAATAACACACAAGTTAATAAGTAGGAAGTCAATGGCTTTCTAGACTCCAGTTCCAAAATGACTTTTTTGTTCTTGGAAACTTTTTGTACTGTCATTTTTTTCGACGTTTATACACACATATACATTCACGTCCTTCCCATTCGGGGTGGACAGAATCTTCGCTTCTCTTAGCATTCCTATTATAAAAAAAAGATGTTAGCATCGCGTGATGAGAATTTCTAGCAACAAACAATATTAATTCAGCCAAAATGTCATATTGCACAACTTGATGTTATGGCGAAAAATTATGCTCTAATAATGATACATTATTATGTTCCGTGAGCTAATTTTGTTGTGACGAGACGCGGGCTAGGGTTACCGCTTTAATTTGATAATGTTATTATAGATTTAATTTTTTTTTCTAATGCACGTGGCATAAAGACTTAAAGTATTTATTGTTTTTTTAATGATAGAGGTTTTCGTCACCACTGTCTTATAATTGAAGATTCTAGTTAAGGGAATCCTTTACAATCGACATCCAGCATCACAATTGTTAATTTGACACTATCAATTATACTTGTACATACATATAAACTATGCAGTGATTTTATGGTTTTTTTTTTCATCGCAAACAATTAATCTTTGAAAACATGCAAGTAAAATTGTAAGGAAAGGCATCTTGACTTTCATCCCCTAATCCACAGTCTCTTAGATACTTATTTGATCTGACTTGGTAGGACAAATTATTTCATAACTAGCGCAAGACTAATACTATTATAAATTCTAAAACGTGGCAGCCCTACGCCTAAGATTAATACGGAGGCGTTTGATGATATTTGCATGTTTACGTTTTCTTTTTGTGTGTGTAGAGTGGGCATTGTTAATTTGTAAGCAGCGTGTGAAAGAGAGCATGGATACGTGGCTTAATCTCTTAAGGTTCCGGCTTCTATTCCCGGCTGAAGATAATGTAGATTTCGTAGCCAGGTTTTGGCTGTTTATAATAGGTTTTGGTGAAGGATATTAGTGTACTAGTATAAGGTTTTTCACTATATATAAATAGTACTAAAAGGAATGGAAATCAAGGTGAAGATGTAAAATATTTGAAAATATTAGAAGCCTCAAATAGCATATTGCTTCTAACAATACCATAAGCTCCTGAGTCGACTTTTAATAAATACCCTCTGAAAACAGCTGTTTCCATTTACCAGCCAAAATAATGTATGTCGGTAAACGCATAAAAATACCTCTTAATGCGTGCAATTTCACACTCGAAATCTCCAGTTACATCTCGGTCGGTAGCCAATAATTCAAGATAACCCACAGCTCTCCGAAATTGGCCATCTTACCAAATTTAGTTTCTCAACCATTATGTAAATGTATAAATATGTGAAATACATAGTTATATGTACGTACGGTACGGTGTAGGTTGCGTTTGTACAGTTTTTGGGGTTCAGTTATTGGGCTTACTTTAACTAGATGCTTTTATGTTAGGAAGAGGATTCAACTAGATACCTTTCAGCTAGCAAGAACTGACTCATGGAAGTAACTTATAGTTCTTTTCGATTATGCGTTGGTAATATGTCATTAATTATTTAAATGTTGCCAGCGATGTATCTTATACTCACAGTACTAACAGTAAGGTTTTCAAAAGATACTACTAACATTCCTCAAATATTAGGTAAGTGTACAGCAAAACAAGGTTCTGATTTGACTTTAAATCACACAAAACTTTATTGCTAAGAGACGAACACTTCAAAATAAGCAATTGATAAAGATCGTGATAAGTATCTTTTTCAACCCAACATTTACATATACAGGGTGACAGATTCATCACTGGCAAAATTTTAACCTAGCTATCAGTAGCACCTGTAGAACCCATTTTCATAATAAAAAGGGTAGGAATTTTTTGGAAATTTTGGACAATTTTTTTAATTTGCATTTTAATTTTTCAATAACATATGGGTACCCTATTTACCTACTACTTACCAAGGTCATGTTCATTCATAAATTGTAAGTTTACATTCTATGTAATTATCTATGGTACTCTTGTGTTTGTGGACCAGGATAGCATCTTGAATGAAACTTTTTTCCTTATTGAGACAGTGTTTTCACAGGTCAGGAAGCCAATAAAACATACTCAAGTGGTTTCCTTTAAACATTAATTCCGACAATGTTACGCACTATTCTTTTAATCCAAATAATCATCACTGCACACAATAACACAACATGAACATTAGCCGGTTATGGATTGTACTTAACTTAATCGCGTCATTACTCAATGCTGGTTACTAACTAATCTCCCTTTAGTTTACGCTTTGCTAAGTTCTTTAATACATTTGATTCCAAATTTCTGTTTTATTTCGATAATTATAACCTCAAAACCACTTCAATAATTAATTTCATTTCCACTAAAGTATGAATTTTCATTCACATAACTAAACCATGTTTTACTTTCACATCATTAATAAACATCATCCACGATTATTGTACTATGAAATAGCAATTTAACATAAAATTATAAATTCAGACGACAAACAAACAAAAATACTTTTAACCGCCATAGCATTGTGTTTTTTTTATTTACACACAAAGTGCATTGGCCATACAGCCAAATCTTAAGAAACAAACAGACGGACAAGACAAAATGATGTTTTTCCATAGCATTGTTAAAATGACGACAAACATAGTCAAATAAATAAATTAACCACAAATAAAGTAAAGATGAAGTAAAGATCGCGTCATACAGCCAGGGTGAAGTGCATTACATTTCATACTTTCGACTTACTACGAGCATAAATATTTAAATATTTTGTATGACTAATTAATAAATATACATGAGATGAAGAATAAACAATAATAAGTAAATCATTAATAATAAAATTGTTTATTTCACTTATGTACTATTTTATCACTAATAATATCATGTACTTTTTAAGACATGTAACCAGGCCATTAAATTAAAAAGTAAAAAAATTACTCTATGTTCAATTGTTTATGTATCTGTCAAAAATTTCAACGAACGAACGATAAAACGATAAAAAGTTATGAAATTATTTGTTATTAGTTATAATAACTATCGATATGGATTAAAATGAACAAAGATCGAAGAACTAGTGAAATGGAATTGTTTCTAGCATCATGTACAATGAATGTGTGATGAAATCGATGTGTTTTGATAATTTTCATTGGTGGCATGTAATGTTCAACCAACTTTTGTGTATTAAACAGCAGGTAAGCCGTAGTGATGATTAATGACGACTTTTCTTCAAACCCTTGATCGGCATTGAGTTCAACAGAAATAGAGTTTAGTAAAAAATTTAGATTTTTACTTCGATATTTTGTTGTTGATAGTTGTTAGTTTTGTTGTTGATAGTTTTTTGTTTTGGGTGTTGAAAGATGTTTAATTGGAAGAGAACTTATGAATGAAATAATGTAGGGAGTCCATGTATTCTGAATTGGCTCCCAAACTTTGAGGAGGCTTTTCTCCATATTTTTGTACTGGAGGGTACTAAAGTAATTAGTTACGCCAGGCCGCATAATTTTGATCATATAATCTACCCTTGAAGTTTTGCCAGTGATGAAAATTTCACCCTGTATGTACGTATCATGCACAAGGCTATCATGAAATATGTACTACCTTTTCTACTTCTGTACTTAAAAGCACGGAACCCGCAGCGTTATGGATTCGATACGACCACGCGCACCTTTTTATTATTTTATGAAAAATTACAATATTCGCAGCGATTATGCAGAACTGCCAAATTTGGTGCGTTTGCGCAATGGAAGAAATCGGCTTTTATAGAGATTCGCCAGATCACTATCCATAAAGCTATTTGGATGCCGTCCCACCAGCTCTTTAGTTGCCTTGAAAGCGAACAAGGGCAATACGGTATAAGTAGAAGAGTTTGTTTTGAGAAGAGAAGGTGACAAAGATGAGGCCCTTCAGCTCTCACAAGAGTGTTATTTGTCAGCCACCTGCAAAGAGAGTTCCACAATTTTACGATGCAACGCTCTAGTTTCAATTCCACTCCATGACCATCTTGGTTTTTAGGTCTAGGCAATGAATGTTCTTCTCGACCCTACATATCAAGTCAATTCATAATGAGAGAGGGACTATGCCACTTTGGTACTGACGCTGGTCTATGTTTAAGTCCGCGACAAATAAATTTTACCTGTATTCGCGAATGACTTTGTCAACAACAATCGAATGCAAGCAGGTAGCATACTTATTACGGGGTTATATTAAAGGCTTGATTTCAGCATAGAAGGTATAGCAGGCGAGATACGGCTGGTCGGAATCAGGCACCTCAGTGGTCGGAATCAGGAACGTCAGGCGTCAGCCGGTCGGTAAACTATAAATCAAGTTTTTTGAGTTAGATACCAGATTTAGTATGAAATAGGCAAATTTGATAAATGAAAGTAAATATCGTACGAACGAATTATTATACTTTAAACGTTTTCTTTATCTTTTTTGTGATTTACGTAGTCAATTCTATCAGTGGTCGGTATGGCGCTTTTGCGTTACGCCAGGCCGCATAATTTTGATCATATAATCTACCCTTGATTTTGCCAGTGATGAAAATTTCACCCTGTATGTACGTATCATGCACAAGGCTATCATGAAATATCTACTACCTATTCTACTTCTGTACTTTTATGGATTCGAAACCACGCGCACCTTTTTATTATTTTATGAAAAATTACAATATTCGCAGCGATTATGCAGAACTGCCAAATTTGGTGCGTTTGCGCAATGGAAGAAATCGGCTTTTCGCCAGATCACTATCCATAAAGCTATTTGGATGACATCTTACACTAAGTTGACTTGTTTTAACTTAAAATCACTTGAGTTCATTATGAACGTCTCTTACTGGTTAAGTGAGAGTATTTATGGTAATGTCGTACTTAAAACTTAACTGTTTTAAGTATGTAATTGGAATTTTGTAGACAAGTTAGGAATATTGCTTATGGTTTGTCTTTGGGAGATCTATTAGATTCAATCAGCTTGTAGCGGTCCACTGCTGGTCATAGGCCTTCACAAAATACCTAGCAAGTTATGTTCCTACATTACGTCACGTTTGTATCCTTAGTTTTAATAATATTGGTTGTTGTACGCTACAACTATTACAACTTTAGTTAAAAAAGTTCGTTATAAAGATGTTGTCAAACCACCGAATTACATTAAGACATGTTACTTGTAAATAAAACTACATTATTTTTAATTATTATTTGATTGTACTAAGGTGAGGAAAAACATCATGAGGAAACCTACTTGTTTCCCGAACAGGGAATCGTTAGTGATTATAAATAACGACATGGCTTACCACCTGTCACATTGTGTACTGACTATCTGGTTAACACGTGGGTTCGAGGTGGCCATAGAATTACTACCTTCGCATTTGCTGAGATGGACACCTGAACCTCTGACTACCCCGCAAGGGTTAATGGTCGTGAATACGTATGTCTTTTTTTTGTAGATTTACATACGTTTAGTGGCTAATCACGGATCATTAGGCCATTTTGGGGTAAGACTGATTGATATGAGTGACTACCGCATTAACGGCATTGTGACGGATTTTCGCCCACAAGCCACATTTTAATCACAAAGTTTACATCCGGCATTATTCCAATACAATAGAGTGGTCATCCAGAGGATAGGAGTTAATGTCTGCAGAGTATCTTGGCATTTCTTTTCTGCAGGTTTTTCCTTTACAAAATGCCAATAGTTTAAATAGATTATCTAATTTTAATCGCAATTTTTTATCTGAAAACGTTTTTTTCACGTTCAATAAGTTGTGTTATGATCTCTCTGTTGAATTAAAAGCTTTCATTTCATTTCATGAAACTTTCGGGGTAATCTCAGACTATTTGAGTCTATACAATAGTATTTACGAAGGTCTTTGAACTCTATCACAAGAAAGATAATTTTTCTCAAGCCATTTTCCTCATCGATATCCGCAAGTAGTAAACATCCTATTTCGGACAGTATACTTTTAAATGTTCCGAGCACTCGTACAGAGTCAAGTGTCTGTTTTGTAAGAAGAAATTTCTAAATTACATCATTGCACAGTGGGCGTCCCTAAAGAAAGTAATGTTGAATAATACCTATTTTCTATCGGCCGCTTTTGCTTTTGTTATTTGTTGTGTTGACGTAACATGTCATCTATGTGTCAAGTTGAGGGGAGTGGCTGTCAAGTGTCTGTCACGCTGTTGTCTGCTTGCCATACACTCTACTTTCTTAATTTCTAAAGCAATGGGAAATTTTTTTTGTTACTCATTTATAAGAGTAAACATTTCAAATAACAATTTACCCGAGCCAAGAGCCAGCAATACCAACAAGCGTGGCCAAAGACTGATGTTACTATTTAGGTCTCTCCCTTACCATAAAAGGTTACTAGATATGATTTGTATTAAATTAATTATACGCTAAATTTACGTTTACATATTTGACTACATAGTACAGTCTACATAGTAGTGAACTGTAGTATTATATTATCTGTGGTAGTGATTTAAGATATATAAGGCATAAGATTGTTTATGTTTGAGGCGGTACCTTTCTTAACCTCAACTTTTTTAAGTGAATGCACAGAGGGGTTAATATTGTTATGTTTGTGTCCCAAGCTTGTGTTCTTCTCTTGTCAAATAAAAAAAGAGATTGTCAAAATTAAATAATCATTCAATAATTGCGTGATAAATTGTGATTGCACGCGAGGCTATTTGCACTGTCGCCGCTTGACAATTTCTTCGTGCAATTTATTTATCAAAATTGAAATACTGCCATGTCGCTGGATATCGAAATGAAATGTTGCCAACAATAAAAAAGTCGAGAAAGTATTTTAGACGTAATTTGGGTGAAAGTTTTATTTGCACGTTGCTTCTATTATGATTGTTATTAAATAAAAGTTATTATTGTTGTGTAAGGTGCACGGTTTGGTTACGTTGAACTCACTTCCTTGTATCCCTGTTCAGGTATACAGAATTTTTAAAGCATAATATCGCTTTAGTTATCGCTAGTATACTAATATCGTCTACTAATCCCGGCTAGCAACCTGTAACCAATGTTTCATATGACATCTCAAACCCAATGTTTATACTAAAAAGTGACCTAGGAGATACTTAATCTCCGAGGTTCTGTTCACGTTTTGGTACATAAATACTATATGTATGTAATATACCTAATACTATATACTGGTACCAATATGTGTTTTGATGTAATTGTTATGAAATAAGATATATCACCCAATAAACTCAATTTAAACTACAATAACATCTGAAATAGCTTTCACATTCATTGTCATTTAAACTCTATTGCGTCGTTTATTGAATTTAATAGATCAGTGCTTGTAGTTTAGTTACGATTTGCCATAACAGACCCCGTGATCTTTAACCATATTCGTTAATGTTGATCAATTAAATGCAATGTCCACGACACATTTATGGCCTAAAGATATTAGACATCGCTCGCGAATCGATTAAAAGGAACAGTTACTTCTGTCAATTGATTTATTGGATTTGTGTTGCGTTATTGAATTACTTACATCATTGTTTCGTAATACAGACTTTAGCACCGATGTTTGAAATATTTAAACACAATTGTATTTACTTTTTTCTTTTGAAGGGTGGACAGAACAGTAAAGACATCAATATCTACTTGGTTACTAAGTATTATTATCAGGACAGATATGATGTCTTCACCCCTTGTTCCTTAGTTACATACATACATACACATCACGCCTGATTCCCTGTAGAGGGGTAGGCAGAAATCACGGATCCCCATTTGTCTCGATCCTGACAGACCACTTTCGCTTCATTGACATTCATACATCCTCTCATACACTCTCGGCGGTTATAGGTACTCCTAACGTCACCTTTTTTCAATATAGCGTCTTTCTGACTGTTATATGTCTTATTAGGCCGGCCCCTACGTAACCGCCCTTCCACTTCACTCATATATATTCCTTTTGTCAATCTGCTATCATTCATCCTTAGTTGTGTCCCTATTTACCTTCATGACCAGCACGTGATACCTCGGGATGTTCTTTGTAATAACAATTAAATTTTTTTTGAGTGAATAACATAACCAATACTCTTTGATTAATGAATAATTCAAAGAATGTTCTAAGCTTTGGTTAAAAATTAATACTTCTGTTTGTATTCATTCAGTGTATATGAGGAGGTGAATGAGTGACAATGGAGCGAAAGTGGTTTTAAAGGATCGGGACAGACCAGGGATTGCTTACTCCTCTACAGGGAAACGGGCATATATATGTATGTATTTATTCACGCTAACGTTATGTGTATTATGACATTCGTTCTATAATTAGCGATGTCACAAAGTCATCGGTTATCGATGTTGTACTTGAGAGTTCCGCGCCGCCTCCGACTCGATGTTATCGCACCTGACTCGATACATGACATGTGATGCGTGAGTGACTGAACAATGTTCCATTCGATGTGTGCTGTCGATACATCGATATTTCGAGTGTAGAACATACATATTACATAGATAATTAAAAAGCTTGCTTTCTAGCGTCCTGAAAATATTACACTACGTACGTAAGAAATATGAAATATCAGTGTCAGGTTGCTATCCCATTGCTTATAATATATCAATATGCACAGTCCTTTAGTCACTTCATACTATTAAATGAAACACAACTAAAAAATACAACCAATTTCTACACTCCTTTGTCACCTTCTACAACTTATTGATACACAACTTATATTACATTAAATTATGTCGCCACACAGGACATAATAATTACGTATTTCACAAAATTAAATGTGACTCACCTAGGGCTTAACTTTTGACCCTAGCCTATATGCAATAGTCGATTCACTTAAGGGTTTAGTCACCCAGTGATCTGAACTGGTGCGGGTCATCTAACAGGTCATCGGAAAACCGTCCTTGTTAGGATTGGAGTAAAAGGGAAAGTGATTTGGTGGACAATTAAATCTGCCAGTTTAGCTCTACATTCGTGTTGCGAAACAGTGGTTTAAAGGTGGAATAAGCACTAAGGTAATTGAATTAATAACCTATATATAAGGCGGATGTAAGCGGTGTAAAGAACAGAAGAGAGTGTGTGGAAAGGTTAATGAGTGTGAGTGAAGCAAGCGAGATTTGTCAGGAATGGTCCAGGTGGCGATCGATTGTCTTTCCCGGTGACGAAGAAATGTGAATATGTAACTTATGTATATGTATAACCTAATTTTTAAACGGGTAATTTTTATCCTAAATATGTTCCGTCATAGGTTCATTAGCTGAAGCAAACACGTTAAATAGACGGGACAAAAAAAACTAATAATGTTTTAAGATAGTAGTAGTTTGTAATTGCGGCCAAACAAACAACAAATTTAGGTATATTACTGTTACACCCATACCTTACAAAGCCCTTTCCTTAGGTACCTCTATCGAAACGATATACGAGCTGATTAGCTGACTTATTTCCTGGTATACCCATCATATGAGTAAGATATATTATCATCTCTAGTCGACACTTTATACGCACAATACAGTGGGCGTAAAACTATTATTTAGGTATCGCGTTACTTGAACCAAACATTGTATGTCTAGACGTGTTTATTTAGATTATTAATTGCTGAGGTCAACTAAATTGGGAAATACCAGGAATTAGACCTCCTTAGAGGTTAAGGTTTTGATGGCGTATGAGGTTTCTTGTTTATAGTTTGTTGAGTTGCTATGACAACCAATGTAAGTATTAATGTTTGATAAATGACAATCAAAGCTGTATTCATTTGTCGTGAGTGCGTTGTAAAGAAAATTGTTACTACCAGACAGGTAGTCAGTTCTTCCAAGCATCACTAAGATGACATCTACTCGTAGAAGTATTTACTTCCCGAAGAGTAGACACAGTCACCAAGTAATAAAGTATTATATCTGCATCGATACAAACATTGCATATTATTATATTATAAATTATAAATCGTCAGTCTGCCCGTGACCATGGCTACTGCAACGTAGCCGAAACGTCGGGTTAATAAAAGGTAATTTTATTACATATAAAATAATACGCGATAAGTCCCGGTAATTATTATTAATCATGAGTACAAATCGCGAATCTCTTAAAACTATAAATTTGAAGTTGACTGACGCAATAATCATTTCTTTCTTTGTCACTATGTCTATCCTGAAAGAGATAGAAGGATGTCAATAAAAACACGTACACATCACGCCCGATTTCCTGTAGAGAGGTAGGCAGAGATCACGAATACCCCCATATATCCCGATCCTGAGAAACCACTTTACTTTCATTGACACTCATACATACCTCCTCATACACACTAGGCGGTTATAGGTCCTTCTAACGTCACCCTTTTTTAACATGGCGTCTATCTGACTGTCTGTGACTGTCATATGTCTTATTGGACCGGTCCCTACGTAACCAAACACAAGCACATTTTAATCAGATAATCTTTTAAGTATATTACCCCATCGACCCTGCTTATTAACGATACTGTAAGATAATAAATACCAACATTATGCTAATATTTCGCACATATTCTCCATACAGTTGGCATAGTAACCCCTTTAGCTTAATAGCTACAAGTTCGCGTCTATCATTTGTATGCCATCGCTTGTGAATGGCTAAGTTAGGGCCCGGCTTTGTTATGATCGTGTTTACAACTTGTTTTGCCAGTGTTTATGCTAAGTACGGATTAGTATAACATGATAGTAAATTTCTGTTCAGTGTAGTAAAAGGAAGATAAAAGTCTTAAAGTTAAACAGGCTACTTTGCTTTCTATATATTTAGGAGTATATGTGAGTGAAATGGCAGGGCGGTTACGTCGGGCCCAATTAGACATATGACAGTCAGATATACGCTATATTGGTAATAAAAAGGGAGACGTTAGTAGTTCCTATAACCGCCGATTGTGTATGAGAAGATGTATGAGTGTCAATGAAGCAAAAGTGATCTATCAGGATCGGGACAAATGGGGATCTGTGATCCCTGCCTACCCCTCTACAGGGAATCAGGCGTGATGTGTATGATTAAAAAAAAACTTTTTCGTACTTGAGAAAGAATATGCCCCAAATTGCTCCGGCCTATAACTAACCATATCAGTGAAATCTCACGAATAACAATACGGGAACCAATAGCCCTATACTATAGGACGAACAGCGTCATAAACCAAAGGGCTTATTGGCCCTTCCATTGCCTTAAGGTTATGGGCTCCAAGTCCCATTGTGTTTGTGAGATCGTAATTTTGGTTAGGACTTGCTCTTGTTACGCGGTTTGGTTGTGTTTACCAAAATTTTAGTCATTAATGTGGTGGTTACACCTTTATGATTTTTATAGATACGAGTATGTAAGTAATCATTGCAAGTATGAATATTAAATGGAATGGATTAAAAGGTTTTTCAAAAGCAAAAGCAAAAGCTAAACTATAAAAAAAATAAGGGTTATGTTATTTTTGCCTATCCCTAAATAGTAAAAAGAGATCATATTCAGAAGCTTAGTTCAACACACACATGACTTACATACAGCCAGTGCTTATAGCATTGCTTTAAACGAATATAAGATTTTTTATAAATAAAAAATTTCATGTTCACAAAATCTCTATCTTCCCATTTACTAGTACTATTAAATATTTTGAACATTAACTTAGAAGGTCGTATTCGTAACAGTATAGTTGAAGCTTTATTTAACCCATACAAAACAAACAGATCCATACAAATATCCACCATAAAGCTAGGGACATTCGTAACAGATTTTCAAGATTACCAATAGCCTTACGTAACGAGCTGGAGCATATCGTATGGCACAAACACTTAGCATACAATGAAGTCTTGGCTTTAGAACGTATTGGATATTGAGATATGTGTCTGGGTATAGAATCGGAAATATTTTAACTAAACAACCGTGAAACTGGTCCATATATAGCCTTTTGTTTCTTTGAATTCGATTCTATGCGAGGAAGTTAAAGCGAAGTACTGTTATAGGCGAGTATAGGCAACTAGCTGTGTTTATTTTCGGCTGTTTATACCTTCGTTGTTGAGCTTTTGCCTATAAACACACGAAAATTCTTCACAATTTTACAGAAATGTTTCATCATACATCTGAGATAATTTTCTAGTCATAATTGTAATCTAGGTATTTGAAAAGCGAATTTATGCGGCAATGCATACGTCAACAATACTCAAATGGTATGCTAGGATTGGATATTTTCGTAAATCTTAGTATATCCGTAGTATCAATCGAAACCCTTAGTTATCATCATACCCTGCTCTTATCGCAACTAGTTGGGTTCGGTGCAACATGTTTCGCGCTTGCATACTTCCTTAGTATATATTATATCGTATTATTTTAAAGTCTTGGACATTCAATGATCAATATATTTTCTCTGATCAACTATTTTAAGTATAATTTAACCTACTGAACTATGCAGGCTAAATAATGTTGAAATATTTACTCCAATGCATCAATTCCATTGTCATACGCTCCCTCTTATTGTGTTACCTACTTAACTCTTGACTTTTTCTGGATCAATAGACTTTCCGCTCTGAATAGTGCATTCATGTTCCGATTGATAACAATACGAACTGTTTGATGTGAGGTACTATGGGACACTCACATAGTTTTTAGTCTCTACTTGTTTATATACGGAGTGTTAGTGTTTGATGAAGGAAAACTTTGTTAGGTAATTTACCTATCATGTGAATGTTTGTAATAGTCTGAAATGTCTATTATATTTAAAATACGACTGACTGTCGCATTATGGTCTATCGTTGAAGAAACTTACGTGTTAAGTGGTTAAAACACCTGGAAATCACAGCGGTCGTTGGTCCCATTATTCATTAAATACTAGGAAAGTTTGTTATTATAATTATATACTAATATTATATGTAATTGGTATAAAAAACATTGTGTTTTAGTGTTGAAATTGTTTGAAGGTTACTTGGATATAATTGGATATTTACCTTACTTGCTTTTACTTTATTTACCGTACAAGTTTAAAGTTCATACATATCAATCCTACCGTCACATCCTCTATGAGAGATCATGCAACAAAAAGAGCCATTGGAATGCAGAAATGTTTGTTGTAGTCAGCGCCAACAATCAATAACCGGGTTTTTGTGGGAATCGATCGAATTTCCTATAACATTGACTCTCCCATTATATCTCTTGAATTAAGTCATTGATCTACAGTTCATAGATGTTGAAACTCAAGTTGTCTGAAACTAGTCGTGATTTAAGACGAACATTTTCATTACCATCGTCCCTTACAATGTTGACCGGGGTTCAAGAGTCTGTCAACCGAACTTTAAATACTCAAAATATTTCTATTTGAAATACATATATACTAAAAAAAGTACTTGCATAACGTATTCATTCTTTATACCCTTTCATGGTGCACAGAACCTCGGAGCCATGAAAACATCTCAGCACTTTTAACATGAGTTGTCATTGGGAACAATGTAAACAAAATCAAAGGGTAAACAACAAACCAACTAATCGTCTAATAGATTCCATTTACTCATAGTCCCTTTGTCGCCCCTACGACATGCATGGAAAAACGGTAGCTAGTTACCATTATTTTTACGCCCAAGACTAGTACAAATCACTAGTACTAGTCACTATTACACTGGGCAATGACATGCACATATAGGTTTTAAAAACTTACTTGTGTAAACTCCTTTTCTCTTTTTTTAATTTTTTTTTATTTCCTGTCTGTGTATGTCAATGTGTTTCTATGAATAAAGCTTATTATTATTATTGGTACTTATACTACATAAAAATATTCTATGTCATTAAAAAAATAACTATAGTATATTCGCATTAAGAAAATAGTGACGTCATCATGTCCCCACGATTTGACCAATGAGACGTGAGAACGGTTGTCTGCAATTGGTTGATGTGAATTGCTATCTCATTAACTAACGTCTCATTGGTCAGTTTAACCTCTATATATAATGACGTCACTATTTACTTAACGCGAATAGACTATAATCTACTTCTTCTCTTGTGGCAGCTGGTGGTGAACCTGGCGCTGGTGACGTACCAGGCTCTGGACTTCACGCATTCCGAGGACGAGGAGCGGCTCATCGCGCCAGACCTCGACAGACTCATCACCGAAATGGCCAAGTGCCATCTGCAAGGTACGTTTCCATAGATTTAAGTACAACTAAGTAATCCGTTTTTGAGTACCAGGGATAGAAACTACCTTTCGAATGATAACGTGCTTTGGTAAGGGTAAATAGTGAAAAAATAGTTGTCCGTTGGGTTATATATTATTGGATTCGTTCAATAATATGTTGGGAGGCTGTTTATTTGATAAAATTAGGTATTGATTGCAATAAAATATTCATAAATGATTGCAATAAATTAGTAATTAGTGATAGGATGTCAGTGTATCGCACTATAAGAATTACAGTCATCCAAATATCATGTTTAATTGACTGTTATGCAGGACAGTCTTTTAGGAATTAATACAACGAACAGCTGATTATATTCTAAATTGATGAAGTTTTGGAATAGCGACAAATCTAACCAAACAACAACAGTGAAACAAAATAATTAGACATAATATAGGTATACTTTTAATGTAACACGAAAAACTATAAATTTCGTCTTACGTACAATAACAATTATTATAAAACTGGAGAATGCACGTCGATTCATCACCAAATAACTTCTGATATTACTTCCCGTATCATTTGCTTCTAATTTTACCTTTCATCTTGCTTTCTAGTCGATTCATTCAATGTTTACATTACAAATCAATGTTGTATTTTTTTGTCTTTTACTTGTTTTTAAAGATAGCAATATCTTTTTGTCACTTGATTGGAAATTATTGTGAATCGTGCGTCCATGAAAGTAAAATCACCTTATTTCATGCGTATCATAAATTAATACCTTAATGTTGGAATATTCCGTAATAATAAGAACAATATTTTCATAATAACTTTCCATTTCATAATCTTCCACCTGATTGAATTTGGATTAGAGCGAAGGTTTTTGGATATCGGTGACAGAAATATAGCAATACAATACTCGTACGTTATGTTTATATCAAAAATAAAAAGAAAAAATGCCTGCACGACCATTCGGGGTATCATCATAACTCTTGCGGGGTAGTCAGAGGTACAGATTTCCATCTCCGCAATAACGCAGGTAGTTCTGTGGCCACCTTGAACCCAAGTGTTGATCAGATAGTTATTTCTTAATGTGATAGGTTGTAAGCCATGTCACCTTTACAAGCAACTATTTCCTATTCGGGGAACATGTAGGTTTTTCACGACGTTTTCCTTCACCGTAGTATTCTTAGTCTTTTACTTAACTTGGGGTTAAATAGAACTTGCGACGAATAGTGTTATTTACTCGACTATCTTTAATATATCTGTGGATGTGATGGTATAAAATATCTGTATCGAATTAGCATTCATATTTCACCATTCAAAGCGAAAACACATAAAAAATGCTAATCTTTTTCTATGCTATTCCTCAAGCTAAAGTACATACAACATCTCATCACAGCCTTTAATGTACAATGCACATTTTAATCGAATCCCTAACAAGCAAAAGTTTAATTTAGTAAGCAGTTATTACATGCCAATATACACTGTTCTAATTGAGTTTTACATCGGTAGCATCAGAACTCGTTTCCGAAGTAATTAAACATAAAATCATTGCGATCTTCTCGAGGAGTTAGTTGCTATTCCATTGCTAGCCGCTTCCTAATTATGGCTTAGCTTTAGATGAGATTGTAAGAGGTTACTGAAGTAATGATATCGATGAGGGCTGACTTTTTAGACTTTTTGACAATGGTTCTTTAGGAGTATAACAAACTAGTACTTCCAGATATTAGGCGTTCAAACAAACTCTTCAGCTTTATAATATTAGCATAGATTATAGATAGTCAATGTGCTAAAATTACTTTAGTTATGTATTAGTTAATTTAGTATGTCGTGTAGTCTCTAATAACCGAGATGTATCAGTGACTTTTAAGAAACAGCATAAAATAAAGATGAATTTGATAATATAATTTCAAAAGAACGACGAAAGAATAACCATAATTATAGCTTTATAACGTTATGTTAGTTTTTAGTTAGATGATTTATGTTTACTAGAATAACAAATGAGTACCAAAACCCTAGAATGAAAATAACAAACCCTAATCTAACGAATGGTTCCTAGACTTCAACTTTCTAGTGGTCACTCAATTCTTAATTTATGTCTACTCACATGTTTGATTTCTCAACAGTATGTTTGAATATTTAACTGGTATTTTATTGATTTCCTTAAGTCGATCTATTGTAAAAGTTAAGTCACGTTGCCATCAGAGCGCTAAATGTATATAGTGGTTGTAAATAAGAGTTTTATTGTCAAATTTATTAGATTTCGTAATATATTAATATGGCAATTCGATTGTATAAGATTCGCAATGTCTTATGAAATAGGATATATCGAATAATATCATAACTTCCTGCGAGCTTCTTGTATTTCACATGATATTTTTTCAATTACCTATGGAGGTATTCACTAAGTTTGGACCTATAGACTATGGATTTTTGTATTAGGTGCGCGTCTGAAATAGATATTGTATACCCGTATACGATAATAGAACTGTATATGCTGTATATTAACGTTTAAATCATAGACTATGTATCCTTACGCCTCAATTGTTCTTATTATTTATGTGCAGTCGTCTTACTAGATCGACTTAAACGGTACTATTCCATCATTTACGAACCACAATAGGATATCTGACGAGCCTTTGTAACTGACCATTTATCTTCGGTTATCCTTCATCTTTCTACATACATGTAACATGTACATGTAATTCTAGGCTTCTACTGAATGATGTTCTAAGTTCAAGTCTGTGAGAGCAGGAAGTGACCTTATGTCACTCTTGTAACTCACCATTATGTGGGAAGAATGTCTTAGTGTACGTACGTTAGCGCGGCTTTACTTGCTGTATTAAATATGTATATAAGTTTGAGATATTATATGCAGTATGGCTTACTTAGAAAGATGTGAGAAGGTTTGATGTATATGATATTATATAGTTTAGATAATATCAGGTTTTATAACATCGCGAGTCTCTAAAAACTATTAAAATATCGGTTGCTTGTTAATAAATACGCAGATAGAAGTAAAGCATTGAATTCTAATACTCAAACTTGTAATAGCTCAGAATATTAAGAGAATAAACAGAATGGTCACATGTTAAAATGGCGTCTACAATATGCAAATTTTAATGGGAAAGGAATAATTGAGGTGCTTTTATAAATTCAGGCATCAGGATTAATTGAATCAAATGGGCTATAAACTAGTAAGCTGTCAGAAAGATAACATTGCTAAAGTTTACTTTAATACCAAGTCTACTAAAGTACTGTACAAACAAACAAACACATGAAGTATATATTTTAAAGTGTAGTGTACACTGAACATTAGTTACGTGTATACGTAATCAGTTCCTCTCGCATGTCACTGTTTCGAAGACAATTCCTTTGTTGCTCCTTCATTCTTTTTAGTTTTATTGTTCCGAATCAGTTTTCTAGTTATTGTTTAAATGATTGATTCAATTTGATTTGAATTATTCAAAGATTATGTAAGTCATCTCTGTAATATTTTTTATAGCGTACATTCTTTTGTTGTCTTTATTAAAAAAAATACATAAAAAGTTTATATGATTTGTCGCTTTACTTTGTAACCTGTGTGTTTCTTACTTAATTCTTTGAAAAAAAAAAACAATAATTCTGATTTCTTGTATTACTCCAAGTTTCTGTCAGTTCCTTCCAGTTATAATCAAACAACGCTTCCTTCCAGAGTAGATAGAACCTTTTGAAACTCTGTGCTCTGTTAACCGAGTGGCAGAGGCTTTAGATATGTTCCACTAAGACAGACGAATAGTTCACAATAACCATATACATACTAAGTTACGATGTATCCCATTAGGATTTCCTTTAATTAAACTAGTCCATTTGTAAGTAAATAAATAAAAAGCAGATACGCTTTATAAACTTTTACATGACATCTTACTTTCCATATACACACAGGATTAAAACGCCATTAAATACCCACATTACATAACAGCAAAGAAACCTAATGGCGGGTAAATCGCGGACTTTCCAAGCTGGAACCATTAATATTGCCACCTCTATGTGTTCTGTCACTTAATATTCTGAAACTGAATCGTTACCGTGCATTCAATCTAAATTAACTTGTCTTGTTATTTAGTCTTATTTTATGCCTATGGGTGCCTGAGACCCTGGCTTTTCCGATTAAGATGAATGGGTACCGGTCGAGCTAGAAAATGTTATTGCTTGGTCGGTGCATCGTTAAAAGAAAGGTACTAGTCTTGACTAAGTCTTACATACATACATTGTAACATGTAACAAATTTGTTCACTCTTTCGGTTTGTTTCATGGGGAAAAATCATACTATTATTATACAACATATATTTTTATTGTATTGTTTTATCTTAAGGCAAAAGTAAGAGTTGTGATTAAAATAATATTATAATGATAATGTAGGATTATACCCAATAAATTCTATGTATCTACTCTTAGTAAAACGTTTTGACTTTTAATAAGTGATTATTATGGTCCTTATGTTCTATAAAAAGAATTTCATTTAATTTCCCTTAATACCATGAATAAAGGAAGCTAATAACATTACTGTTACCTCCTACGCTGGAACATTACGAATATAATAAGATGTCAAATATTAGTTTTGCTTTCACTGCCAGTGACACTAAAGTGATAGCTACTGTATCAAAGCTGATAAACAGATTGATTGATGCTGGAAAACTCTTGTAGATACTTGTAATCTTGGAAAAAAATGATAACAGATAAAGCTGATTATTTAAAATTAGACAAAAGATACTTCCGTTTTGACCGATCTTGACATATTGTATTGTTTGGCTTGTTGCTAACCATGAACATTTGCTAGTTGTTCGTCAATTATCTGTCCTTTTTAAAACGTTTAGGACACTAGAATATTCCCTAATTTATCACACTCTCAGTCAAACTTTACGAATTATATTTTAGTTTTGATATTTTTATTCAATATAAAAATATTGAAAGTAATTGTTAATTATCACAATGAACTAATAATAGGTACATATATTATCGTACATATCAACACACATCATAAAGCTACTCTCTCACTCTTTCTCTTAACACAGCATCGCCAGATCTTGACCACACATTCACTAATCACAGTTCACAGTTCAAACTTTTCTCGGTGACGACCGCGTGAGCAAAAGAGGTCACTGTGTCAAAATACTCGAGACAGGTGAATGCAATCGGGTGTTCCGATCGCCATTGTTGTCCAAACAAAACGTGAGGCAAGAAAGTGATGTGCACTCCGTATCGATGAAATTTGCATTGTTCGACATTGAAGGTCAATGTTCTTTTCTCTGAGCGGTTAGTTTTAGAGGATTGATTGCGTGAGTGAAGGGTTGGAGCTGAATGAATGAACGGAATGAATGAAACAATAATTACTATAATAATAATATTTAACCATTTTATTACAATCCATACTAAAGAATAAAGTATTCAAAAAGAGCGCTAACAAATTACACATTATCGATGTTAGACAGCATTATGAGCAGTTTTTTTTAATTCAAATTTTTAACGTATATCATCCAAACATTGTAAGATGATTTAGCCGGCATGGCGGTTCGAAATACCTTAAAAACCTCATAATAGTTTGCGATCTCATTAAATATAGTACTTAACTCAACACACCTGATTTATATCTAAGATTTCTTCATTAACCGGAAGCGTGTTACGCGTATCTCGCTTACCATAAAGAGCGGATGCGAAAACTATGATATAGAGCTCTCGTGGGTCCGCTTGAACGTTCAATAGAAGAGAGAGGCTTGGGAGTGACATGTAAATGTTATTGCCAATTGTAGTCTGTGCGAGTTTTTTTGCCGCAGAATAATAAATAGAGCATTGGTTTATGCTACACAGATTACAGACGGAGAAACGATTTGAAATTGTTGAATTGAATGGTAATGGAGTCCCGACAAAAACTGTGACTTAGATCTAGAGGTTGTATAAGAAATGGTTACAGTAATTTATGAGTTGAATATACTATAAGCTTGATACTATGAAAATGAAGAATGTTCGTTAGTTTCAGAGAAGATGATGTAACATTTCATGCATTTTAGTTCTTTTGTCATATCGTAGTTTATGAAATAAGATTATGTTGCGTTTTTTGTTCGGTAACAGCTTTAACCTGCGCGTCATAGGTTACTTAAATTTTCTAACCTTTTGTTACCACTGAAGCTTTTGTTACATCTTGTTTTGTGAGCCAAATAAGTCGGTAATTAGAGAAATGAATTCGCCACAATCAGATGAAAGTGCTCATTGCGTTCTTTATCTCTCTTTGTGTCCGGCTAAGCGCGGTGTTCCCACGAGACGAATGCCCCTCAGCATCAAGAAACAATATGATAAGTTTGGTCGCAGATTGCCTCCGATATGATGCTTCAAGTTTCGGCGTACCTTTCTCTTAAACTCCGTTGGCAGTTTCCTGTAATTCTTGTCACTTAATGCGAAATTCTCAAGGAAGTTGTAACACCGTGTAACTTAATAGACACGGGTATAATGTCGTAAATCGGCGGTTAAGCGCTTATTGATTGCCTGGTGTAAACAATGTGCGTAAGAGACTGTTATGTCCTGTGGATGGTTAGTTTATATATTTCAGTAGCCGATGCAATGTGGTTTCTGGCAACGTTATGAGTACGTTAATCTTTAGTAGGCCTACAGTCTGGTCTACAGTCTACCTTCTTGAATATACATAACGATTCCTTTTTTTATTTAATCAAATGTTTCAAATCGAATCATCCAAAACAAATAGTCTTTTTTGTTTAATTATGTAACGAACTATGTTACTAACCATCATAACAACTATATATTTTTGTTTAATTATCCATCGTTTACGTGTCTCTTTATAACACGCTGAAGATTTTAACTAAACTAATTACTTCAATGATGATCCAATAATGACGTTGACACAGTCATAAATAAATCTACCAGCCATCAATGAATCTTCAAGTCGAAAGCTATTTCAATCGGATTTGACGTAAAAAGGCGTCGCAAACCCCACGGTGACACCTTCGACAATTTTAATTGAATAACGTCTCATAATTACCTCCGTACACGGTCAAATGGATCGCTTGGCGCATGCAAGTGTCTGTACAGAATGTGTTTTTTGTCTATTTCATCTTTCTTTAGATATCAGAAGTCGTTAATTAGTGAAAATTGTCTAGGACGCCTAGTGCCTAGTGTTTTCTCCTCAATAGGTACCGAAGGAAAGCGGAATCTGTCGCCACGATGTAAGAGTGGAGTCAAAGTTTCTCTTGTAAAAATATGATGGAAGTTCCGTAGCCTGTTCCGTACTTGTGATTGCGAACAATTTGCATTTATTAGAAGATCAGGGCTGCGTCTGGTTTGCGGTTGAAAGTGTACGGCCTTGGGTGGTCAATGGGTAAAGAAAGGGATATGGAGTGATATTGACGTATTGATAGGAATGTTTGAAAAGGTAGAAATATTCCGATGTTTTTGAATATTTTTATTGTAAACGTTTTGTATTGTGTATGTTTTGTAGCTGTAAATAAACGCTTTTATTATTTTTGCTTTTATGATTAATGTAGTCATCTTGATTGAGCGTTTTTATATTACTATTAGTAAAATGGCATTAACGTGGGATATTAGTGATAGTAAATTGTAAGTTCTTCGCCCAAAAGAGTCTTTTTACCCCAATTTAATTAGTCTTTAACTTCTTAACCTTTTAACTTCTTTTATAAAAAAGCAGTTCTTTTATTACGTAGTTTGCTATTTATTTACGTCTTAGGCCTGCAATGCATATATTTTCGTAGATTACGAATACCACTCTCCATTAATCTATATCTTTAAGTAAGCCATCTACATGAGACTTATATTCTACTACAATAATTACTTATGTAAGCTTAAACTTTGCTTTCGACATCCTATAGTTTGATGCTCAAATAGGATTCATTATGTGTCAATCTTGTACAATATCATCCCACTTATAATAGAATTACTCAACTATTAGTTAATTCGCGTGGGTTTTGAGAACTTCCTGAGATTCTTAGCAGGCTGTCATCAACACCTTATATCCTTAGACAGATGTTAAGGCTTCTATGCTCAACTTTATCTGTATTCAACTTAATTGGTACGACTCATTATTAGTCTATGGCTGATATGTACTATAAGTAAGTAAGTAGTAATTAAGTGACTGATAGTAATAAAGATAATTTTCATTTTTCAAAAAATTATTTGTCTGTTTTGGCTACTTTATTCGGTATAGAAAAGAAACTAAAGATATTTTCTTATAACAAAAAAGATGTTAGTTAAATGTTGTTTTCAATTACACTGGCCTTAAGTCAGGAAACAATTTTGTTCACGGTAATAATTACTTTGATTGACTGTTGAATAGTTACTCATTTACTTACTGAATTCGAGTTTTTTATCAAATTAGTTTCCTCCCAATATTATGACATCCTGGTTATAACGAAAGACTATTGTCTTCCTATTTACATTACAAATTAGATTAATTATTCTATTTCATCTATTAAGAATACTACGGTGAGGAAAATTATCGTGAGGAAACCTACCTGTTCCCCGAATAGGTAATAGTTAGTGCTTGTAAATGGCGACATGGCTTACCACCTGTCACATTGAGTATTGACTATCTGGTCAACACGTGAGTGGGTGGTGGCCATAGAATTACTACCTTCGCAATTGCGGAGATGGACACCTGAACCTCTGACTTAATGGTCGTGAACTTGTTTGCCTTTTGTTTCATCTATTGCGAATCTACGGCAAATAACCCCTTATCTCATAGTCACCTCTTACAAGAAGAACAAGGCATTCAGGGTTCCCATTCTCATCTAAATATTCGCAGTTATAAGTTTATATGTTTATTCCTTATAAGTTTATTCATAAGTTAGGGTTGCCACCGATAAAATAGGCTAATACCATTTATGTACATCTCTGTTCATAAATGGTAGAAAGAGGAACGAATAAGCTAAATGCTATTTGTATTCATATTGTATACTAGACGATCACAGTCCCGTAATAGCTGGGACGCAAAAGAATACGAACTAGCTGCCGTTCTTCACGGCATGTCTTAGGACTAAGAGACTAGAGTAAATGGAATATTTAAGGTGATAGGCTAGCAAACTGTCACCATTGTTTCATATACCAACATACACATCACGGCTGATTCCCTGTAGAGGAGGCAGAGATCACGGTTCCTTATTTGTCCCGATCCTGACAGACCACTTTCGCTTTATTGACACTCATACATCTTCTCAAACACTCGGCGGTTATAGATACTTCTAACGTCACCCCTTTTCAATATGGCGTCTATCTGACTTATATGTCTTATTATTGCTTTTTATTTATTATTTAGTTAATTTAAAAGACTTTTAATGTTAAGATGATGGCAATCAAAAGTGACCTAAGAGAAATGATATCTTTAAGGCTCGGTCCCCCCTGAAAGGGATTAAAAGAGGTGAATGTACATATATGTATGTATTATGCAGTAGGTATATGTTATATGAATTATGTATGTGAAGTGTACACTCACGAAACGGCATTGAATGGAAGATGGGTGGAAGCCTGCCTGACGTCAGTTTCCCGTGTCGTGCGTTTTTCTGTCGAACTTTCTTCGTGCCGACGTTGACGTGACGTCGATATTGGAAATGCAGTCTTTGATCATCTCAGCCTTTACTTTCGCTGTCAACCGTACAAGGTGAATGAGGATCGAACCTGAGACCGATAGATCGATGCTTACTAGGTCAGCGGTGGTCACGAACTCACGGGTCCCAATAAGGCAAAAGGTTTCTCTCGGTTTTATCAAAATACAAGTTCATGTTGCTCTAATAGCGGCTTAAATGAAACTTTGTGGCTTTACTGTGCTGGAGCACGCTAACTAGAAACAGGGCTAGGTTCTAGGTTAAATCTGTAAAGGCTTCGATTCTCAATGTTATACACACTATAACACTCGTATTTACCTGTACAGGCAGATATTGCAGATTTCTTTTTTTTGATACTTCATTGGCATTGATAGTTTAGTGTGTTATTAATACTGGTATGCTAATATTGTTTTACTTTATCATACAATACAACATAAAATAAAACAAAACAAAAAAATGTGATAAAAAAATATTAGTGTGATCAAAAGATATAAGAGTGCTTAGGACCCGAAAAACTAACAAGAATTAAAGAAACCATCTATCTATATCCTACTCGTAAATAATATGCAAATCAACAAAGATCCTAAACAAAACCCTGATTGATCTAATCCTGTCAAAAATCATACCTTTCAAAGTCAAGTGAAAAAACGTCCAAAAAAACATACCCAAGATCTCTATGGCCGCTCCACTGTCGCCATCAACAAAAATGGTGTCGATATTCCACTGAACAACATCAAACCAAATAACTACAAACCCAACTAACAATAAATCCGATCGCGAGATTGAATATGTAGCTTGGGGCACCCAAAACAATTCCCAGGGCTAATAGAATGAGGAGGTGCCCGTTAATATATCATGGTTCGGTCCCACGGCTAATGCATTGCCTATCCCGTTCGCGGATGGGAATGGGTGCCTATTGTTTGCTCGCTGGGTGGTTGCTGCGAAATATGTTTGCCTGGTACAAACGTGTGGAGTCACGATTGTTTTACCCTAAGGGGTAGTCAGAGGTTGAGAGTCTATCTTGAAGTGAACATTGTGATGGTATGATACCCACTTTTTATTTCATAGTCTCCGATCCAACGTGAATGTGTATGTGAATTATGATACTGAATCTTAATTTTTTTTAGAAACAGTAAATTTTTGCTGGTACGTTGAGGCTTAGGTTATGTCGTCATGTCAAATAATATAATTAAACCTATTTAAAAAAAAATTACATCTAATACGACAATTAAATTTATTTCTTTATTTTAGTCATAGTTAAGTCATATAAGTTCACGAGTACTAAACTTTTGTCAGTTGCGTACTAATCTTTCGTGAGTTATTAAGTTACCAAGAGAGATGATTGTATTCTGATATTGAAATGATTCTGTTCCTTGTAACACACACAGCTTATTTGGTTAGAATTGTTGGTAATTGTGATGATTGATTGAAGTCAAATCGACTTATTGCAATAAGGCAAAAAGGCATACATTTATACTCTTCATGCATGTTTTAAGTGGTTGTAGCGTATCGGGTAATGAAATGAACTCTGTAGCACTAACTAATACATATAAAAAGGCATCTATAGATATGCATACATGCACATTTATGTAACTTAATTGAAATATTCATTGATATGCAGTCAATCGCGTCTTATTCTGACTATAAAGTAAAATAAAGATTCCTTGTAGCCTAAAATTTAATAACACGACATACCATGCATAAATCCATGCAGATCTGGGACTTAATAGGCAATTACATAGGCATAACACTTTGTGATAAATTAAAACCGCATCGAAGTCATAAACACATACTTCCTGGAACTTGTGGCTGGTTCGACAGGTGATACATAATAGATAGGGCTTAAACTAAGAAACACTTAAAAGTTACCTAACTCTGTTATGCTTATAAATATTTATGCTACTATGTCCTATAAAGATGGCGGAGACTATAAATCGCCATTTTGAGTGATTGAGACAAATCTCTCTCTCATTAGACATATCCATTAACCTTTTCAAATATGCTACTCTGTTAAGTATAAGGTCTTTAATTTGATTTGTAAATATCTAATCTAACTAGTTGCGTTTTTGCCAGTGTTCCTTAAACATGTCTGAGAGATCTCTAGAATCTAGCGACACTGAAAATCAATTACAATATGTGGTTAAATTAATTCATTCACTCCATAACACCATATTATATCCTTCAAAAGATAGATATGATTTCACAACTGTAAGTACCATCCTTTTAGGGTATTCGTTGTTTTTGTAATAGTCACTTGAAACTCGCTTTTTACCTGATAATGTACGTCCAACGTGATAGGTGGTAAACCATGTCACCATATACACATTCTAAGCCTGTTTCAGGGATATTGAAAGCTTACTTACTTTACGTATTCACACCCAGAAGTGCGTTTACACGTTTAAGTGCGTTTACACCAGGGAAGTCGTTTCTCGGTGTCACATCCATTTTATTGGTACATCCATCAGCTGTCAGTGGGCACGTGGTTGCAATAAGTGAGATATGGTTACCAGAGGATGTGGCGGACAGACGGTTGGGTAATAAAACGAATGGGCCACAGTTTACAACTAATTATGTTGTTTCATAGACTGGTTGGACTAGGAAACAGGGTATATGGCTATGCTAACGGTACTTATACTGGGATATTAATATGTATGTAAGGAGGTGTATGAGTGTCAGTGAAAGTGGTTTGCTAGGATCGTGAAAAAGGATTTTGTGACTGCGTACCCTTTCGTAATTGAATACATAGGCTATATAAATATTATCCAATTCAACTTCTTGGGTTATAATTGATGAACACTTAAAAATGGTGATGTTTCTAATCGATCGTGTAATAAAACCTTTATGACTGATATCACCGACAATTTTAACCCCTGACAACAACTCATAGGCATGTCCCCACATTGTCCTAAATATCCAGTACATAGGTAGCTTATTCGATTAACATCGCATCGACGGACTCGATTCGAAATATTCGGATCAAGGCCCTTCCACGGCTGTCGCTGCAATGCTCTGGCCATCGATCCGAGTGCATTGTTGTAATAGCACAGCGGTTACAGCATTGTTTACCAAAGGTATCGATACAATGGTAGTATAAAGGTATCGGTCGCATTCGCCGATTAAATTTGATGGCCCATGAATGTCAATTGGTGGCTCGATTTGTAATGTTTGTTGGTTGCCGTGGTTACCGAATCGAATGCTGTTTTGTGTTTGCAATCTCAGATTTAAGTTCAAATGCCATATTTGGATACAAACGAGTCGAATACTCAATCAGAAGCGTAATATTTATTGCATTTGTCATATCTAGATAAATTAAGCAGGTTGTAAAGATATCAATATGGAACGGTGACTGGTTTCTAGCCTTTCATCCAAAATACATAATTCTCTTGTTATTTTTAAGTCCAGACGACTACTCTAAGCATTATAATTTGAGTTCCGGACAAGCGGGTCACTAGAACCGATAATTGTATTAAATGAGTTAAGGAGTACTTACACTTTATAATATTAGAGAGTACGTGTAATGCATATTTTGTCTTCCCTACACCGGCAAAAAGATTCTTCACTGTCAATCATTTAACAATACATTCTTTTTCAATCAATTGATTATAATCGTAAACCTTAACATTGATAGAGAAAGGCTTTTTATTGCTAATAAGTTTCGAGTTACAACTTATTGCCAATTTTATATTTGACGTATTTCTATCTTTTATAAACATGTTCTATCTTTTATAAAAGTGTTTATAATTGTGCCATAAATTGTTATTAAGCGGATAGTTAATGGAATCATTAAAGTATTACACTAGACAACAACTGTACACATTTTTTTAACTAAATGAGATCGGGTCGTATCACGATAAAATTAATAAAGATATAGATATCTTTATAACACCCGACGTTTCGACCCAATTGCATAGGCCGTGGTCGCTTGAAGACTGGCGTCTCAGCTAATGTCTATCTACCCTTGCAAATGGAATTTAAATAACACTAGCGACCCGCTCCGGCTTCGCACGGGTATAAAATATATAGCCTACTCCACTATTTAATGGATGTTATTATGCATATAAACCTTCCCCTTGAATCACTCTATCTATTAAAAAAACTGCATTAAAATCCGTAGCGTAGTTTCAAAGATTTCAGCATACAAAGGGACATAGGGACAGAGAAAGTGACTTTGTTTTATACTATGTAGTGGTAATTATACATATTTAACTGCACAAATTTTTATAGCTCTTTCTTATGACATTAAAGATGAATATTGAACGTATCTTATTAACGAATTTCGCTATCCTCCTTGAGTATCGTATGTATGTTATGAGAGTTTAGGTCGTAAAAATAGGACCTACTGGCTGCCATTCTTCGGCATGTCATAGGAGACGACTAAGGGTCTAGGGGTGAACGAAATCTATTGGGCAATGAGCTAGCAATCAGTCACAAATGTTCCATATGACATCACAACTCTAATATTTATGCTATAAAGTGACCTAAAGATATTATACCTCCAAAGTTTTGTGCACTCTCAAATGGATTACAGGACGTTAATGTATATGTATGTCTGAATAAATGCAGATGAATTAACGTAAAAGTAGTCAGATGTTCAGGAGTCCATCTCCACAATTGTGAAGGTAGTAATTCCATGGCTACCTCGAACCCACGTGTTGACTAAGTCAGTACTCAATGTGACAGTGTTAAGCCATGTCGCCATTTACAAGCACTTCTTTTTAACTGTTCGGGGAACGATGTTTTCCCTCACCGTAGTATCCGACGCATTTCGTAAATTTTTATTATTATTTAGCCCCTCATACATACATACACATCACGCCTGATTCCCTGTAGAGGAGTAGGTAGAGATCACGGATCCCCATTTGTCCCGATCCTGACAGACCACTTTCTCTTCATTGACACTCATACATCTTCTCATACACACTTGACGGTTATAGGTACACCTAACGTCACCTTCTTTCAATATAGCGTCTATCTGACTGTTATATGTCTTATTTAGCCCCTCACATATTAATATACCTGTTTCTCCATTCTAGATGAAGAAGAGGAATGCGGTGAGTTCTCGGAGGGTTCCGAAACTTCGGAGTGCGCAAGAGCCGACACCGACGATGAGGGAATCGAGAGGGATGCTGAACCAGCGCCCCGGAGGAGGCACCGGCCTAGGAGACCAGCCCCGGCTTTTACCCTCAGGGATGTCATTGAGGTTAGTTATAAATTTGCAGGTTATCTGTTATTCTTGTGATGGGTAAAAGACGGTGATAGGACATTACCTGTTACGTTAAATGATTACATATCTGGTGAACAAAGGGGTTTGATGTAGCTTTAAATGATTCAATCGTTATTGTGAATATTGGTTGCTAAGTGTAATATTATATTATTATTAAAGTGAACATAATATAATAGGGTCGGGAACAAGGGAATAACTTGTAAGGGAAATGTGATGTTTGAGTATTGATTTGCGAGTAGGGAAAAGGGAAATTTAAATGCCTCGTAGCCAACATACAAATCTATAAAGTCTAAAGGCAATCAGCAAAGTACTCATTAGAATACTAAAAACACCATCAATAGGTATAATATATAAAAAACAAAGGAATTAGTACATGATTGTTTAGGTGTTCAAATGACATTCTTGTTGACATAGGATTAAAACTAGAACACAAATGTGATTGTTATGTGTTCAAATACAAGGACATAATTGGCATATTTTTCCCATACTATAATAGACCTTTTGTCGTGTGGTTCATGAATATTCAACGTGTATATACAATGAATAAAATAGTTTAGTGAATAATGTAAAGAACGGTGTTGTCCTGTAAAGAATATGAATGATAAACAAACTTAACGAATAATATAACCTTATATGGTTTGAATTGAATGGTTACGTCGTACAGGTAACCTAGATGCAAGTTACCTGGGGCCTAATGTCTTTTACAAAATCGTAGTTCAATATCACTTCAATAGTTAACGGTGTAAACTTGTACGTGTAAAAGCAAAAGTGACACAATTTTCAATTCATCAAATATAAAATCAGTTCTAAAATTTGACACTTTTGCTAATCCACTAACAACTTCACACCGTCACTGAAATCCTTTTGAACTACGATTTAGCTAAACCGCATTAGTAGACTTGAGCCTCAGGTATATTTAATAAAAGGTGATGTAAGAGCTTCCTATAATCGCCAAATATTGCCTCCATTTTAACGCCCATTTATTCAGATATTAAGAATTTTATTTGCCCATATGTAGGTTGAGCTTTGACCCTAGCACCAGAAGGAATGTTAAGTGATTGTAATGCGTTGAAGGCAATCACGTTTATACAAAGTAGAGCTGCACCGTTTGGGCGAAACTCGATCTGTGGTTGCACAACATGGGTGCATCTTTAGGATCATCTTGTATGTATGTATGTTCATATCTACATACGAATCGCTCTGGTTTCAAGTGAAAGTAGGGGATCACGTTTTTTATGGAATCACGTCCGTCATTTGATTAGCTCAGACTGTTTTGGACTTAATGGCTGTGCGTGTGCGTGCATAATTTGAAATTATAGGATGCGTCGAGATGAGTTTGATGTGGATTAGATTAGGAAATGATGACTTTATTTACTGGAGTTTCTTTCTTAACTACTACGCTTATATTTCATATATGAGACGATTTCTATGACGAGTATATGACAAAGGTAGATAGAGATCACGTAGATGCGTTTTTACTTGCAATCTATATGTTAATTTTTGTTTACATCCGTACACTTCTGAAGATTTACTTCCTTCCAAGCTATAGGTATTTTATCTTCATCAATTTGCCATACTTGAGTAAACGTATTTCTCACGTCAAGTTTGTAGGTAAGCGAACATATACAAGATATTTCTTTGGTCACCTTTAGTTTAGCACTATCGGAGTTCTGAAACATTGATCTGGCAATAAATACCTTTAGTATTAAAAAGTAAAATGTAAGATCATCTTTTAAACCACAAAACAAAGAACCACCTTCAGCCAGATAAAACCAATGAAAGTAAGACTGCAGTCGAGTGTAAGTCTAAATGATGTTTTGCAAAGAAAGTAGTGCTAATTTTAATGAACATAATGCTCTTTGGGAGAGAATTCGGAGATTTGCTTAATATTAATCTGCCTTCGTAATGGAGGCGAAAGAAAGTGCTTTCTTTGATCACTTTTGTTGCTGATGAACATTCTAGATTGTACTCGATTGTGCATTCGAAAATAAAAGAATGATACCTAATGAAAATAACAGAAGTGAAAAGTATTAAATATTGTATTAATTGTTGTTTGTCTCGTAATAGTTGAGATTTGAACTTTGGAGGCGACTAGGTATAAATGAGATTTCAGTTTCATTATAGTATTCCACAGCAATGCTATCCCAAACCCTGTAAGATGATTGATCCCCGAAATAGATACACCAAATAAGATCATGAATTGCAATAATAATGTCATCTTAAAGACAAAATAAACAAACAAAATAAATAAACTATCCTACGTCTTGAGAGAGATAAAAGTTTTACCGAAAATAAGGAAATACTATTCACTCTGAAAAGAGGTCACGACCCGACTCAACTTTATGAATAAAATATTATTCGACCTGCTTCTCAATACTCCAAGCTAGTCTGAAACATATATAAAATGCTAGCACGTTGCCTGACATATCTTAGGACACGACTAAAAGTCTAGGATTCAATGGAATCTATTGAACTTTGGAATAAATAACCCTTCATCTAGTTTCCATATCTATTCTAACTCGATCAGAAACAGGTACTCACGCTATTCAATCCTAGTACGTTGAAGAAACAATATTCACATTTAAGATAACTATCATGATTTATGACGTCATTGACACAAAATATTTATATCTCCCGACCAATTTTATCTCTTAATCCTTATATTACCCTATATACCGACAAGAAACACAGCTAACTACCATCCTTCCTATCCCAGACCAGCAGGGACGGAACCTATTATATCTCGATAATATCTCGCCGCAAAGACAGATCCTAAATCTTATTAGATACGCCATTTCGCTGTCGCAACGGCCATGCGACGCCCAATAAGTCAAGCGATGCGATTTATAGGGTTAACCTTTTACTGGTACTTTGGTTGGGTATATGTGGTACCTAAAGTAACGGTTTTGGTTTACATGCGCTCATATATTGGTTCGTGGACACACATATAGGTTAAAATAGAGTGTTACGATTATATTCTCAAAGAGACGCCGTCATATATACTCGAGGATACATATGTATATGTAGACTCAAAGAGGTGATAATATGTTTTCTTATTATTTTGGAGGTGTTAGGCAGAGATTATGAAAATCATTATTATCTACATATTTAACTTCAACAAGCGATGATAGTCAAACTCTATAGAAAAGAGAGACGAAAAATTATAAAATTAAGGATTAATGATGGTGGTAGTCATTATTTAGTTTGAGAAATGCCTTAGTCGCTAGTTACGACGTGTGAAGCTGGAAGCAAATTAGGATAGGCCAATAAATATATTCGTGTATAAGCATGGAGCACTTTTTGGAACTTATATAAAAGGTACTAAAAATGTTCATAAATTCCAATCCATAATACACCCCTAGTCCAAGAGGCAAATCCTTAAATAAATTGTTTCCTAAGATTTATTATATCAAAATGGAGGCATAGATTACATCGTTGGAACGGGAAGGTCCCGATCCTAGATTGTGGTCCATTGTTGGTCCCAGATTAGGATCTGGATGATGTAAAGGCAGCTACTTTTGGTTCAGATTATATCTGATGATAAAAGAAAGATATTCAGTGTCCCGTACTAGTTGGGACGTTAATATAATGTGAAACAGTTGTCTTTGATCTGATTAATATTATTTAAATCTGTAACCTCTGTACGTATGTTTCTTATTCCATACGAACGAACCAATATCTCCTACTGTTCATTTCCCTAGCAATTATTCCCTCTGAGCTTACGTCGTTATAAGTTGTAACCTATAGAACGTAACGTATAAGACTACTATCTTTATATTCAAAAGGACTCTATATACGCGTACATCATCATCAGCCTGTATCAATCCACTGTTGGACATAGGTGTCCCCCAAAAGACGGCACTTCTCCCTGTCAGTGGCCGTTCGCATTTATTAGATACACGTTTATAACAGTAAAGAAAGAAAACACTTTATTCTCTACATTTACAAATACACAAAAATGGAAAAAATAAATGTGTAGAAAACCGTTGATGCAATGAAAAGGTGCTGCCTCAGTATACGATGCAGCTAGGCTGCATCACTGGTCCTCCGGCAAAACCACCAGCAAACCAGTAGAATTTTTTTATTTTGCACAATATATGAAACGTGGATTATGAATAAATATAAATAATTCTAATTTAAATTAGCTTTCAATGTAAACTTCTAGTTTCTATCTATCTTTAGCACACCATACCTGTATATTCTTCAACAAACCGACGATTAGCGAGACAGTTCCAAGATGCATCTTAACGTTTTTCTGCACTTGCTAATTGGTACGTGTCAGGCGTACGAATGATAATTGAGTGATATATGGCCTGCATAGTGTTATTAAGGTGCTCTTAGTTATTCACGATTGGCGCTCAGATAAGGGCCTGATCCACGGTTCTGGGAGTCGAAGGTGTTAATTGCACGAGTAAATATGGGTTGGGATAAGATGTGGCTGTGATTGCGGCCATATTTATTTATGAATCTAATTGGTGGGTGCGAATGTACCATGTGAGTGTGGGGGTATGGATATGTGGATGTTTTGTGACATCCAGGGATTTAGTCAATGATTCAAGTGAACTTCAGAGGATGTAGATATCATATCATGTAGATATGCATATCTCTTGTGTTTGTTAGTAACTGGTGCTATTCAGAAGATTGCATGTCCATCTTCAATATTATTCACCAGGAATTTTCAATATTATTATAGTATTAAACCTTTACACAAATGTTTATGTGCACACCAGTAAAGACAGTATTTCTACATACCAACCCATATAGCCCGTGTCCTTACTGAGGCAGAGATATCCATTTTTCTTTCGTTCTATGGAATTCATAAACCTCTTCCGACAAAATCGGCAATTAAAGATGCTCTAACAGTATCCTTTTTGAGATTGTCATTGCATGTATAGCAATACGACGTCCAATCAAATCATAATACCTATATGCCGAGGCATGGTTAAACCAAGTATCAACGAGACACAGTTAAATCGAATTGTAACTTGCCTACATTATAAAATAATTGATTGTGATTTGTGTTTATGGTAAATCAAGTTTATTATTATCATATGTATATGAAACCCCATCCTTTCCAGCGCTGCGTGTGGCATTGCGGCGGTAGCGGACGTTGCGCGAGGGACGCCGCAGCCACCCACTATAGGGCGGTGTGTCGGGCGCTGGTGGCTGAGGCGTTGGAGCTGGCTTCCTTCCTGGCCAGGGTCAAGGCCACGGGGGCTAAAGACCTGGGAGCTGCTGACGATTCCGCCACCCATCTGGACACGCTGCACTTCTCTGATTGGGTAAGTGGGGTTAGAGGGTTTAGATTAGTTGGTGTATAGATGAGAGTATGGTGGTGAAGAATTGGATGGAAGGGGCTATTAAGTATAGGTATATATGTACTATATATATGGTATGGTGTATATCAGTGGTATAGGTGAGGATGTATTGAGGAAAGTAAAGAATAGTGAGAGGTTTTACTCCGGGTGTGAATTGTAAAGGATAATTAAAAGTCATCATCATCAGCCTGTCTGAATCCACTGTTGGACATAGGCCTCCCCCAAATGATGCCACTTCTCCCTGTCAGTGGCCGTTTGCATCTATTCAATGCCGGCCAACCAGGTCGTCTTCCCACCTTGCCGGGGGGCGCCCTACACTATGTTTACTGAGTTAGTGATAGATGAGAGAAGATTGGTGTGAAGAATTGGGTGGAAGGGGCTATAAAGTATAGAGTATAGGCATGTATGTACTATATACGTACATAGGTATGGTGTTCTATATCAGTGGTTTTGGTGAGGACGTATTGAGGAAAGTAAAGAATAGTGAGAGGTTCTGCTCCGGATGCGAATTGTAAAGGATAATTAAAAGTCAGCGTGAGGTTTGATTTGCGTAAAAAATATATTCTTTATAAGTTAGAATTACATGAGTGGGTATCAGTGAAGCAAAAACCAAAAGGAGATGGATGTTATAACACTAAAAATAAGAACACTAATAAATTAAATAAACATTATTTTACTTAGTACCCAGATTAAACAATCGCTTTCACGAGATCATAAAAAATGAGTACAAGTTCTAAGTTTAATGGAACGGGTAAACATATACATATGCCCTATTTAATATACCTATATTTATATACCAATATTATACTGTGGGAACATTATGAGAGGAATGGTCGGAGGGAAATCGCTGCAGAGTCGAGAGTGACAGTCAGCTGATGCAATTCTAATGAGACGACAGTCGTCGCATGAAATGCCATTCAAATGAGGGCTGCCATTGCTTCACACGCTTCGGATTAAACGATCTGTGTGGAAGGATATTTGCGTATCGATTATATGTATCGCGAAAGCTTGGTCTGTACTTGAGTAGCATTTGATTAGGTATATCGAAGAGGAATGAGAGTAAATGTCATAGGGTAACTATCAACATTGATTTCTGATGTGAAACTTTATTTCAGTGTTTAGGATACTTTATTTTAGCTAAGAAAGCTTTTGATATTTATTAATAGGAAGAATGAGTTAATAATACATTACTTAATATGTGTGATATATTATTAACTGGTCAAATATCGTTTATTTTTAAAGTTTGCAACATTATTGACGATACTATATTTTCGTTGTAGTCTAACCGAAGGATATGGAGAGCTTTGCAAGTATGTATGCATACGCGTAACCGCATGTTTTGGCTTATATATCCTCCAAACATTAGATGTCTTTTAGTACATAACTAAATTACTTTTTATCGCTCATGTTCAGTATGAGTCATAGGTGTATATTTGATTTTTGTGTGAATAAAGATGTCTAAAATCTTTTTTACATACAAATTGCAATTATACTAGTACATGAATATGGAGTCAAGCAAACGTACAATTCTCAAACACTTTGTTATTCTTAAGTTATTTTATCAACCAATTTTACAATTATTTACAAATAAAAATTACAGACTTATAAGCTTTTTAATCAATAATCCCACAAATCATGTACTTCTAACACAATGCAAGTATAACTAAAGAGTCATAACGATGCCATTGCCGAAATCATTGAAAAGAACTTATATGTACGAGAATTAATAATTAACGGGCCTTATCCCGTAAGTTTTTATATAATAAAATTACTTTTATTAACCCCACGTTTCGGCTACATTGCAGTAGCCATGGTCATGGTTAATAAAGGTAATTTTATTATATAAAAACTTACGCGATAACTCCCGTTAATTATTAATCATGAGTATAAATAAAACTCTTAAAACTATAATGTAGGAGAATGTATCCCTAATACATCTTTCACCTACAGGCCAGATTCTGGATGCAAGTGATAGGCGAGCTCCGGATGGGCGTGAAGCTGAAGAAAGTTAGCTACTCTCGTACGCCCATCGAGTACGAGATGACCCCCTACGAGATACTCATGGATGACATCCGGTCCAAGCGGTACACGCTGCGTAAGGTGGACGGCGCTATCCCGCAGAAGTGAGTCCGCTTTTATTTAATGATACAGTATGACATCACCACTTGAACTAGCCCCTTGCTACGTATAATGTTCGGGCGAGAGAATCGTCTAGAACGTTTCTGTGCTGTCGATTTTGGTGTGGCTAAAACGTTAGGGGAAACATGTCTATTTATCGAAAACTAGCGACCCGCTCCGGCTTCGCACGGGTATAAAATATATAGCCTACTCCACTATTTAATGGATGTTATTATACGTATAAATCTTCCTCTTCAATCACTCTATCTATTAAAGAAAACTGCATAAAAATCCGTTGCGTAGTTTCAAAGATTTAAGCATACAAAGGGACATAGGGACAGAGAAAGCGACTTTGTTTTATACTATGTAGTGATACTGCATGACATCACCAATTGTATAAGCCCCTTGCTACGTATAATGTGCAGGCGAGAGAATCATCTGGAACGTTTCTGTGCTGTTTTTGGTAAGGTTAAAACGTTAGGGGAAACATGACTATTTATCGAAAACTAGCGACCCGCTCCGGCTTCGCACGGGTATAAAATATATAGCCTACTCCACTATTTAATGGATGTTATTATGCATATAAACCTTCCTCTTGAATCACTATATCTATTAAAAGAAACCGCATCAAAATCCGCTGCGTAGTTTCAAAGATTTAAACATACAAAGGGACATAGGGACAGAGAAAGTGACTTTTTTTATACTATGTAGTGATACTGTAGGACATCACCAATTGTATAAGTCACTTGCTAAGTATAATGTACGGGCGATCTCTCGGTCTGGAATGTTTCAGTGCTGTTGATTTTTTTAAGGCTAAAACGTTAGGGGGAACATGTCTATTTATCGAAATAGTCAAAAGTTGGTACCTGTATACGGTGACATGGTTTTTACACCGGTTACATTGGATTTTGATTATCAGGTAAAACGTCACAAAACGTACCAAAAACATCACAAAAACTAAGGTGTTTGTGGACTCTCCTACCTACTGACTACCCTGAAAAGGGTTGTGCGGTCTTGAATGCGTATGTATGTATTGAACTGTATGTAGATTAGGTGTCTATTTTAGTCTTACTTGTACATGCGAATTTTAACTAGAATTTATCATTTGCCTGGACGTTATTCATTTTTAACTGAGTGTGTTTAAAATAATACTAAGTCTTCAAAATGAAACGAAATGAATATAATAAAAGATTACACAAGTTAATTTATACTTCAGAATAGTGAAACTTTCTGATAGGGTATTGTTGGTTTTGGCAGATAATCATCGTGGCAGAATTAATTCGAAGAATTGTTCAATCATGGCAGATTCTCTATGACAAGGATTGTTACTTATTCTATATTCTTTTTGATTTTAATTTCGTTACGTCCTTAATGCGTTTTGTTTTCGTCTGATGCATAACTTGTGTAGACCAATTTACTTTTAGAAGCTTTGTACACTAAATGTTGCTAACAGTAAATAAATTGTAAAATTTCGTTAATGTTTTTTTTACTAATGCAAATATGACCATGATAAAATTAGATGTACATTAAGGAATCAACTTTTTTACCAAGTTTCCTCATATCCACAAAATAGGAATCCAAAATGAACCAAAATGTCCGATTTTTCTGCTTTCATTTATAATTTTCTGCACATTATTTGTGTCATTATTTCAAGAAAAATAATTAACTCTAACTTTTCCATTCTTTGCAGTGTCAAAAAGGATGCACATGCCATGATTTTGGAATTCATCAGAAGCAGACCTCCATTAAGAAAGGTAAGTGCCATATAATACATAACTAATTTTTATTTATCTTACTCTGTTATCGACCGGTCAGCCATTGAATTTTTGTTCTATCTGGTGAAACATGAGAAGGGCACATTCAAGAACAAGCGAAGATAGTTAATCCGAATCGATCCGATTTTGAGGATCATTTATTACCTGACCATAGCTCATGACAACTGACGAACTATTATTTTAAGCTATACTTTGGTTGTGTCTCAAAAAAAGAAATATTTTGAATATTTAGTTTAACTATATATATAACTTATAATGAATTGTTAATTGCAGGCTTCTGACAGGAAATTACCCCCACCAAGAAGTAGAGAATCGACACCGAGAGAACAACTCCTGGCCTCAATACAACGCGGTAGACAGCTACGACCAACACCTTACTCACGGCATGCACGTAAGTTTACTTATCTGTGTTATTATTTAAATTCTTCTCTAACCTTACAGTGCTTTACTCCTGCGTGTATAGATTAGCAATCCTATTTTGTGATAAAAGTTTGCTGGTCAATAATTGCAGGCGTATTTTTACTCTGAAGACTATTAGGGAATTCTGATGATTCGAAATGAGGTAGTAATCTAGGAATATTATGTACATATATTTTACTATTTACTGTTAATGAAATCCACTCCTTACTAACACCTTGTTCCTCTTTATTTCCAGAAAACAGTCCTCCTCCTATCCACTTCCTTTCATTATCTAAACAGTTTTTATATGAAAAATTATTCAAATGATGATATATAACACTTTATAAAAATATGTAATAATTTTTTAATAATCAAGTTTACAAAAAATATACACCGACATCAACTTCGTGTTTCCTTCAAAATGAATAGTAGTGATAACGCTTTTGTATGAGATGTTGCTAGTATAATCTTGCAGGAGTAATTTAAAGAGCCTGGATATTTAGATTTTAGTTCTATTTTTTCAGCTTTCATATTTATTTTAATGGTTTAAATTTAGTTACGTCTTAATTGTTTTAGTGCGATTTTGTAATGGCTCTTATTTTTTGTCTTTTAGTCTGTTAAAGGTATTTAGTAAAATTACATAATATTCAATAATTTCGGTATTTTATTTACGTAGGTGTGTGTCGATATCAAAATAAAGGTTTTACTTGGTATAACACTGAATTCTTACATTTCGGTGATATTGTATTAATGTAAAAGTTAACTTCAATACAAAATTAAAAAGATGTTTTTAAGCTGTCCTTTTTATAAATAATACTAAATAATAATTACGAATCTATTTAGGAAAAGCTACATTCTGAACTTACATAAACCTGCCATAATACCATAAAAATAATAAAAAATCATTTTTAGTATTAAGGGCCTTCAAATTGTCTGAACTACAAGTAAAAGGGCAGACTTGTACAACGAGCTTTATTAACACGGAAGTACACACGGATAGTATGGTAAAGGTAAAAGGCGTAGTGAGTGGTCAGTTATTACCTCCTTAGTTAGACCTACATAGAAAGATATGTCTATAGAATTTAGCCAAAGGTTCTCAAAGTGTAGCGACAATTACGCGCACGTTGATAATAAATTTATCTCAAATAAATTGTTGTTCTAAAATTTTTGTGCTCTTGAAGATGTAAAATATTATCGTTGGGTTTCTAGTAGAAAAATAAATACATTTTTATTTTCATCTTTTGCAAATACCGTTCAGCGTTAAGGTAGAATAGTATTTAATAATCGCGTCGACAATATAATCTAACTTTAATATAATTATAAACTGAAAATATAATAATTGTCAAAATAAGTGCTCTACATTGTACTTATCACTGCAATCACTCTTTTAAAGTTTGAGAAACTCTGTAAGTATCTGACCGTGCGGCTCCGGCTTCAGTCGTCAGTTTGTTTTCCAATTCACTCAAGTATCCACGTCTTGCGTGCGTAAATAAAAAAAACTCCCGCGGTTTTTTGACAACATTTTTCTAGTATTTTAACTATAATTTTATAATCGTGTAAAAGTAGAAAATAATCAATAATTTATAAGTTTTTAAATATGCGTTTTACTATAACCGGTCTCGTGTAGTGGATAATGTACTTTTAATAGGATTATGTTCTCATAGGACGTCCGCGATTTGATTAGTTCCTGTAAGGCTTCTAAGGAGTGTGGTTTGACAATCCCTAGTAGTTCAGTGATATAAATAACCGTTTTATTTATTAGTGTAAGCATCAAAATGGGAGTGTGTATTACAAATACTGTGACCATGGATTTAAACGGTAAGAGTAATGTTGTATAATATATATAAATACGTATACTAGTTAAATATCTTATTAAGGTAATTGTAGTTACTGTGAAGATAGAATAAGGAAAAATACACATTCTTTGGGTATTTTCTCTAGTTCCATTGTATTTAACCTCCTGTTCCTTGGATTATTTTGATTTGATTGTTAAAATGTTATTGTGCTAATTCGTACTACAATCATATAGGTATATCTCGAATAATTGTTTTCTATTTTCCCCATTAGTAACAGTAATGAAATTTCATAGATAAACAATTTCAATGCAACAGAAAATTCCTAGAGCTAGATCATTCTACTTATCTTAATTAGAATAGAATATCATAGCAAACTAATTAGTGAACAATAGAATTTACGCAATCATTTCATTGCTTCTATAACGTTTATCTAGAAATTTATTGTTTGAGGGAAAATAGAGATACGTCAGAACATCATACTTTTACTAGATCTCTCTATTTTTGTATAGGTTAATAAGTAATAAGTACATATTATTCTATTAAAGAATCAGTCTGTAAATGATATTTCGATAAGTAATACAATCATTTTGATATTTTTTTAAGCTGTCACCTACAAGTGTGTTTATACTTTACTATCGTAGTAATTTAATTACTTTAGAATTGGCAACACTAATAACTTTGACAACAGGCCTATAACTATGTCAAAATGGCTGGATCCCTTTGTTACGTTTATCATAAAATTTGATATGGTACTGGATGTGATTTATATCATTATGGGAAGTTTTCCTATTACTGTACACATATCTAGCAACTGTAAAACGTCTAATTCATATTTGATTTGAGAACGATTGACTGACTGTATACAAATGGTTACTATTCATTGCCATAAATATGCGTCAAGTAACTTGAGAGTCACGATCGTAAATCGACCCCAATTTTTCATTCCGATTTCGGTCAAAGAAAATAAACCTCTATCTATACTTTTGAAGAATGAAGAGATGATAAATGTGTATGATATGTTATGTGCAGAGATCGGATAATCGGATGCATATTTACCTAAAGTTGACCGGCGGCTTAGTATGGAAAGCACTTCTTTATTGTAAAGATTTCGGGATTTCGGAATTGATGCGTTTAATGTTCGGAATATAGAATTAAATGTATTTTAATTACGTTTTTAACTATTATAGAATATATCGAAAAATAAATGGAGATCAATTTCAGTTTTGAATTTACAAATCTTGTTATGTTCAAAAAAGCGTTATAAATGTGAATGTGCGAGTGAGACGGATAGGTAACTTTGGCTGCTTGTGCGAGTGAGACGGCATTCTCAAAACCGGTTTGTGTGCAGGTAGGTGAAAGAAGCCGTCTCCATATTTTCTTAGCCAAAAAACAAGTTTAGGTAAATATGCATCCGATTATATGATCTCTGGTTATGTGTCTGGTTCATTGACAATATAGGAATACATCTAAAAATATATGCTTATTCGCAACATAGAATATTTGGTAATTTCAAAGGAATATAAAGTTTGGGAAGGCGATTTCAAGACAAATTTCAATATTTACCTCATAATTTGGATGCAAATATGTCTTTTGGGATTAGTTTTATTGACTTTTATCTGGTTACATATAATCCTTAATACCTTATCCAAACATTCTTTACGAATGTATTTATTACTTTATACTTTCAAATTGATCCGTAACTGTTGATATGAAGCAAAAAGATTATTTATTCACTACGCTACGCCATTACAACTTGCATAATACGTTAAAACTACTAATTATTAAACGTATGCAGATCTTAGTACAAAAATAATATGAATAATAAGTTATTCCAATGTCACAATTACAATTCAAGGAAAAACGTAAATGCCACTCCGAATAAAACGAAAAAACTAAGTAACTATTACGTTATTACAAGAAAACTAATAAAAAAACTACATAAAATGGACATCAATTTACTGGAACAAATCCTCGCAAAATGTTACTACTTTCTCACAGCAAAGTACTCTGTTTGTGTCCCCGAAGGTCGTTTGGATTGGTGCCAAATAAGGATTGATACTTCCTAAGATTTAGGCCAGATATGAAATTATGATGTTGCGTTATCTATTGCTGTATAAGGCTGGACTCATTGTGAATAAAGCCTCCTCTGCTAGACCTTGGAACGAATCCAAATTTCTGTTCATATTCCAAAAGAGAACATATTAAGAACATATTAAGTTGATGAATATAAATTTTTGTAATAACTTTTTTCTCATCAATGTTTTTTGGTCTCGAATATTTCAATTAAGGATAGCAATTGAATTACACATCATGAATCTACAATTTCTGCAATTATAATATATAATTCTATATAAGAAATGGTACACAAAGTTCCTAATTTGGTACTTTTGATTATATAAGTAAGTTATGTAGTCAATTAAATTCATAAGTTGGAAAATTTTTATTTCATCATAGGAACATGGAAAAACTTCGTAAATAATGACCCTAAAATCCTTGGCAATATTTCAAGGTCTATATTTGATGCGAGCTGCATTGCAGTTATGAATAGTTTCCAATAAAATACTATATAGGTACATAGTTAGGCAAGACTAGTCGTAAAAGGTTTCATGTTAATTGGTCGACCAATTAAAACTGTGTTCCTATATAAAAATACTTATTTATTTATTAATCTTATTAAGCCTACAAACATTTGATTAAGTCCGCCATATACTTACAATGACACCAAAATAACTTGATTACTTAAAATTATTTCACACTTCCAAATTAATAACTACACTTACAGCCAAATTAGTCTATGTGGCTGTAATTAAACACAATTGTAATACAGACAAGTACGCAATACCTACCTTATTTATCATTGACATCCTAATTCACAACTATTGCGCAATATATTATGTCATTTATTGAGCTATTCTCTCGTTATATGGAGCGTGGAAGTGGTGTTCGAAATTGGTTCGATTAGGTAACGCAATTTGTACGCGTATGAAACAAGATATGGTCAAGGCGTTCTTATCTTAACTGAGATAAATTTTGAGATGATTGTACTCGAACTGATAGATTACGTCACCTATCTCGAAGTGTTAGTAAATCTAGAACAAACGATAACGTTAACTTATTAGATTTTAGATGAATGTTTGGTCTAACTAAAATAAATGTAATAATGATATACAAGAACTTTACACGAGAGAACCAATATTATTCCTCATTGCTTGTTCCTTATTATTCGTTAGTTATTCGCCAGTATCAATGTTAAATGATAATAGTAACTACAAAAGAAGCAATACTGTAAGCCGACGTGGTAGTTATCTTTTCTATTGCTTAACACCATGATCTCGCTAGTTACTCGGTATAACACAAAGCGAAATGACATAGTTACGATTCACTACACATAGAATGATGCTAGAACATGGTTGATTTCATATCGCATAATGCTTTTTGCAGAGACCTTCTTTGTTTATGGATTTTTAAATGGATCTTTTTGTTGTGTTCGCTATTAAGAAAGATATTATAGTACATGCACATCGCGGCTATATATACTATTAAAAAGTTAACAGTACCTCAGTATAGAAAGCTCTACGTTAAAGTGAATTTACCTGTGGGTTTCCTTAATTAAAAAGTAAATTAATATTGTCAGTTAATTAAGCAAGAAAAACACAGTTCATGTGAGTTGTATGAGGCTAATGTCTGAATAATCGGCGATAATTTTCTTATGTTGACCCCCAAAAATTTTAAAGAAAAAAATCTTTGTATAATATCCTTTCGTCATTCATCCTTAGACTATTTCCAAAGAAAACTTAGTCGTGGCAGTCCACTGTAGAAAGGTTATTGATCTATTAGTGCTAATTGAAGAACGGTCGCAGTAGGTAGCAACAAACGGTTTATCTATGATGGATTATTGTTTACGTAAACTACGGTACACTTACGTCGTGACTTATGATCTGATGTAGCGTTTAACGTAAGGCCGTGGCGCGAACGTAACTAATTTAGTAAATGGAACGAAAATATAATAATTAAATATTTAAAATACTTTCAAGGATTGTTAATGAGATAATTAATTGATTAAAAATTGTTTGAGAAACTATTCCTAAATATTATATATATAGATGGTAGTAAATATTTCATATTTGTTCTTGATTAAATACATACTTAGATATGGAATCATGTATATAAGATTCCTTTCGTTGGAGATCGAAACCTTAAGTGAAACGCCTTAGTGTGAAAATTGTGTTAAAGATAAACAGACGAATATTTCTAACAGATGCTTTTGTGAGTTTGAAAGAATGTTCAATATATTGATATTACCCGTCTGGATAGATAATGTTTATATCAGTCGCCATAGATTTGGTTAGACTTGCACAGCGGTGGTCATTCTAACCTTTATCACCTTGGTATTACAATATACATTAGCGACTAATTTTATTGGAACTGTTAATCTGTGTCACGTATAAATTAAATGTAAGGCAAATGCAGTATTTACGTAATTAATTTTTCTCATACAAACAGCTGACACGTTCGTCTGCAATTTCGTAACACTAACCTACGTATGATGGAATTAATTGTTTTGCATGAGAATCAGCACAGAGTTTGCATAAACAAATCTAAAGGTGTAAAAGTTTCTCTTAACGACATTATTCTTGATTCTAGTTAACTTGTTTAAGCTGGAAATGACTAGAGGTTCTGAAATGTTACTTTTAAAGTTTAGTCGTATTATTTAATTTTCATATATCACACAATTTAAATGAAAGGGTTCTTGATGTTTATTTGTAATCCTTAACTTTAAATGTTAAGCAGACACTGTTAATAAGTTTTAGTGCATGTATATATTTTTCTCAGTAAATCCGCAATAACAACAAATATGTGATTGTAAAAAGTACAAATAAGACCGTAGGTTGCCATAAAAATGCTGACTTGTTTGCAAGATCTTTCTCGTAATGGACAATGCACTTAAAGCCTTGAGGAATTCGATGGCAATAACCGGTTGATCACCCTTCGTGCATCACGGAAATTAATTCCTTTACCTCATCACAATTCAAGTGTCAAAAAACTTTTTATTTCGATCTTTCAATAGAGTATGATCAGCTTTAGACTTTCTTATACTATTACTCTACTACTTATTTAATATCATTATCACTCTCTCACTTTTCTATGATTTTGAAAAGTCACTATTACATTTGACTATTCATTCGCTGTTCTATCATTTTGTTCAGTATACTATTTGTAATATTTCTATATTCAATAGTATATTGAAACGATGATATTTAAATCTACCTATCATAGGATCATACGATCATACGATGAATGAGGCAAATATTTGCAATCTATACAAACCACGTGAGAACCAAGAACAAACAGCGAAACACCGATCGTTTCGCAACCTGTAAATTAAAAACAATAGCCACAAGATCGCATCTAGGTTTCGCAAAAGAATAATAAGCTCTGGCTTGCGGAACCGACATTGTTTACATGCGAAGTTTTGAACATTTTTCTGCATAACATGGGTAATAAGATAGTGAAAGTGTACTTAAACTCTAATTGCATGGAAGTCGATATAATTGCTTCGGATATTAGTTGATGATTAACTAGTATGGGTAAGAAATACCACGTGTAAGACACAAAAACAACAAAAGAATTCCGTACAGTTTTGTTATGTGTTACACAATTGAACTATCTTATTAGGTTAGCTTACTTCCCGATTATAATAGGGTTTGATTGTCCCACTATAATATTATGTCTAGGAGCTAGTCTGGGAGATAAAACCTTTTTGCCTTTCTTGCAAATGGATCTAAAACTGGAGTTTTCTTAACATTTAGACGCAAAAGATACCTAAAAAGTATGTTCCACCTTCGCTAATTACCGATTTTGCAATTACAAAATGTGATGACATTATCTTGGATCTTTTTATTTATTTTTCGCCTCGGGCTATTTTATGGGCGTGGATGTGTATAGATTGGTCTTAGTCATTAAAAGTTTAAAATAAGTAGCATTTACTGACTGTGATTGTAGTAATTAAATTGTCTCGATTATATTATAATGTAGATCAATGTTTTGAAAGGTTCTCAATTACAATTACTCAATTACAATTTATAGCGGTGGAAGTTATAAATCAAATTTAGTTTCAAATTCAACGATAGTGTAAATTTAATTTGGGTTAATTGTTCAATAAATAGAATCTAATGGACTGATTAATTACTATTCAATTGTATTGTTTCTAATTGCATTTTATGGAATTGTTTAAGATTTGAGTCAAGGCTGACTGCGTGTTCGTATTATTGATAACATGTAATTGAGTTTATGAGTAATTGTGTACACAGTTGGTTTGTAAATGAAATTTCATTGGGTGTAGCAAAATTGCAATGAATTCAATTGTATTAGAATCATCGATTACTTTCGTCGAAACGAACTAAAACCAATGTTTTTGGTTAAAAATATGACTACTGTGAAATGAGAATTAATGGGTTTGCATAGTTCATTATAATATCTTACAAAAATCATTACATTCGGTTAGTAGTTACGTGTTATTACTAATCCTTAAAGAAATATTAGACATTTATTCTGAGTCTTATATTAGTATTTATTCTGATTACGTGAAACTTATATACGAGTATGCATAAAGATTTGGAAAAAACGCAACCTAAATAATACATATACATATTATGTTCTTCGATGCAACATATAGTCTCAGTACTTGAGGCTAGAAGAGAACTATGAGCATTGTTCTTTCGAGAGGTTGACGCCGATATCGCGGAAGAAATCATTTTTGAAGGCAAAAGAACTATTGTTTCGAAAACACGTTATATTTAGCAACTGCACGTAAATACACCAATATAGCACCTGTTAAAGAACTAGGTTAATGGCGTACAGGCCATCTGTTTTAGTTTTTTGAAAGGAAAAACGGAAACTGGGGTAATAATGATGGAATAACGAAAGGTTTGGTTTTTTTCTTGTTAGTGATTGGTAATTTGTATAGATGGAGTTTTAGGGGAATTGAAACAGTGTGTTATTAATATTTGACCTAGATATTTTATACACGGATGATTTAGGTAATATTTAAAGTTAATTTCTAGTGACGCAATTAATAACAAAATAATTTATTGAATATTAAATTTCACAAACTCCTGAAACATTTAATATCTGAAAAACGCACTTGTTACCCATATTGTATGCTTAAAGAGAGAAAAATATTTCGGTATTAATATTTTGCGTCACATGTAACCTTTAAAATATTATTTCATATATGTTTTCCTATTAATTTTCATTGCTCTTTCTAGCAGAAGGCTTATTTAAAGAGCTAGAAAGGTCATCAGACGTCAGAATATAACTCTCGGTCCAGGGTTAGAACGATCGTGACGTCACACCTAGGTATGCTATTCTGCAACGATATATGCAATAATTGCTATCCAGTTATCGTACATCAGAGTGTTAGAACATACTAAAAACTTAGAAGACATGTTTTCTAAATATCTACAACTTAGCTATTAAGTACATTGATCGTATTGGTCTTAATAATCACGTAATTATCTGGTCATGTCTTTGATGAATTTAGAAATACATACGTTCTGGGGAATAATGCGAAGTTTTGTGTACTCGTATTGCGGGATGGGTACATTTACTGTACTGACAATAATTACTTTGACTAAAAACAGAAATAAGGAATATTTCAAAAACACAGTGTTTATTTATTATTATATATTTACATCATAAATGTAAATACATGTTTTATTTACAGAAATTCCCACGTTGATTACCTTTATTCAATTCATTCAATCCCATTTACACCTGAGTGCCTGTTTGCTTTTAGGTGACAGGAGTTGAGCCAATAATTTATTCAGACATTTTAATTACCTTTCTGAATCAGAATTGACCCTCGTCTCCCCTACCTATATGTCAAGGGCTGCGACGCATGCGCCCTAGTGTGAAGCACCCTTAAAAACCAATATGGCGGATATCGCCAATCCGTTCGCTCGCGTGTGATTTATCCTTTATTTGTGTAAATAAATCTACAAGACAATATATCAAATAAACTTCTATTAAAACCAATTAGGTTCAATGTAAATTAAGCTTTAATCACATATCAATAAAGGTGTAACCGTTAATGGCGCAGTGTTCGAATCAGGTGGTTGGTGTCAAGTAAATAAAAATAAAGCTGGGAAAACCAATATTGCGCCTATGCGTTACGGACCGTGTAATATCGTATTAAACACGCTTCAAATTCAACCGCAACTAATAAGGTGGACTGGACAAATAATAAAAGACCAAAACGTGCTAATTGCTATAGCAATATCAAAACAATCATATGTTTCAACATGTCATTAAAAATTCGATTTGCTTAGAAAGTTTACCAGTGAAAGTTAAACAATAAGAGTTAAAATAAAACTATTATTCTAAGTGTTTGATACTGTATCAAGCTGCGTCGCTCAAGGGTATCACCCGCAGCATTGCTGCTGGGGACCAGACCCATTTCAGGAGTTGTGGAGCCTCCCAGAAGTCCAGAGGAACCAGGTCATGATGTGGCCCAAGATAAAGCCTTTTGGGGAAACTCTACTGGTAATAATGAACGTTATTTTAAGTTTACTTGAAGTGATCACAGTTTAGTTACATGGGCTGAAGTGTAATTTTGGATTAGTTTCTGATATATGCATAAATTAATTGTTGTAACCAGATATTTGCATATAACTATAATCATTATTACCGGGAATTTGTGGGGTAAAGGTAAAAGGTTCACGTGACCTTTTCCTTTAGATATTGCGTAGTAAGTAAAAAGCAGTCACGTCGTATTATAATAATTTTAAATCCTTGTTGATACGAGAGTTAAGTGCTTTAAGGGTATCATACTCAAAGCATATTTTTAAAATAAATTTCCAGTCCTACTTTGCCTTAGTTTTAGTCTGCCTTTTTGGTAGTTATATTAGTAGTATCTATGTAAGTTAAAAATAACTTGAGCTGCAAGTAAGCCGGGCGTTTGTGATAGCGAACTGGGTTAGAAGGTCACCGTAGTTGACTTACGTTATGCAGGCGATTACTCGGAGGTTGCAAAAATAAATCACGTGTGTTTTAGGTTCACTATTGTTTTACGTCATACTTACCTATAATTTACGAGTAATGTCCAGAGAGATTGAGAACCTTGTGTTTTTTAATACTTTAATTTGCCGTACAATCACTAGTCATCTCATTCAGAACAGTTTTGTTTTCTGGATTTATGATAGTAGGTTAGTATAATGTATTCACGATAGACAGACAAGACAGTAACGTATAACACAAAAACAGATGATATTTGAGACAGCATTCAGAGATCGTTAAAATTATACTGATTTCATTAATTTTGCAAACTTCTACAACTGCAATTATTTTATGTTTATTGCGTGTTTCTTAAATTCTTAATTTAAATTTAAATTCTCTCCGATAGAGCAAAAGCGATGATGTCCAGTCTATAACAGAATTAAATAACAGTACTTCAGCGTACTTAATTCGATTGGACACGGGCAATCTGTCCACTGCAAAAAGGCGGTGTCGAATTACTCGATCACGTTTTTCGGATCGAGATCAAAATGTATAGGCTTACAGACTGTCGTACTTTCTAAGTGTCGTATCAGCAAATAGAGGCCGAACGAATCACGAGCTCGTTCATTGGGTTGATCAATTGCGAATAACACGATTGGTACAAGATTGTCTGTTGACCATTCCATTGAGTGAGAGGGTTGGGTGATTACTGTGGGTGCTTTGAAGGTCTGGTCACTGGAAATCAGATTTAGCTGACAGAGCTAATGGTAATAAATAAGTGGTGAGTTCGATGTTGACATTGTGAATTATTCCGTTTTGGATAGGTTTCCTTAAAAAAACGTATATAATACTAAACATGATTTATAACCAAATATTTAAACCAAAAAGCACTCTAATTTCAATGATTCTTAAAGAATTATATTTAAAGGCTAGATTATTTTGGTTATTGAATTAAAGTAAGCCCATTCCAATGTGTTTACTTCTAACATGTATAAAAAATTCGTACAAAATATTTTAAGAATGATCGTTACTAGACATCTTTCAATGGCAAACTGACCATCTCGTTTCATAACACAGTCCATCATCCTTTTATGACTTTCACGTATTGCAGTCTACTTATAACCTCGTTACCTTGTGGCGTCTGTCTGCCAAACAGATTAATCTCAACGAAACACGCCGAAATAATGAACTCATCATTGTTTCTATGCTTCGTCAGACATGTATTTGTTACAATGAAAGAGATGTTCGAAGCTATTGTGGTTTTGTTAAGCATAAACTGTTTGTTTCGAAAGAATGTAGTTTAGCAGAGATACATTTCAATGTCATTGTAATCAACTAGCCTGGAACAGAGGCTTACATAAGCTAATGTTTTGCACAGTTGATAATATCTAATAACTAATTCTTGAATATATCCAACATTTGGGGAAAATATGCTTAGGTAATTTCATTTATTTTTACTAAATGGATGAACAAGTAACGGTAATATTCTTTTTCGACACAATTTTCAATACGGTTAAACTTGGTGACATTATTTCTGTGACGGTGACTAACGATGTACATATTATAAAGTGTCTTAATTCGTTAGTGTGTTTAAGTATTGAAGATTCGTTTTAAATCGTGCGGTTGTCACGCACTAAAACATTAAAATATTACTTGAATAGGTTCACTGCTTAAGTATTTCGAGTCATGCCTTAAGAAGGTTGAACAATGGGGAAAATATTAAAGTAGTAGTTAATAAGCTACGCAGAACTACTTTGATAAGAATATCGTGATATAGCGTAGCAAATTGCACATATACGTCACGGTGTTTTTTACGCCTTATTTTCTACACTATACTAAGTTCTACCATGTTTGAAATATTGTTGAATAATCTAAATTTTTGATCAATCTTATATTAATCATCGTGCCTATAATAGTTTTGAGATTTGATAATATTACAATATCGATCGATATAATAAAAAACTCATCTAACATATTTAATACAAAAAATAGATTGGATTCTGAAGGATCCAATTAATGAATGCCAAAGAATTCAATCAAAAAGCAATTTAGAAGCACACATCGTTAGTGTATTGTTACATCTAAATCTCTTTGCAACCTTTAAGTCCGTATTTCTCAACAAATGACCTATGTGAGTTTCGACCATGAAGATAATCCGCTGCAAAAATCGTGAAGATCTATCAATAGTAAAAGTAAGACTTTCGTAATCAATTAATGGACTAGATATCTCTTAAAAAGTTATGCAATACATGAGTATTAGATTTAATTGCACTGTAATCCGCCTGAAGTTTAGTGTCATTCGTTTAAATGTTTAGAAAAGGTGATAATCGATTATTGCTTATGATAACATGCAAAAAGAAAGTGTCTAAGAATTACATAGATTATTATAAATTCGTTTATGAAAGTTACAGAAGTTCACTGATAGATATAAAGCTTTTATCGTAATCATGTTAGAAAATTATATAAAAACATCTATTTTATATTTAAAGATATAAAATGTTGGATAATGCTGTGTTTTAATAATAGATAAAGAGTAAAGAAACTATACTTATAACAGTAAATATGATTTTTAAATGGCGTTGATTTGTAAGCAGGCGTACATACGATAAAATAAGATGTGCATTGAACGGATTATGGGCATTATACATATTCCAATATGCAAGTGTATGTATAACTAATCTGCAAGCATAATTGGCCACGCCTGAACAGTCTCGTATGCAAAAAGTCGATTCTTTGCGCTGATTTGAAAAATGATCACACCTGTGTGAAATTTAGAGCGTTTGAAATAATGATGCGGAACATTCTAGATGGTATTGTTTAAATAATAATATTCAAAGTCATTACTAGGTCTTTTCACTACCTATTCATACATAAGTTTCAACAACAGTTTCAACACAAGTAGAATTAGTCTTCTTTATAGTGCTTTATTGCCCTTATAAACTGAATACCCAATATTTTGAACCACGTAATTAGTAATAATATTGTTGGACATTATTACACCAATTGAACTAGCTTCTTGCTAAGTACATTTAAGACTTGTGTTAAGGATACTATTAACGTATATATAAGAAATATATACTTATTATACAACAAATACATAGTTATATAGCATATTAAATCAACTACCAGACTGGAAAGCAGAAGAAAATCTTAGTTGTTATTTCTGCCTCCACCGGGAATCGAACCCGGGACCTCACGATTAGCGTTCAGGCGGCTAACGCCACGCCACGGAGGTCGTCAAAATGTTGTAATGTTGTAATTAGTTGGCTGAGTAATACGCCAAAAAACTCATAGGCCTATACAAGATGATCTCTTTATTCTTATAGAAGGTATCGTGTTGATTATAAAAAACCATATAAAGACATTCACCTCCGCAATTGAGGTACGTTAGCAAACACCTATCAAATGATAGTAAAACGGTCGTAATGTTGATGTAACTCTTGGAACCAGGTAGTAATTTTCTACGGTAGCTTTTGGCCTCATATTATTAGAAAATGGTAGAATATCGTAACATTTATTATAGATCTGTTCTTGAGTATTTTTTGCTCAGTCAAGCTGACAATATGTTATTGATGTATGAAATAAAGTAATCTTACTTGTAACTAGGGTAGAAAGTATTGATATGACGTTTATCGTTAGTTTTAGCTTTGATAGACAAGAGGCATAATTTTAAATGATTAATAATTTTTAAATTTTTAATTCGTGGATATTGATTTCAATGAGTTTGATAGACAATTAAGATTGAAAAGTTTGTTATTAATTTGAGTTGGTACCTTAACCACTTTGGAATTTCATAATTTAATTTACTTTCTATGTCCATTGATCATCATATCATAGACATTGGTTCACCATTATTCATAATACGTATATAAGTACTAATACCAATTTCAATCAAGTCATTGTTCTATTAGATGAATGTGTGTTATTGTTATTAGAACTATAATGAGGTAATAGGTACATATTGAAATCCGATCATATTACTATTTGTAGAAAGTATGACGTATATAAATATTCCAGTTATATATTTCCATTCCTATCATATAATTTATTATCTAGTTACATTTGTAGACAAGTTATTGTACACTACAAAAAACTAATGATAGAAAAAAACTAGTAAAAACTGTAACAACCCAATTTTACAAAATACGACTTAAGCACATTGTCCGCTAAAGACAAAACATCTTTCTAAGTAAAACCTCAAACTTTTTGTTCCAGCAACGGGAACTGGCGTATCCAGTGGCACTGGTGACCTGTCACGTCGAGGTGGTGACGTCACACCCCACGGCCCACCACAGCGGAGGCTGATCAAGGTGGACTTCGACAATCTTGAGGTGAGTCATTAAATTAAAGTCACATTCTTCTTCTGGTTTGCTCCCTATATTAATTAGGGACAAAGAGCAATGATCTTCATTTAGCAGTAGATCATTTAGTTCTGTCAAAAAAAACAAAACAAACGCATTCACGACCATTAACCCTTGCGGGGTAGTCAGAGGTTCAGGTGTCCATCTCCACAATTGCGAAGGTAGTAATTCTATGGACACCTTGAACCCACGTATTAACCAGATAGTCAGTTAGTTAGTTAGTTCTGTCATGGTTGGTATAGTATGTATATCTGTGGTCCACACCATCTTTTCAAGCTCCTTCCAGCTATGTCCAGTTAAGGCAGCCTCCTCAATCTTAAACGGTCACGTTAAGTTAATAAACTAATGATGGTTTTTATGGCTTTACCTAGTCCCTTTTATGGTTCATTGTGTTTGTGTTTTCGGTGATTAAAATGTATGTAGGAAGGTGTTGGTCATAATAAAATGAGACTATGAGCCTCAAGGCTAGGGCCACGCAGCGTCACATACTTGTGATTATTAGATATACTTGTGTTTAGATTCTTAATAGGGACAAATACGGGTATCTAAGAATTTTAGAAACATTAGTAATGGCTAGACTTATAGCTCACATGTGTAAATCTTTAGTACTCTAGTTTTAATTGGCTGTTAGTACATGGCGGTAAGAAGGCAGTCAGTTATATTTTATTCAAGCTATATACATATAGTTAAGGCTATTCGAACAATACATCAAAACAAAGCTAAAGGAATTTCATTAGAAATGGACGCAGTCATCGACAATTGGAAATACCTTTCACTACTCGAAATTCTATAAGCAAATGTGGTAGGAATGCAATCTATCATTTCGTGCTTTGAATTAGAATGAATTTATATTGAACTTGCACTTTTCTAAAGCGAAGTGTTAGTGTTAGTAGTTCTAGTTGTGCTATTTATACATTCTGAGTTCATATGTAGAGAATATATATGTTATATATATATGTTTTGTTTTGTGCAACAAACTGTTAAGACGTTACATACACTTAACGACTAGTACACTTACACTTTTTTATTGTGATGGGGGCAGTCAATAGCTAGAGTGCCTATTTCAGAAATTTTCGGGATTTCCAGGTTTCCTTCAATCTGTTAATAGCAAAATGTAAATTTTTTTTGCTTCTATTTATTCATCTCCTTTTAGTACTGTAAGTTATTTTATAAAAATCACAATCGTCTAAGATAATTAATAGGCTAGATAAACTCCAAACTAAATATATGTTACACATTTCACTTATGAAGGTTAAGTTGTTAGCAAGTAATTATAGCCAGCAAAATTAACCGTCAACGTAGTTTGTACTAATTAACCTGCATTTAAATGACACTAAATAGTTATAAAAATTTAGTTTAGCTGACAATTATGGGCTAGTGTAATTACAACTTAAGATTTAGAAGCGCGGAATATGCTGGGAACAGATTGGAATATTTACAAAAGGATTTTACGGGTCAGAATAGAAGTTGAGACTCTTAATTCCTTAGATTAGACTTTCATTTGCGCTAGATACTTTATTCTTTATTTATGCTCTTTTACGCCTATACACTTCCACATAAACTTTATGATTATTAAAAGTTATTTATGTCATTTCCATCGCTACGTCTAATAAGAACTAAAATCCCTTCCCCTATCTCTTAATCATCTCTTACGACATGTCAAGAAGAAAGGAGGTTAGTTTACGTCAATTGAAGCTCTATACTTATTGTAGTTTTATTGTTATTTTTGTAATAGACGGTCTGTCGCAATAGTGTTAATTGAGTCAGTGACGAGTGACTATTAACTTGCCAATTCAGTAATAAATGGTAATAATCGTAAACTATTGATTGACACGACAATCACCGTGAATAGTCATCTTATTTTATGGACGTCATCAAATTAAGAATTGCCTTTTCTTTTTTTATTTGCCAATAAACAACATTATGTATGTACTTAGATAAATCAACAAATAGTGTTGGTTTTAAATTTTCATATTAATTTGTTATTTAATGTGGCTGACTTCAAGAATTCTGTTAATATGTCAATATTATTGTATGTAGTTATTTTTCAACAGAAAGTTTATACTTTGAAATCTGTTTCAGTAACCGTCATATTTAAAAAATATATATTAGAAATATATCACGTTTAACTTCTTTATAACCTACTTTATACTATATATTTTATATACATCTGTAGTTGTTACTTTATCGAATTGCAAAATTTGTGTCAACATTTCCTCGACTACTTTAATGAACAATTTTAAACTCCAAATTCAGAGTTAACGAGATAGTGTAATAGCGTGCCTAGGTAGAGCACTAAAGTTACGTAAATAGGGTACCTGTAAAGCCTAGGTCGCAATGCAGACCTAGTATTCCCATGGTACGGGAGAGGTCAACAGTTTCCACAAATACATACATATACATTCACGTCCCTTATGTCTTTTCGGGGCGGACAGAACCTTGGAGATATAATATCTTCTAGGTCATTTTTATAACATGAATATTCCTTTAATGAGATTGCGATAAAATTTGGAAAATTGGTAACAGGTTGCTAGCCCATCGCCAAATAGATTCTATTTAACTTTAGTATCTTACAACGTCCACATGGGTAGGTTGTTTGTGTTTTCATTTGAAATCTATCATTGTAATCAAATTTAATAAAACACAGTATGTTGAACACTAAATGGAGAAATGAAGGGACATGACTGACAACAGATAGGGATCCGTGATCTCTGCCTACCCCTCTACATGGAATCAGACGTTATGTGTATGTATGTATGTACTTTGAGTGACCAGCAGCTGAGTTTTAAGGGGCTGTTAAGAAATGTCAGGTCAAGTTAGATACAAGCACTGACCTACTTCAAGTTACAGTAAATTGATGGTTATACGAAAGTAGTATGTAATTATAGCTTAAAAGGTCGAAAAGGATATTTAGTGACTTAGTCTATCTATTAAACAAATGTATTGAAAAAAAAACATAGGCATATTGTCTCTTCTTACATACTGTCAGTGAAGTATTCTTTCCTAATCTTAAGCATATTTTTTTGCGGAAAGCAACAGTGAAGACTAATCAATTAACCAATCAGGCCGTGTTTCCGTCACCAAAAGCGTCTCAAATGGAGCTCTGATTGGGCAATGAAACGTGACGTAAAATTTGCTTATTATATCGTTGGAATATAAAAATTGGTTACATATTTCGATTACACTATTTTTAAGGTATTTTAGTTTTAGTCAGTGATTGTGATAATTTGTGACACAGTTTTTACGTAAGTCTTAGTTACACCCACTTTTCACCAGATTCCTTTGAGGCCTTCGTCTTACTCGACATAAGATGAGCCATAGACCCTAATAGATTGGTATATAAACTCAGGGTCAAGATGACAGCACAGATATAGTCCAGAAAACTGTACCAGTTTTAATAAAAATGTATTTGTATCTAAATTTAACTTAGGACTTATTATTGCCAAACAATAATAGCAAAAGGGTTAGTGACTAATAATTCTAAGGCTGAATTCGCATGTATGAAATCGAAATTTCTTTTAAAGCTTTATCAACGGTTCATATCTCGTTATAGCACTTACAAAACCCTTATACCTTATTCCCTAAGACCAAAACAAAGTATTACATTGTTTCTCTTATGCATTTTACTTTCTCTCCCATAGAAGTTCAATACAAGGTCTCACTTATCTATGACCCTATGGTTTAAGGCCTTTCATTTCCGTCTCAACATACCTTTCGTTCAAATAGTCACGACTTCACAACCAAATGATTACGGTGTGAGAAATTACATGGCATAATTTGGCATTACGTATCGCTTTTATAGCATTGTAAACTGCGGTTTGTGTGGTGGTTTAATATTGATTTATTGCAAAACGGTTGTTCTCACGAGAAGTGTATTTTGGTTTTATAATGTTGGTATGAAGCAATGTTCTGGGGTTGATTCTGGACGATGATAGACAAACGCGTTTACGAACATTAACCCTCGCGGGGTAGTCAGAGGTTCAGGTGTCCATCTCCGCAATTGTGAAGGTAGTAATTCTATGGCCACCGCGAACCCACGTGTTGAACCATGGACGATGACATAACTAGTGTATTCGTCTATGCATTAGTATTTATGCGATATTGTGTGGTTGTACGAATAATAATAGAGTTACGAAATATATAGTACGAATAATAAGTATTTTATGTTGTGTATATAAGCGTAAAGCATTTATTACATTACTATAAGTGAATGTATTTAAAGGGCGATCAATGAGTATTATGCGATTATCTCATCTTTACATGTGTCTCTTTTTATGTTTTTCTTCATCATTGTTGACTTTGTAATTGCTTCATGATCTATACGTTTTTATTTCTGTATTGTAGTCTGTGTAGATATTTTTACGGTTTCTTTGTAAAATTAATTACGGTATAAATTAATTCTAGGGTTCTTCTTAAGGTGTTTGAATCGGAGAGAGTGTGACCATTGATTTGTAACGGTGTTTGACGACTCACGATAATGTTTTTGTCTTAGGCGTAGAAGCGGAAAGTTTCATGACAATGATCACAAATGCCTATTGCCTATGTGCACGAAATAAGGTCGAAAATAGGAAACTCATTTCCGTGTAACTCTAGACTAAAATCGTGGTTACAGGTTATTGATCTGTGATAAAGAGACAAAAGACTGCAATTTATTTATTGTCATTTTGTGGTTCGAAGCAGAATTTTTAGCTCTATATTTAAGTTAATGCAATCTTATGATGAAGATATTATAGAAATAACATAATAAAAATAATTATTATTGCTATGAGTATCTAACAATAAGCTTTGAGTATGGCAGATAATACAAGTCGAAAAACAATCATTTGTTTATTATCTAGTACGAGTATATGTTTACGCCCTTTATGATTTGACAATATTATTTTTCAATTATTTATAAATATTTCATTTCTTTTTCCCAGGATGACGAAGAAGATGATGAATCGGAAGCATGTGGTACTCCAATCGTGTCTCCACCCAAACCGATGCCACGGCATTCCACTCAACAAGCGCCGAAACCATGGAAAAGAACTGGTAGGTTTTTAAACTAATACAATATACACTTACATTTATATACGTATTATAAAGACTCATAATACTAGTATATCTATGCATTCATTTAAAAATAACATTATAGATGTTTGTACTACGTTACTACTCTACTTCAAAAAGTATCTGACAAAATATTCATATTCTTATCCTGAATTAGACGTTATGTTTCACTTTTGTACAAAAGAGATTCAAAATGTTTATCACGTTTCATTATTAGAAATTAAAATGTGTTTATCAAAGAAAACGACAAGTGTGTAACGATACCTCAAGTAATAAGAGATTATTCCTGACGTCACAAAAACGTCATACCACAAATCAGAACACTGACTTTGTCGTATAAATTTAAGGCTTTATTCCGTCTCCGCTTAGGTACAGTGGAGACCCCAAGGGCGCCCCATCGAGCCAGGATCAGTCACGACGAGTACCATCAGTTCTGCGACGAGACCCTTGAATGTACGATGCATGTGAAAGCATTTCTCAAGTTTAGATTATGAGTTACAGAGGGATAAATAGTACAATATACTCTAAGTATATGATGATATACATAATTGTCCGATATATACCTGTAATATATATATATATATATATATATATATATATATGAGGAAACGACGTCGGTAAAACTTTGTTTATAGAATATACGCGATATAAGTCCCGTTTTCTTGTAAAATTAATAAAAATCGGAATAGTCTAAAAATAATATGAGGATACGATTGCTCTGCAATAATATGGCATGATTAATGTGGGATATTTATGAAACTATAAATATACCTTAATATGAGATACATAAGTATATTTTAGTTGACTTTGTTTTTCTTGACTGCGACGACGTCAATCTTAGTCAACTTGTCACTCTAAAATCTTATCTCGTTATTTTAACTATGATGATATAGATTATATTTTGGCATCTCTATATCACAGTACATAAATTTTGGAATAATATCAAAAAAATGATTTTGAATTTTCTAAATTTGCATATGTTTTTCAATTAATAATTATATCTTGTTGTTACTCATAATACTCTTGAGAAATGCTTTAATATATGTTGTATTTATATTTTTATTTTCAGGATTTAGTTTTTCGATTTTTCTAGCTATCTATTAGTGCTGCAGCTGCTGTGTTGTTCAATTTCTTTTATTTATTTATTGTTATAGATATTTTAATAAGTTCAGCGAGTCATTCATCATTGGTTAATCATTAGTACTACACATCCTTTTTATAAAAATCTTTACTTATATCATCAAATGTTCTTTAGACTGTAATGTATCATAACATTACAGTCTAAATAATTTATGATTTCTGATTTTCATAAATTATTCATAGTTTCCATATCATACTACACATTACATTGTTTGCTTTTTAGCAGCATTACTTTCAATTTTAGATCCTCTTCTCTTCTACCATATAACTTCTAACTCCCTCTTCCTTCTTCTTCAGCATACGATCTGGCAACGCAATGTCCGTCTCGCAGGGCTTCAATGAGGAGACACACGGTCACACACCCTACGTGCCCTCCGAATGACGGCATTCATTCGTTGCCACATTCCAGGTAAGGTTTTACAAAACTTTTGGTTTATAAAATACTGTAGAGAATACTCTTGGTTTTAGAGAATACTGTATATTAAGTAAATACTGGGTATTAAGGTATTATTTTATTAGCTAAGTATTTAAATGGATAGTTAAGGAATGCGATAAAATCTGTTGGAAACAAATTAATTGAAAACCATAACCATGTTATTTACTGGTTAAATTTAGAGATAACTTCAAGAAAAATGAAAGATTATTGACTGTTCCCGCAATATTTTGAATTTATAAACAATCATTTTATTAGAAATGTTAGCAGAAAAGCATCAGGCTTTTCAAAGAAGCATATATTCAAACTCGTATTGATATTCAAAGCCTACACTTATACAGTTTTTTATATTTTGAACTTCAAATATGTAACTTTTACAGTATTTTACTTACTACTCGATCCTTTCCAGGCCAAACTCTCGTGGTTCGTGCGCCGGCGCAGCCTCCCTGGCTAGCAGTGACGCAGACGCCCTAGGAGAACTGTCCTGGTCTAGATCTTCCTTGCAGGATGACCTGATCAAGTCGGTTAGTGATTCACCACGTAGCAAGCATGTGAGTTGGTAGTTGTGTTGTTTTTAGTTATAGTGCTCAAGGTAAATGAAGCTGGTTTATACTAAAAATTAAAAAAAATGGCAAATGAGTGATTTTTGAAACAATCGATTCACGGGTTGTGTGCGAAGTATTTGAATTTTTTTGATTAATATTTTTGGGTAGAGAAAATAAAGACAGAAACTGAAAACTGTTATAAATTATTAAAGCTACTGAAACTGCAGCACGAATTATTTTACATAAAAATTTTTTTTTTTACTAAATCTTGATTTCTGTGACATATGAAAGGTTTTCAGTATAAATCAGCTTATATTTAATAAAAGTATTCTTTGTAACTGTTTTATTTTTACTAATTTTGTGTTTCGAATGTAGATGTAGGATAGTTTTTATTTCAATTTACATAATTCATGTAGTATTGCATCGTGATCTTGATTTAGCTATTGCATGAATTTGTTACTGTTTTTCCAATTCATCTAAGTTTGTAGATGATTATTTTGCTAATGGCTTGCAGAATTCACCTCATGAACACCCAGCCCAACTGTTTTGTTATAGTTTAAATTAGTATAAATATTTTTTCTACGATCATTGGCACGATTTTTGTTATTATTCTGCTCGAGAACTTATATTATCTAAGCTCTCTAAGCTGACTGAAGATGCGCACGCTAGATTTTTAATCTTTAAAAAATACATTTAAAAAACTTATGTTAAAGTAGCCTGTATTTATCTATTGGTTTCATAATAGGCACAACAACCTTTGAATAGACTTAACAAACGAAATTCACACATTTATGATACATAAGTGCACTAATCACTTATAATATTAGGAAAAATAGCTAAGTTTTTAATCAACAAAAGGACAAGTATGAACTTCTTTTAACACTCCATGTTCTGAATGTTCCAGAAACAGTGGCAGGAGGCAATCAACAGTGACGATCGCCTGTCCCTGACCCTGGAAGAGATCGTGCACATCCGGTCGGTGCTCACTAAGGCGGAGCTGGAGGTCCTTCCCGTCGAGGGCAGGGTTAAGGAGGACGTGGAGAAACGGAGGGTAGGTGGAAAAATCCCAATGTGGAAAGAATCTAGGCATAGCCTCCATGACACAATTGGATCTAATAATAATAATAATAATATTGTAGGACGTTATTACACCAATTGAACTAGCCCCTTGTTAAGTACATTTAAGACTTGTGTTAAGGGTACTAGTCAACGTATATTTAAGAAATATATGCTTATTATATATAGATAAATACATATATAGCATATATAATCAACAACCAGACTGGAAAGCAGTAGAAAAGCGTAGTTCTTAACTCTGCCTCCACCGGGAATCGAACCCGGGACCTCACGATTAGCGTTCAGGCGTCTAACCGATCGCGCCACGGAGGTCGTCGGATCTAGGGTGACCCTGTCATGAATTTAGGACTTAAATATTTATATCAGCCCGTATTTTCACTAACAAGCTCAAATTATGAGATAAAATTGTAGGTATTCTAATCAGTCTGTGTTTTTCGTAGACGCTATATTGAAAAAAGGTGACGTTAAGTGCACCTATAACCGCCGAGAGTGTATGAGAAGATGTATGAATGTCAATGAAGCGAAATTGGTCTGTCAGGATCGGGACAAATGGGGATCTGTGATCTCTGCCTACCCCTCTACAGGGAATCAGGCGTGATGTGTATGTAAGCATAGTAAATCTTATTAATGACGGTGTCATGATGGCGGTAATCAGGTGTGATGTGTATGTATCTATGTATGCATAATAAATCTTATTAATAACGGTCTCATGATGGCGTGATGTAAAATATTGCAACGGATTGCTATATCATCACTTAAAAGGTCAACAGTCTTATCATTTCCAATAACATAAACATAAAACAAACGCTTCACGACTTGTGTTATTGTGGCGGGGTAGTCAGAGGCTTGATTGCCCGTTTCTGTTTCGAAGGCATGTTAGGTATGTCCTATCCTACAGTATGCGTCTTAAAAAGGTAATACGTTTGAATGGCGTGTTTTGTGTTCCAGGTTTGCTTCTTATGTCTGAAGACCCGGTTCGGTATCTTCGGCCCCTGGGGTCAAAAATGCAAACTGTGCAAGAGAACCGTTTGTCAAAAGTGTTGCTCTAAGGTGAGTAATCTGAATTCAAAACCAAATTAAGTTTTCTTTTATTTATTTGCTCCTCAATAACCGAGTAAGTTTGCATATAATCTATAAGAGTCTGAAATTTTTTACTCAAAGAAGTAGTATAACTAAATTTCCGTGTACCTATGTTGTGTCTGAGTGATTTTACACAGTGAGAGAGTTTGAGTTTAATATAGTAAACATATTTACGAATTGGTAATGTATTACCGTTCATAAGACATTTCGGCTAATCAATTATACACTACAGACATTCAGTATTTACTCAACATTATATTTCAATTTCAGATGCGTATCCCTACGGAGCATTTCGCCCACGTGCCCGTAGTGTTGCTGAGTCCCTCTCTGCTTCCATCACCTGAAGAGGAGATGCAGAACTCTTCCACTCTGCCCAGGAGTCTCATGGCCAGACTGGGCGGCGATGCTAATGTAAGTTGGGTAGAATATAGGGATATAAGGAAGATTTCATTTGTCATTTAAGTAGAGTTCATACAAATACTTATGGATGTAATATGTGGTTGTTTTTGAGGTTGATTGTTTGTGAGGTTAGTAAGAATTAATGTTGGTGATCGTTATGAAAAATAGGTTTTATATATCATAGGTCTTCACCGTACAAGTGAAAGCCAATAAAGTCTTTCGTAAATATATTTTAACTGCCTTTCCATTCCATAACAAGAGATACCAGGGTATTCAAGAGGTATTAAATATTATGATTAATAACTAACGGGACTTATTATATAATAAAGTTACCTTACAAGTAAGTTAAGTTAACTGAAGCGATAAGTCCCGTTAGTTATTAATCATGAGTATAAATCCCGAATCTCTTAAAACTGTATAAAATATTAATTTTGAATACAAAATAACCCCAAATTCTCTTCCAGGCCACGATAGAAAACACAGTAGGCAGCGCCCCCAGTAGTCCCGCTCTCCCCCGGCGGAGTCTGACGGGGCCCGGGGTCCACTCGGCGCCGGGGTCCCGCGGGGGCTCCGCGCTGGGGTTCAACGAGGCCCTCTCCCTTCCCCCCGCGGCCATGTCCCGGTCTGTTGAGGGACCAGAGAGCATGCCGGCTCACAACACGCCTATGTCTTCCTTGGATCGCAGGTAATATAATTGTTTTCGAGTATACTAAGGAGTATACAAGTGTTGTTTATTGTAAGATATAGGTAGGGGTTCACGTGTTTTTGGAGGCCGTGAATGTGACCTGTGAATCTTTAGAAACGGCCGAGACGAAAAATAGAAACTGATTAATACATCACAGTGTCTCTTGGATGAGAACCTAATTGATGCATAAATAAATCTCATCATATCCAAATCCTAACGAAGTAATCAAAGCATGGCAAAAGTTTCTTAATATTCTAAAGCAGAAGCATTGTTCTTAGTTGTCTTATCGTTATCTTATGTTGAATAAAAAGAGTTTCATTACATTTCATTAGCTTAGAACTTTTAGTTCACGTGTCCTTCTGCACGTTATAATAAATATTAGCTCTATTTGGGACACACGTGTATCACTTTTTCAACTTATTTCTCCCTGTTCCCAGAATGCGCTACTCCCGCCAGGGGACTGGCGTGTCCGTAGCTGAGAGGCTGCGCGGGGGTCCAGATGGCGGTCTGCCTTGACTGCAAGACCATGGTCTTACAGATCATCAAGGCCTCGAGGACATCCCGGTCTGCCTCCCGAGACCGGGTCATCAGACATCTCACTCTTGATTTGGCCCCTGTTTACACGGCTGACTGTTGAACCCACGGAAATCGATATGTTAACTGCATATACTTGTTTACATTTCTTTAATCCCTTTCGGGGTGGAGTTTTCGCGTTATAAGGATGATTTTTATAACAGGTGACAGGTTGCTAGCTCATCGCCTGATAGATTCTTTTGACCCCCAGTTTCGTAGAAGCCTCCTATGACGTGTCAAGAAGAATGGCAGTTAGTGTTATATTCAGATCCCAGACTAGAATGGGCCAATCATATGTTGAGGTACTTCCTTTTTATTTGGTCATATTTGTTTTAGTAAGTGTTTAAATGAGTGGATTATTAAATTTCAAACGATTATAGACCGGAAACATTTTGAAATTTATTTATGTATGTATTTTATAACTTTGCTCTTTGAAATATAAATTTATGAAAATTAATATAAAACAGAAAATGGTAATATAGTATATTGTGAGTGAAATTGTTAAAAACATTGATTTATTAAATGAAATCTATTTAAATTTCAGATATTGTAAATTTATTCGAAAACTTTCTTTATACGAAAATATATTAAGTAGTAATTTTCTCTCCCAATTTATGTTATGACAGTTTCAGATACAAAAATGAAGTTGAAAATTTGGTTTTATATCTTCCTTTGTGTTTATTAAAGAAAAGAAAATGATATGTAAAATATAAAACTTTTGAGCTTTCGATGGTTGTAAATTTTTGTTTGTATTTCAATAGACATGCAATAAACTATATTTCTTTGAAGATCAAATGTTGTAGCTATTCAAGTCATAAATTATATTGACAATAAAAGACGACTTGGCATTATTTTATCAAAATATTGGTTGAAGTAAAAAATTCTAACAATTTTGTACATAAGAAAAACTATCGAATTCTCTTTTTTCATATATTAAATAAGGAACATAGAAAAAGCTTAAAGAAAAAATATTTACACTTAAAATATATGTCTAAAGTGAATATTTGTGAGGTTAGATAAAAAATAAATTATATTTACTCGTAATAAATTGAGAACTAAATTTCATCTACTACTTTATTATATATGTACAAAAAGTAACTGTAGTCAATGTTTTGAATTGCTTATATATAAAATTATATACAGTATACAGAATTATGACACGATTTGTGCCATATAGCTTTAAAAAGCATACTAGGTATACTTGTATGAAAACAGCTCAAAATTCTCCTAAAACTCGAAAATACTTCACCCATCTCATAGAAATCTCTAACTGGCACTGTTTGAAAGAGCTTAAACTAAATTTGAGGATCATTTAAAACTTCTGTTGCTTTAAAAATAGATTTAAATAAAATTAAACGATCAAAAAATATATAACACAACGTTCTCATTACTAAATATTTAACAAGCATAAGTCAGTGAATAATTGAAACTATGATTTCCTACAACAGCCAGTAATTTTATGTTTGAATAAATATCTTAGTTTGTAACATTTTTAGCCTATTCGCCAAATCATTTCGATCAATATCCACCAATAGTCTTAAGAGATACATTGTATATATTAATTAACGAATCAAGTGTATGGCGTTTTAATGATAACGTTTTATTGAATAGTTGAAATCGATGTAATTTTAAGTATTCGAACCTGATTTGTTTTATTTAGTTTTAGCATTTTAATATGGAGTATTTATTTACTAAACTATTTTCGGAGTAGTGCCCTTAGGAATGTTTTGTAAATAAGAGGTATGGTGAACTGTAAGGCGCGAACCAACATTTAAAACGCTTTTGTACAAAAATATTTAGATTATAGCACTCAATCCATTATATATTTTTTATGATTTGTATGTGTATTTATCAGATATTAGAAAAGAACATTAATATGCCTAATATATTAATATTTTTCAAGCACTTGATATGTATTATTTGCACAATGTAGCCTTTTTCTGTATGCCGTTTTCAAGCACTTCTTTTAATACATTACACTTATTTGAAATCAACAGCAGTTTTATATCGTTTCTTAGTAATAGTATAATTAATATCATAGTGTATAAAAAGCTCATATTTAAATGTTGGTTAGTGTTAAATCTTTCAGCCTTGTGTGTATGCCTTAACGATAACACTTGTACCTATGTCAGCGTTGGTATTTTAACGTGAAATAAATATTTATTTTTAGAATCTCTGATCGCTCCCAATCTAGATGGTAGCGCGATGATCGTTAATGTTCTTCATTATAATGATAAATGTTGTAAATGTGTAAATTATTTAGTTGTTACGTAGATTGTAACGGTAAAGAAAACTTACGTCAAATGAGAATAACATTGAAATAAAGAAAGTTAATCGCAAAGTTATCAATGCCTTTTATTTCAATCAATCACTATACTAGTCCACTGCTGGACGTAGGCCTCCCCAAGAGTACGCCACAAAACACGATCATTCGTGGCCCTCATCCAGCCACTACCAGCGACATTCTTCAGGTTAGCGGTCCACCTGACAAGGGGTAGTACTACACTACGCTACGTTTGCCGAGGCACGGCGTCCTATCGAGAACTGCTTTACTCCAACGGTCGCCTTTTATTTCAAGAATCGAAAGTATAGTTGAAACTCCACTTTATTATCCTTATTCCTTTTCTCAGAGTTCTGGATACCATCAAAGTCTTCGGAAGCACAACGGCCAAGTTTCCTTACATAATGGACAATGAAATATACTATTACTGATCCAGAGCGTCAGGTAGATTTCTTCGCGATGTTTTTCTTCACCGAAGGCAGGAGTAAATGAATATAAAAAATGATAGAAAAGGTGGTTATAGGATATTGGGACTAGGGGTCTTAAGTGTTGTGTGACATCTAGGGATTTATGCTGTCCCCATATGATATCATTTGAATTTTATTGGCAATAATAAAAAAATACTGAATAAAAATAACCGTTATTTAGCAACAATTTTATTATTCCAAATCAGAATATCAATTACGAACAACTGTTCTTTACTATTACACATAATTAAAACGTAGAAACAATAAAAAATGCACTTACTTAAACCTGTTTACAATATATGGAATCGCATTAAAACTATTTTATTATTGTAGAGGTAGTTATTTTCAGGATTATTGTATCTTAAACAATGGTTACTCATCAATTTATTTCAATAATTTAGTAAATGCAGTTTCAGTTTTTATCCTTCCTTGTTTAGCCTAAATAATAAAATGTTGGGAGAATCAAAGACACTAAACTTACACCACGTTCCCATTTCACAATCAATTAAGCTTCAGATTTTATTAGTGAAAAATTCTTTCATATATAAATTTGCAGTTATTGATTTTTAAGAGTTTTGTCTGTAAATACTTCTTAGGTTATAAACAAAAGACTAGGATCCTATTTATGCATCTGTTTAGTTATTTACCTTGTTAAGGTGATGGATTAACATACGATCACAATATGTGCACCATTATGTGAAAAGTACTTTAAATATCAGTGGTACAATTTAACAAACACTCGTGTAATTAATTTGCGATGATCAATTTTATCGTTTTTCATAGAAAGCATCTTAAAAGCATTTTTTATGTAATCATAAGATGAACATATTGATGTAGGAAGGATGGAATACAAATGATCACACAGAGTAATGAATACAATTTTTAGTTTGTACCATTTAAGAATTTTAAGAGGAGTCTTGAACAAACTTTTACTAAGTATTTTACTAGATTTTGAAATAAATTGTGAGTAGCGTAGATATTAATTGATATCATCATGATGTAAAATTATATGAATATGTTGAGTATAACACTTTGTACTGTATTTACGCGTATGTTTTGAATATTTATATTTTCTATTCTATGGCAAATTACAAAATATTTTGAGGTAGATAATTTAAGCCTATAGCAACATTCATTGATTTCAGTTATTATCCTGGGTTTTGATAGTTTTGTTTGTACCTTTAGTTTTCACCATGTATTAATTCCCGTTTTTGCGAATTCGTTTTTTCATGTATTGCTCAAAAATAACAAATCAACAAAACCGTTTTACTATAACCGACAAAACCAACAACAAATTATATTGGTGCAAACGTAACGAAGAAAAAGACTACTTAATCTCATGAGCTTAATAAATTCGCCAATTATTATTACTTAATGAAAAAAATTCACTATAACATTAATAATTACACATCGAGATTAATCTTAAATACCCTAGCAGATGTTAATGTCATTTTTCTATTAGGTAAGTACCAGTGTATCTTTCGAATCCTTTTTATTTAATTTTCTATAACCATTGTTTCATTCATTATTATTTTGTTATGTAAAACGACGCTTTTTTAGGTTTAGTCGCATGTCGTTAGTGAATAAGTAGCCAGATCCTGATACGTCATCATTGATAACACTTTACCTACCCTTCACACGAAGAAATGACACTATATCCCATACAATTTACCTTACTGTCCAACCACAAGTGGTTCAAGACTACGAGTTAATACATTAATTACATATTATATACATACATAGTTAAAAAATTAAGATTATCTACGTAAATACCGAACAAAACTAAAATACATATGCCTATTGTTAATCACTTTATAGTGTTACGTTTATAAAAAAGTCGCTAATAATCACAGACACTTTTCCGATTCTTACACACACGGATTCCCGACATTCGACTAGAAGCTTTATTTTACTAAGTACATATCCTACACAAGTTTTACAACCATGTTGGTTAGCGAAATGTTCCTCCCTATTACACCCTAGATACTCCCTACATACTCCAAGATACAGTCCCGGCCTGTTCCTTTCATCTCTCGCGCGGTCTTCCGTCTTATTGCCTACTACCTGCTACTGGATGTTTGACTACCAATTAAAGCCAGCAAGGAAAAGCCCCAACGAAAAGAAATTACCTAACGTTTAGACCAATATTCCAAATATATGTACATATAACTTACGGCTAGTAGCGTCTGCATATTGACATGGCAAAATGCCCTAAATAGATCCGTTTGTTGTAAATATTTTTAAGGATTGTGTTACACGATTTTGAACTTTATATTATGTGTCCTACAGTTTTGTACCTACTATTTGTACTGTGTTTTGTAATAATCGTTGCTTTTTGCGTAATATTAACATCTATAAGTATTATCATTAAATTTACGCATACGACAAATGGACACCGAAACATTGAAAATATGAAATAGACAATGCATGCAAATCTAACAATATACTGTGTAATATCTTGGATTATCCTACTAATTTTAAATTAATTTGTACTTTCAGAGTAAAGAGTGTCAATATTATTTAATATTTGTATTAGTTTTGGTTGTGAGGTTGAGAAATATATTCTATTGTCGGATTTAATACTACGAATTAAGTGTTACAGTTTTTTTAAATACAGTATTTTTACCACATACAAGTTTTGTTATAGGACTGAAGCATGTCGCGGGTTCACAATAGTTTTTTTACACAATTACTATAAATGTAACTTACGTTTCAATTCCTTAACTATTTCTAGTATTCGATTAAACATTACAATACGATGGACGGGTGTAACTTGTCAAAAGAACATAAAAAAATAAATAAATGAATAAAAGAAAAAGAAAAGGGTGGGGAAAACAAAAAATAAAAAACCAAAAATAATAATTTTGTTATCTTTTAATCGCAGAAACCTAACAAACAATAGTTTTCCAATTCTCATCTCCTTAAAACTTAGGTAACATCTATGCAACATAAAACGTAACTTGGGAAAAAAATAAAAATGTAGTTGAAATAAAAAGGTTTTATACTCCGGAGAGTGAAAGAGGTACATTATAGATTACAATTACTTATGACTTGTGGCATCCCCTTAAGTGCTTACAGAGTGAGGTAGGACAACATTGAGATTTTTAACACTAGCCTAAACAAACTTATAGCTAGACAAGCCATCAGCCCGGCGCGCAGAGGTAGTGGGCAGTACGTCGAGCTTCAACACGATCCTTCGCTTCCGATTGAGCCGGCCCCGGGCTGACAGTACGGACTACCTTCAAGAGATTCAATATTCAATTGCGGAACCTTAGATAACATCGATGAGCATTAAATCTTCTATTGCATACATTAAGTGAAACATTCAACATCCATTTACTGCGGAACATTACATAAATAGCGATCTGTCTACTACTTAAGGTCATAACATAAATAAACTCTGTTCAGTAAACTTTATTACTAGACTTGAATCTTGAGGTAGCGTCATTTGTACTGTATTACTTATTTGCACTTACGAGCTAGTTTTCACTTTTTATTATCATATAAAACCTTAGCCTAGGACCTAAGCCTAATTTACTCGAGGTAGTATTACTTACGCGCTAGAGTGGGCTCCGCGGGGTGCGCGTTCCCTTGCCCCGCGCGGGGCTCGAACGCGGATCCCGCGGGGCCCTGTGACGGCAGAGGGTCACCGTACCCGTAACAATCTTTGGCTTTACCATCACGATGCGTCGCGATAAGAAAAAATATAATAAAAAAAATATCAATAAATCATCTAAAACTAAACTTAATACAAAATACCCATTAGAGTCCGATGTGATTCCGCCGCGACGACTCTCATGAGCGTCCTTAAAGAGAGGTAACTAAAGAGGTAAAACAAAGCGGCTGGCTCGCCGTGTCCTCCTCCGGCCGCGCCGCCAGCCGAGCGCCGCCGCCTGGGTGCCGCCACAAGTCAACCGGTACATCGATACATTCAACATCGAATACACTTAGTAGTACAATTTTAAAATACAGTTCTACGGGATGCAGTATTGAAAGACAAGTATACAATTTTACAATCAATTACAGCGAGTCAATTTCGAAGGATCCTTGCGCTTGCTTGCAAAATCATAACCCTAGAAATAGAAGAAAATCAAACGAATATATTGATTCCGACGTCTAACCGATCGATACTTACACTGAGAACCTTCCGTATCAACACTAAACTAACCCAATCTCAAACTAAAACATAAAATTAAACCAATTAAAATTACTACTTGAATAATGTGATGCGTTAATGCACTATGTGTATCACAAATTAAAATAAACATTAAATGTCGAAAAAATTTAAAAAATCACAAATATGAATTTTTAATTCATAGCATAACATATATCGAAATAGCGATTAAATTTTAACGTAAAACAACGGCTGAAGGATGGGGTAGCGACCCCCACTTCAACCCTCGAAGAAACTGACACACAAAATTTAAAATATTTTTCAACCGCCCCCCTGCGGTTTCCTTAAACAAAACCTAACAAAAGTTAGTTCCTAATCAAAACATAACGAAAGGGTTTGTCTTACACATCTTTTTCATGAACGATTATGACACAGGCAAAGTACAGAGCCTTTATGTAGTAATCGTACTCTCGGACAATGCTTGTGTCATAATCTCTAACTCAAACTTAACCTCACTTTCTTGGGTGTGCTCATCTTTCAAGAAATCAATACATAGCCGATCAAGAGATATCAAATTAACGCAGAAAAAGAATTGAATTTTAAAAAGTTGAGTAATATGTGCACAGTCCAGACTCAAAGTAGATTTCCACGAATTAAAATCCATTCCAAGATAATAAAATAACCAAAGCCTAAATAGTACGAAAACTGAAACTAGAGTAATCAAAAATAAGTCTGAGTCTTTGTAAGAATGTCTTCACATAAATATATATTCATACTTAAAAAGAAAAATAAAAATATAATAAATATGGACGTGGCGTACCCCTCAATAGCAGGGGTATCACACGCAGTCGCCACGTCCAACCACGACATATTAAAAGCAGAGTTATTTGGCACAGGCCCATCAGAAAGTGCGCTGTTATTGCAGCTCTCACGCACTTTTGAGGCTAGAGGGGCCGCCCCACCTCAGCAAATATAATACACGGCAGCCCCCCACCGCTTAACATTAAATTACACTGGTTGCACTTGAAATGACTAGGAATATTCCCTTAATTGTACGTAATAGGACCTCACCTAAATGCACGATAACGAACTTAAACGGAATGTTAATATCGATAACACAACAACGCCCAAAACATATAATTCTGTTGGTCTCAAAATTAACACCCGACAAAATATTACTAAAATATTCAACAGAAAACATGAGTTAAAACGGATTTTGTGTCCACAAACATGCATCGAATCTTTCATGCCTTTACTGTTTAACACGTTATTCATTCATCTACCTACCTAATGTATTCTAGGATAATGTACTTTGTACAATATTGAATTCTTATATCCGATCTTTAGTTCACTGGTGTAGGACTTCTAGAGTTGTCCTTCAAGGCGACATTGTGGCAAAATGAACGGTTTAGCAGTCCCCACACACCTCGTTACGAATCACAGATATTTCACTAATGTTTTGTAAGAACGCTGTCGTTGAGTTTTTCGAATGTAGAATAGGAAGGAAAATCGTTTATTTTGCCAGAATATTGCTGTCGTTTCAACCTAGGTCAAGGCAGACACAACATTCGCCTAATATTTACATTCTCTTAGCCTATGACCTCAGTCTCAACTTCGAAAAATTCTATGCCCAGACATCTAGAGACCTCCACTATAATTAATGGTAACAAACCCACAGTAAATATTACACTAATAATCTGGACGAAAATATCTGTTGATTTTGCAAATATTGATCAAAGTTACAACAAAATACAAAATTATTCTCTGAGCAAGCCTTCGTAATGAAATTCACCCAATACATGAAACGTTACTGCACAAGTAAACTACGCAATTCTTACAAAAAAAGTTGTATAAGCAATATGTCTCAAATCACAATAGTAATTACATGTAATAAATTGAGGTAGATCGATGTTGCACATTACTATTGCAAATGGTAGAGGTAGTGTAGAGGTAGAAAATGCTTCTTGATCAGGCAGTGTCTAAACGCACCGTACTCCTTACAGGTAACATTTGAGACACTTACTCAAATTAGTTCAGCAAACTTATTGACACCACTTCAGAATATTTTCCTTCCTTTGCTGATGAATCGATCGAATCAGCCATTCTCAACCCTGGAACTGTATCTTCTCTAATCTCTCAAATAGATGTCAATAAGTTTGTTCGACTCGGTAGTAGAGCTATATGAACGGGTCCGTTGGGTGTCTCTAACATGAGCAAGTCTACTGCGTATGGTTTGGCAGTGTCGGTTGAGGCAGATGCGGCGTCACCTGCTGCCGGTGCTCGCGGGCGATGTGCCTCCTCACCGTGTTGTTTCGCGTGAAGGTCCGGGAGCAGTGAGGGCATGGGACTCTGATGCCCTGGTGTCTCTGGCGGATGTGCGCGCGCAGGTTGGTCTCGTAGCCATACAGTCTTTCGCAGTAGGGGCATTTCAACTTTTTACCTGGAAGCGAAATGGTTAGGGTGAGATTTTGTGTAAAAATGAAGTATCAAAATCTTAGGATACAATATATAAGTGATGATGGATGGTCTTGAATATTACTAACACAATTATCTAAGAACATTGCGCAGTTAATTTAGACAATGAGCGCCATCACTTTATGACTCTTTTCTATACTGGTTTCTACACAAAAAGCTCTTTATTCACCATTCTTTGAGAAAGAAAAGAGGTGGGTTTTAAAATTAGCCATAACTACAGGGTAAGTTTTTAAACTATTCTCAACAACTGTACACAAAGTTCCATAATTACCGTCAGGAGTAGCGATGCCCCCCGATTTGCTGGTGATGATCTTGGGGGGCCAGAGGTCGGGGCTGGGCTTCAGCGGCAGCGGGGAGGTGGCCATCGGCTTCTCCATGAAGTTGGTAGAGGGCAGGGGCGCTGCGGGCGGCGGCGAGTAGTTGGCGCCACCGCCCGAGTGGTAGTCGTTCTCGTTCTTTATCCGTAAGTCTGTAAATGATTGATAAGTGGTTTGTGAGAATATAAATAAAGTACCTTAGACTAAGAGTTTTGCATGAATTGTTACGTATGAAAATGAAAAATAATCAAGCATTCAACAAGTTTTGCTAGTCTCTAATGCTCTGAGTTGTTTGAGTATACTTATGTCATCATAAGCGAAATTTTATTAATCTATGTTTGTTTTTTAGAAAAAGGTAAAAGAGTAAGGTTTCCTTACCTTCTGCTCCGTGGTCATTAGGTAGACGGTCAATTTCGTCATTAGCCGAGGGGTTGCGATCATAGCCATTGTTCTTTACAGTGTTGGGTAGCGTTGAAGTACAGTCTGGAGGGTTCTCTTCAGGGTAGCGGCTGCCTCCGCCTCCTCCTGGTGAGGACCTGGTGTCCGGTTCATCCACTACACTTCCACAATGAGACGACGACGAACTTTGCCTGGAATTGCATTGGGTGAGAATTAATTACTAAAAACAAATTACTTCAAATCTACATCATTCTTTATTTGTCAATGAGCATCCTCTGTTATTGTACAGGTTATGTAACTATGATAGGGATTACATCATGAATATAATAGTCAGTGCTTGAGAATGGCTACACGGTTTACCACCGGTTACATTAGGCACTGATTATCTCGTAAACACGTCGAAACCTGTAAATATCAGAAGAAAGAATATTATTATAGTTTTGTTGAGGTTTTATAGTTAAAATATACCTGTAATTTCTTGCCAAGGGACTTTGCGATGGAGAGGGTTTCGGTTGCGCAGGTCTTCGATGTGACGTAGAGGAATGAAGCGGAACATGCGCTGGTGGCGCGTACCGGCCCATGTTGCTGCTGTGGATGGGCATTCCATACGATGGCATGATGGGAGCGAAGGTAGCCGCGTGGGACCCAGGGGCTGACTCCTGGACTTCACAACTTCCCGATCCAGACACTGGGCTGGTCTTCACGCGTGTCTGCTGACGATCAATGTTGCTCTGCTGAGCTTGCTGCTTCATCCAGCCGTCTTGGGACATTTCCATTGACAGGCCCTTGACCTGGAAGCAATTAAGGTTTATTAGAGCTAAGATTCTAGAATTTGGTTCCATAGTGGATCGAGAAGAAGGCAGTCTAAAAGAGAGAAGTTAGTACCCAGAAAGACAAGATACCAGTACCGTACGATAAACAAAACAATTATCGAATATGATAACGAGTTTTTCTTTATTGTTGTGTAATAAAATTATGAAAATCTATTACTTCCTACCGCCATTCCTACATGTCAAATTCAGTTTAGCCGAAATATTAAAAGTCTGAATCTGTCTGGTCTGATTAATCAGAAGATTGATTATTCATTAGAAGGTGAAAGAATATTGAGTTGAGGTATTTCGGCACAAACACGTGACGTCATTTTGCAACGATACATTCTGTTGCGATGAATTACGTCAGGTCATTCAACAGATAATAAAAAACTAGTGCTTAAAATTTCAAGGATTTTTTACAAACACTACCTGGGTCGATGACTTACATGTTCTAGTCAAGGCTATTCCTAAATGGCGATGCTAGAACGATTATTATCTCCTCAGCCTTTGAATGGCTGAATGTAAATGGACATGCTTATAGCATCCAACATCTTAAACTGTTAAGTAACCTAGATATTTGTCGCAATAGCTTTATTTTAAGACCTGACATCACGACCTCACTTTCTTCGCCTCCATTCATAAAAGGAGATTCTTTTAGTAATCGTTTGAGATTGTTGATGTTTATATCATCGTTAGTGAGTGCGCGTGCTCTATGAAAAAAACATTTGCAGAAAGTATTTAGATACGTCATCATTGTAAATCGAACACATATTTACAAAACTATTTAATAGATAAAATTGAAGATTGATTATATCATTGTTATTGACATGAGGTACCGCCATTCCTCCAACAGAGGGCGTGACGTGTAAAATTGAAAATATAATGTTCCGTTTTCTTTTTACCTGTAAATTCTCCCCGCTCTTGAGGAAGCTGGAGAGGGCGTCTTGACTGACGTGGACCTCTCCCTTGTACATGAACTCGAGGAGGGCCTGCATGTTGCCAGCCGTGGTGGCCTCCAGGATGACGAAGCATGGCATGGCATGGCTAGGAGGAGCCGCGTCGAACAACTCCTGGAAGTATTTGCTGCAAGCTGCCAATATCACCTTGTGAGCCTTGAAGTAGCGACCTAGAACAATAGGAAGGGTTTGGTTAACTTCTTGAATGCGTTGAAAATATTTGTATTATAAAAAGTGTTAAAAAACCTAAAGATAACTATAAAAGTTCGTTCTAAAAGGATTGAATAGGGACAAATCTAAGAGCAATACATAAAACATTTCAAAAAAGTATTCGTAAAGAGTTTATTTATTTGCATTACTAAGAAGTCTCATTGAAAATATGTTCCAATTGTAATCAACTTCACATCTTAAAAAAAAAATATGTCAAATTAAACCTTAATTTTCAGTTACACTAATGTATTTCACAACGAATGTCCATGAATGCAGAGGCCAGAAAAAATATACAAACGCACAGTAAGTTCCACTAACAAAGCATTACATAAAACAAAGGACATATTTAAACAGCTGATTTTAAATGTGAAATTTGAACGGAGTAACTATTAGGCACTGTACAAAAATTTCCGAGAAGTTTTTGCTACGAGTAGCTACACTGGCCTTGAACCCCTATGACCGTTCGTTGTTCTTCATTTCTTAGCGACCGACAGAGAAGGAACTACTTTTGGCCAATTTTAAAATGACTACTACTGCGCGCAACATTGTCAAATGAAACGAAATATTTTTTCACAAAATTAAATATCTAATATAGATTCGTATAGATATTTTCAAACATATTTATTAGTCGTGATCCTGATTCATTTAAAAGCAACTAAAATCGTGACTATGATGTTATTCTAATTAAGTAGTAGAAACTTTTTAAAAACCAAACTTAACAAAAATCTTAAAACCACAAAAAAAACCTAAATTACTCCAAACCAAGTACTCATACGTTCCATTTAGCAAGCATGCACGCGGAAACGTGTCGTCACCAAACAAAACTCTTAGCAGCGCGAGTAGTTACGCCAAGGTAGCTAGCCCTCCGCAATACGGACAATAGACCACGTGTTCCCTGCGAGTTAACAAAGCGACATTCTCAAGGCCCCGTGTGGTCCCAAACTGATTCTATGAAGAGCATCAATGAACCCACTCGCGCTGTTTGTGAAATGCAAACCGACTCTTTGATTTGCCAAATTGTTTATTGCCGAATTTTTGTTCCATGGTTGCTTTTAATGTTGGTGTAGGGTTTTTATGATAAATTATATTGCGTAACATTTATTTTTATATATTTTTTGAGTGTTATCTTAAAAAAGCAAGGAAATAAATGATGTAATTCGAAACGGAATAGATTTTTTCAGAGATAGGACACGGGGTATTTTTAATAAGAATTCTATTTATATTTAATACGGTGATACTAGACAAACAACGTAGGATGTTACAAGAAATAGGTAATACTGGATATATAGGCTTTATAAGCATCACAAACAATGACTTGGAAATAACGTGATCTATTTTCGGTAACTCTATACAATCCAATAACAACTAGGTACAAGGACAATCGTACCTTGATATTGACGATCAAATTCGCTTTTTCTTAAGACGAGACCTTGAAACCACTAAGTACCTTATCTAGCGTCGTCTAATGTAGTCTCAAAAGGGATTATGAGATGAGATTGTCGAAATAAATCATAAAAGTATTCTCTATTGCACTGTATGATTTAATGTAGGTACACCGCAAAAATAAGTATATATTATTAATAAAAAATAAGAAATTAATGAAAGTGAACTGAAAAATAAAAAGGGGTTACTTCCGATTTAACAAACAGTCAAGGATTGTTCGTCAATTAGTATTAAACTTGTCAATTTATCGTGTAACACTCGTAATAAATAACACGAAAATAGACTACCTTTTTCCATGCGTTCCTTAATACGCCTTCTACATTATAATCTTCGACCTTTGGCAAATGGTCAGATTAGTTAGCGTTAGTTATATTTTTCTAGGTCATATTTAACCGAAATTTTTATATGATTTTTATTAATTTAAACCTGAAATTTTCATGCAAATATTTGTATGTATATACCAAACATGCCATACAGGAAGCATGTTGCAGTTCAACCCACGCGTTTGCAATAGCTTACACTATTAAGCAATACCTATTACAGTGCATGACTTTAGAGTATGCAAAAAAATCGATATCATTCCGCCAAATAGGGCCGCGGAGCTTGTCATCGATGTTCAATCTCCATCACTAATTAGCGATCGATAAGAGTACATCGCGCGGTTACGTCACATCACTAGCATGGCGGAACAAAATGCTTTTTGGCCTTGAACAAGTGTAGGTACATCCTCGGAGCTCCACTGCGGTTTAGAGTGGCTAATGAATTCTTCGCATTTGAATATTTATGTGCTTTACCAATCGCACGACGAATTTATTGTTGTTTGGTGTGGCATAGGCCTTTTGATGCCGCTCTAGGCAGATTTTTTTAATTTGTTGCTCATAACTTCTACTTACTTCATGAAGGAACGTTTAAGTAAATTTGAAAACCTGAGTCGAAATATTGGTTTTGCGTTTCTTTCGAGATCTTGGGAGGTGTGTCAGCAACTTATTAGCATTTTTTTGAAGATGTATTTAAAATTTAAACTGATATTTTAAGATCATTAATACGAAATACAATATTTTATCCTTTATCGGATTTGCATCAACCTAACAACCCAAGAATTTTTGGAACCAAACCAGTAGTTCCATAGATTCCATTTAAACCAATAAATACTTTCATCTACTTTACCTACGATTCCAACAGATTAAAATAAAACCTTTTTTCTTAGAATAAAACCTTCGAACATAATTTCTTAAATCCTTTATTTCTAATCCACATGACCTAGCACAACCCACCGCATCCAACCTATTTCGCAACCCAATTTGATAAAATAAAACCCATGGCCAAGGCGCCAGCCTCGCTCTGATGAAGGTCAGGTTTCGATCTCATCAACATAGAGTGTCATATGACTGCACTCGTGTGTGACAAACGTCAGTTCAAATGTCATAATGGGCATCTATTGTACCTCCTATTGCATTATTGGCGCCTGGTCGCCTAAATTCCTGAGTCATTCAAGTATCTCGTGATTGTTTCGGATTTGAATTGAATGCAACTGCCTAGCGCCTGCTACTTTTTTACATACATATGTACAATTTACGTCTCTATGTTCCTAAGAGGATAGGTAGGGACTTTTAATCGCCACCTAAACGATTCTGAAATATCTCTCTTGCTTCACTCACACCCAATAACCTTCTCATTTATTAAGTTCTACGTTTGCCTACCCCGTTCAACTCTACCTTCCACTTTGGGTCCATAAATGCTTCTCTGCCCACTTTTTTATGTTTTTTAAACGTGTTAGGGCTTTTGTTGCAACATGCTTCCAACTTTTTAAAGTTTTGTAAGAGGTATTAAGGGTTTTATTGAGAAAATAAGGTTTGAATATTTGTGAAATTCTTACATCGTGTTACTTATTACCTAACTTGAATAAATAGTTCCTCAAGGTGATTTCCTTTAGTCACTAAATCAAATAATATCCTTTATTATCTGTACAGAGGGTCTTTTGCTTGTAACGGGAATTAAACTTATAGATATAAATCGTTTAGATTTATTATATAGGTTTACGATGAAATAATTTATTTAGTCATGTAAATAATCAAATATATAAACTTGCCACTGAATTCGATTGCTATTGATGAGGTTCTATTAAAGTCCAAGTTCTGCATATGACACCAATTCCAACAAAGCAATTTTATTGATCTTGATAGAATGTTACGATTGAAAAAATGGTCTGCTATTATAGCGAAATGTGTTTGAAGTTATTACTCTATGTATTAGTTATTACTTCTACGAAATGTACTCATATTTGCTGATAGGTATGTAATATAGATCAATAATTGTAGCATTGAAAAACTGTATACAAATTTGATGCATGTGTGAAGTGAAAAGCGTTTATATTGACACCTAGAAAATTATATGCTCAACATAGTGCTAAAATAACTAAGTAGGAGAAGGGGAAATATCAATTTTAAGACGGTAGATAGCAATATAGCATGTAGATATAGAGTATATTATCAAACCAATGCTAACAATTAACGTTTGTATTAAAAACTCTACATTTGTAAAGTAAGTACTCACAAAATGGTGAGTAGACTTAGTAACATTTAGTTATTACATACCCTTATATATTCATATTAACTTAAAAAGATACATTCTTAAGGGAAGGATATTCATACAGAAATAAAAGATGACTTTAAAAATATATTGTCATATTCGTCTACGCATGTTAACCTTGTAGCACTACTGCGTTAATGTGACCATTTAACGAAAAACCTACTCACGCTGAATTCACTATATTTAACATATGCTTCACGACTGCTATGCTTTGAAGAGTAGTTAGAGATTAGGTTGTCATACACACATTTATATGTATATACACGTCGCTGTCATACACGCCTAGATAAATATACGTATATTCACGTTCTTTGATCCCATTCGGGGTGGACAGAACTTTGGAGACATGAATTATTAGCATGTATATTCGGGTTGTGATAGACTGTCAAATTCTTCTATTATTAAGACTATATATATAATACATAAATAGACGTCACTATAGTTCTCCAGAATATAGTCAGCTACGAAATAATGGAACATGACTGTGGAACAGGCCAATCGCAATTTTGTTTAAGGACTCGCAAACCCCTGACTACCCTGTAAGGTATAGTCACAAAATACATATAAATATTTGCATAACAAAAGCGGAATATTACCAATTCAAACGCTTTGTGATTACCTATCTATACTTACTGTTGCTATGTAAGTACAATATTCTTTATTAATAGCTTCAAGCCCTTATTCTTTTTATCAGTGAGCTATTCTGCAGTACACCTTATCGTGATTCGGAAAGCATGTGATAAGGTGGCCTTGTCTAGCTGCTAATCTTTCCTATCTACAGCTCGACTCACCTTCGATAGCCCTTTGCATATCAACGCATTGGGGCGGCCATTTTTAATTACGATACGGAGGTTGCAATTGTACGTAGCGTTAAAAAGTGACAAGTAACTTACATACATATATTCACGTACACACATACGTTTAATCCCTTTCGGGGTGGAAAAAACCTTGGAGACATGAAAAAATCTCCTAAGTTACTTAGTAGCATGTATATTGTGGTTTTGATGTCATATGGAATATTGATGCCTTATAGATTCCATTACCTCTAGTCCCTTAGTCGCTTCTTATGACATGCCGGGAAGAAGGGCAGCTAGTTAGCATTCTTTTTACGTCCCAGACTAGCACGGGACACCAGTAACTTATCTAGTAGATAGGTAAGCAGACAGCTTCCAACGTGACATAAGGAATACGTGTTGCCGTGTATAGGAGCAAACTTTTGTCGGACATTATTTTTGGTTTACTATTCAAAAGTTTTTTCAATTGTAAGTAAAACACATACACATGTTTCATCGATCATTCATTTTCACTTCCTTAAATTTGAAAGGTAGCATATTTACACAGGTTTTTTATACACTTTTGTTCATATAGTATTAGATTATTGATATTCAAGTGTGAGGGCAATACTCATAATGCGAGTAACAATAGCCCAAGTGTAACTTCCTTATACTAAATAATGACACTTCATTGTACCATATCATTTCATTCTATCAAAACTACTATCAAAATTATTCTACAAATCCTACGTAAGACATATTTATAAACACGAAATATGTTTTGAAAACTGCAAACAAGTGGCGATCAAAGCACCGCGTTAGATTCGTATATTTACCGAAAAACATGGTCGCTTGCGGCGCATTACGTAAACAGCGAACGCGGAAGGATCGATTCACAAATTCATAATCGCCCATCATTGTTGTTTGTGCCATGACAAATCAACACTAAAATAACCAATTTCAGAGCACAAATTCCAATGTCACAATTCACGGAACAAGTGCGCGATGCGATGTTAACACTTCAGTTCTGCAGTCACATGATTTGGATTGTTATTTTTTAGGAAAATATTAATGGCGACATACTAAGCTGTAGGTAGATCTATATTAGTACTAAAGAGTAGCTGAAGCATTGAATTTTCAGAAACATTCTAAGGGACAGCATAGGACTAGTTAAAATATCAGTTGATTTCAATATTCACCCTTAGCCAACGGTTATGTTACTCTAGTAAAAATAGGCAAATTTATGCACCTACGAATCAAAGATGCAAATAATTGCAAACTATTTAAGGTTTTAAATGACCATCCGAAACCGCCTAACAAAAGGCGAAACCTATTAAGCTTGCAACATTATAATTTGACATTGGCCGATTTTCCCTATGCATGTGTGAGTTATCTACGCACGACTACGCATCCAGTATAAACTGGTCCGGCACTACCGCATCAGTCCAAAGAGCTAGGTGTCACGTTATACTGGACAAGAGGCGTTGCGCTTGCGACCTACAAAGTACAGCTGCATTCGAATTTAGAATAAAGAAAATAGGTCATCATGAATATGTAATGAGTTGTATAGATGAGCTGCTTTATAAACACATGTGACCGCCGTTGACGAAACTTAACTCTTTGCTATGACATACATGAATAGCTTTTTAAACAGTTGTACTAAATTAATAAGTAATGGCGTACTTATTTAATATTATAGAGTATGTAGTTTGCGGTAATGTACTAATGGGTATTAGTGTTTTTTAGTTAATTTAGGGCTATGGTCTGACAATATCTCATTCCGATTAGTAAGCCAAAATGAATTGAGCGAATTTTTTGTCCATTGTAGTTCTAAATGTGAACTGTAAAATCTGCTTAAAATTTGTTAAATAAAATGTTGTTTGACATGTTACGTTTGCTTGCGTTTTGATTTGTCAATATTACCTACTCGTATGTGTTAAATCAAGCTGTAGGAATTCTAAAGTATGCTAAAAGTATATGCAGTTCTGCAGCATAAACCTAAAAATTCAACGCTACTAAAATGTAAAATGTACTCTGCTATCACGACCTAAATCTACCATCTTACTTCTTAATATCTACTAACGTATTTTCGAAACAAAAAACCTATTACAAATAGTGTACATTAACTAAAGCACCGAACCACAAAAAAGGCAAACGGAAAAACAACAAATAAAAAGGAAAAGTTACCAAGCGCAAACTATACGCCATTATAAACAGATATAGGCACCCCGGATGCAAGTGAAAGCGACATTGAAAGGGGGTTCGACTAACCCCGTTTCGCCCCCCACCTCCCACCAGTGCGTCTGGCCTCACCCCCCCGGCACGTGGACTTTCAAGGTCGGGCGCGAGGGGGCGCCACCCTGCCGAAAGTGCAAGTAAAGGACGCCTGTGCTCGGGCTTCAGGAGCGAGAATATATTGGATGTTTATCAAGATTTTTCCAGCTAGAGAAATTTAGAGGTCAAAACTATAGGTTGAAGGAGGATGGTAAAGTGACATGAGGATAGGATAGGCAGTTTTGTTGGGCTGTTTAATAGGAGTTAAAGTGTTTAAGGATGCAATAAAGGCAATGAAAGAACTGATTGAAATGACCAAGGATAATTTGTAATAACTTATAATTGTAGTTGTAAATTTGTTACAATTCTCGTTCTGTTGTTACATGACTTTAGTGCTTTAGTAACTAGTTTCAAATGTTTAGTAATACGAATTGCATGCAGACATATATAACATATTAAAAATCCCTACAAAAGTTAACAAGAGAAGGGGATTTCGGCTATTTAAGTAAGTCATTAATATTCCAATTGTGGATGAAAACTAAAGCAACTCATGTTCCCTGATGATTCATTTAGAATATTTCACTTTACATACCAGAAAACTTAATTGAATGAAATAGACATAACAGTATGAAACTATATTAAGGTTAACGAAATCACAGAGGCTTCAGTTTAGAGCCGAATGCTATTCCTAAAACTGAAAGTGCGTTGGGGAAAATCGATGGAGCCACCCGCGTCGTGCTAAGTGGAGCGTCGGGTATTCGAGAAGTAGGTTGAATGGAGGCAAACCTACGTGTCTGGATTTCATCCGAAATTTTCAACGACCCACTTAACAAGGACCTTTCTGAAATTCAGCAAAGGTAATACAGGCGTCGGCTAGCGAGGCTCGGGATTTAAGACTTTAAGCCCAACATGCTTTTTGGAGCATTAATTTTTAAGAGCTCTTTCGATCTAGTTGTTATTTATTCTTGTCGGTGCGTCGGGTTCGGATGACTTTCAATGAAAGGAAAGGTTTGTTACAAGGCGCATTTCGTCAAAAACAAGCTTCATGCGACCGATCTTTTCAGGAGTTATTAGGCTTTATTACCCATTGTCAGTAGTATTGTAAACTACCTACTTATCTCTCTAGATTGGTGAGTCCTTTCACTACTTTGGGAGCATTATAATATAGACAATATCTTGCTCATATATAATCTAAAACAAAAAATACCATCCCTATCACATTTTAGTACAATAGTCCCCACTATAAAAGAGTTCCCATTATTTTGCCAAGCAACCAGATTTTACGTCACAAACAAACACTGATGCACAAGGATATACAAACTTCGTCCTTCAACAAGAGCAGAGATCATACATCAAGCAATTTTCCTCGTGCCATTCTGTATCACAAGGAAAACGTCTACTTAATGAAGTGAAATGCTTTCCTTATGTCAAGGTTGAGGCTGACCTACGCAAATGGGAATAACTCAACACCCGAGGTCATTAGCGGAGTAACGCGAATTCTTGGTCAAATGGTCCGGGGTGAATGGTTCCGATCTCACACTTGTCATCTCGCTTTATGTCTGTTGTTGGAGACTTACTTATTAGGTTTGTTAGAGGAAGGGTTGATAGGGTATTGAGTAAATGACTTTTCTTCAGTATGAACTTAACGCCTAAAGAGATCTCAATGGAAATTACGATGAATTATTGAGTAGACTTATTATGTAAATAAATAATACATCCTTTAGAGAAATAATTTGTTAGAAATAGTGCTCAAAAACTGATCGTGTAACGTATTTCATACGTTTTATAATCAACAAATTTGGCGCTTTTAGCCTCATAATATACGACATTGGTTTACCGATTGTAAAAGTATGTACGTACATTTTTTCCCCAAACCAAACCAGTTTTTTCCGAATCAGCCTACCGCCGTTTGCATCTGCCAAAATTTGATATCTTCAATTCGTATTACAAATATGCGATAGAGATAACAAAATGTGTGCCTACATGCAAGATAAGAGTAGGAAATCTAATCAAGGCTCGCACAAATGATACTAGTTATATTCAACCACACAACGTTTGTTTACAAAATAACACTTTTGCAGTTTCAGTTACATAACATGAGAATTAATGAACTGGGTTTTTGAAATGAGAAGATTTTCTAACTTTGAAAAGATTTCGTTAATTAATAGTTTGAAATAGCTAAAGATTCATTCTGCTTGTACATGCTTATCAAAACTTATCATATCAGATTAGCGTTATTGTAATATTATATTTAAAATATCATAAAGTAGCACAATAGCAGCAACTAAAAATGAACAATCAATAAATTTATTAGATAACAAACTATCCTTATCAAGATCTACTATCTCAACAAAACCATTGTTATTAAAAGTACTTTTAACTGCCAAGTACGTACATACAGAAAAATGCAAACAATAAAGTGAAAGTGTTATATTTAAAACTGGATCGAGAAAAAATATGATCCTTATTATATTACCATAAAAATCACATTCGAAATTTGACGTTAAGGACAGAGGTCAGACAGCTTACAGACACTTGTGAATTATTAAAACAAATGGCGTTTCTGCATAAGCCTTTTGACCCATATTTCAGGGAGTCATTAATGCGTGGACAGGACCAGGAGACCATTAAACTGATGCAAAAGAATCAACGTTTCTACCCACCCTTTGGGGAGATTGGGGTGCTGGGCGGAGGGTGGTTCCGACACACATAGCGGCTGGGTCGATAAGAGAAGCATATTCCGATGCGCTCTGCCGGCTGCGACGCGAACAATTACAACTATTCGGCTTCGGATTCAGGCTGGTGTAATATTGGGTTAAGTTTAAAATGGACTAGTATCTTTAAAATGAAAAGGGATGAAAAGTTCAGAGGTAGACGAAAAAATTGAGTTCTTTAGGATAGTTTGCATGTTTTATAGTGTAAAGATTAAAACAGTTATTGCGGGTATGTATAAAATTCTAAATGCAGCTTTGTTAGGCTAGTTTTCAATCATTCACGCCTATATTTAGGAAAAAAACATATTTATATTAGTGGGAATACAGGATTATTTTGATTAGTACCTTGCTAGACACAAAACAGCAACTTTCAATGACTTAACAAAATTTACAATACACTAAATAACGCAGTAAGTAACATGAATTATGAAAGTCATTTATTATGTTGGTGATATGAAATTATAATTTAATAATAACTAACATTACTTCAATGTCCTATAAGTAAACGATTTCTATACGCACTATTCGCATAACGATCACTCAGGAACAGGTACAAGTCCTATGTAATTTAAAAATTACCATAATCCATAAAAATTCAGGCAACACGAACAGCATTATAGACGAACCTAACATAAAATTACTGACCAAACATTACACGAAAGCACGAATAGGTAAAAAACGGCTACCATTGGTAAAAAAGTAGGTTCCATAAAACGCAAGTGAAGTGCAAAACATCCCTAGTTAGCTATTGGCACGCACCGCCCAGACGACCCTCGAAGCCTCCCTCCCCCCTGAAACCTTAGTCTAGCGCATTTCGTATATTTAGGGCATGGCGGGAATTCGAGCTTTATTCGCTGGCGTCAGCCGTATATTTGCGGCGCTTTTGGAATGGCCCCCTATTCTGCTTTCTAGCGCCATTTTGGTAAAGTGGACCAAACTGTAAGGTTCCAGAATAAGTTTGATTTAATGTATAGATGTAGCCTATGGCTTTAATGTTTTCACTAGTGTCTTTTACTTTAAGAGTGCATTGATAATAAATAAATTTGGTACAGTCAATTTACGATAAAAATACGAAATATTATCGCTCGTTTTATGCTTGCTTACTTCATTATTAATTTAGATATTGTAAACTGTATTTCACTTGAATTATTGATAAATAATATAAAATTCATTAATGTCAAAGGTCAGTCAAACGCCTACTTATTGATTCAAACTATTTCATGATTTCGTAATACAAGGAACAAAAACGAATTGAGGGTAATTTTTAATGCTAATCTTTCATTACTTATAATAAGTAAAATTATGAGTTAGAAGAAAAACATTCTTCCGTTTTCCATTTTTTAAATAAAAAATTATAGTATAAACTAATTTCATTGTATTGCCTACCCTTGAAGAATTATTAAATAATGTACATAACGTAAAAAGTGACTAGCAGCACATGAACAGGTAAATATTTATGTATGTACATTAAATACCAACAAATTCAATGTTTAGTTGATCTATGAGAGCAAAAAAGTATCAATTTAATTCAACCTGCTATTTTGTTGATAAGCTATCACATCTAAAGGCAAATCTTCTCTATCTTTGCTTAAAACAACTCTATTATCACGGCAAGCCATCTTTGCATCTTCATACAAATAAAAATCAGATTCAAAATCACACAAAACTTTTGTTTTAACTTCCTTAACACTTAATTCAGTTTGACATAACCTGATAACAAACCCTGCATATCAGTTTGCATGTTACGTATCTCAGTGCATAGCTGCTATCGAAAATAAAATGCACGTGTAAGCAAAATTCAGCCTTGAAATCGGTGTCTTGATAAGAAGGTTATTGACTTGCATACGATATGCGTTTCATACACTTCGGCCCTGAGATTCTGCGAATATTACTCCAAAATACATAAGTCACTAAAAGCAGCATTGATAAGCGCTCTCGTACAGTATGCGACGAAAACACTTGAGCAAATTGCGCTCTACGTATGCTTTATTCGGAATAATACCTATTGTGTATTGAGGCGCCTGGGTGGGAGAAAAAGGTTTATTATTTCACTTTGCACAGCCGCTATAGTTTCAACACTAGTTATGTTACATAGACAAAGCCAGGCGCGACCAAGGACGAGAATTTAGTGCAATTTATTTACAACTGATAGTATTTTTTAGTGGCTGGAAAATTGTAATTTATAAATCAATAATTGATATTAATTCCACATAGTTGAGACATCTATAGATATCAATAAGATATAAAAGGCTACTGAAATAAAAGACAGTGCAAAAATTTATATATAATAGTTGACGATACTGACAACAATGTAGACGCAAAAAGCTCTGAATGATATTTGTATATTGAGTATTTTTTTGTTGCCAATGAGGTATATACAGTATCTTTCAGTAAAGAATGAACTTATTTAAATCTTTGTTTACCTTTTACCATACATATGGATGTATTTAACTCTCTACTAAATTAACTATAAACTTACGTACACATATTATGTTATTTGCACTAAAAACAAACTTTGTTATTTATTGGTCAATACTTGGTAACAATGAAAGATTATAGAAATAATTTACCTTAACTTCTTGCGTCAATTTATTGTTTTAAATTTAATCTATAGTAATAAATTTATTGCTTATGAATAAAACTAAACATTTATAAATATGTCCTTCAATGAAAAAGTAATCCTTGTATATGTTTAATAAAGAGTTTAATTTACCTTTACCTTATTTGTTAAAGTCTACAAAGATTCAATAAAGCATCAAATGACAAAAGACACTTGCAAGTATCTCAGAACCCAATTGATCAATATTAAACGACGCTTTTGTTCCGTCAATTAATCATTCAAATTTACACGTGCCTTTCCGAAAATCTTTCGAAATACTAACCTTGAATGAAAAACGGAAATCATTGATGTAATAATGCAAATTATTCTGCGCCGTAGTGTAAATGCAATCACCCAAATATTTGCGAAGCTGTGACGCGATATTTTTCGACAATTGCGATAATCTTTTTCCTGGTTCAAGAAACATGTTATCAGTGAGTTTTATTCAATAATATTCCCGACTGTTACTTCAAACAGACGTTTTTAATTGGCTTTTTTTACGTTGAATGACGTTTGGTAATTTATGACGCTGGGATGAGAAATAATAGTTTTTTTGCCAGTGCCAATGAATCGAAAGTGAATTGTCCGGATCCGGACAGGTATCTGTGATCTCGGTCTATCCCTCTACAGGGAATCAGACGTAATGTGTATGTGTAGTTTGATAGAGATGTTCAAGTTATTTTCAATTAGTACGATACAATGTAAGTTATACAAAAATATAGCTTATAATTTCAATAATTACTAGTTCCGAAATACTACGGGATCCTGTAAGTAATACTGTAATCGGGTCACGAAATTGAATTGATTTATAATATTGAATAATTTTATCAAAGAATTCCTTCCGGATATGTTGATATGTATTGGGGAAATACGCTCACGTGATCCCCTACCTATCTAATATCTAGATAAAAAATGTTTTTTATAACCTTTTTCAATTAAAAACAATAAGTGATTCACAACTGATTATTTTTATATATTACAAAATTAATATTTTTTTATAACTACCATTAAATTTAAGTTAATTAAATGAAAACAGGCTTATTCCGGTCACTTGCACACATATAAAAAATCATAGATAAACGACTTACTCGTATAATAAAATGCTACTGGAAAAATAAGCATACATTTTTAGGATGGAAATAAGAAGCACTGAATTTTACTCCATATCTCTTTGCATAACTATCGGTAATGTGATAGTTTTGATATGAAATAATTGTGTTAGATTTTTGATATGAAATATCATTGATTCCATTGACCCCTTGTCCAAAATTCACCTGCAATATTACGTTACAAACGCAGCTACTTTCTTTCTATTATGTCCCAAACTAGTACTAGTGATGCAATAAATCTTTTAATATAGTGCAAATAACATGTCTAGACAAATATCAACTGCGCAGTTTTGATATGCAATCAGGTGATGTGATACGACAGCGAATCGGTTTAGATATTTACGCATTTTTTAAATTTTGCTTGCGAATCTAATTTGGCAAAATTCATTTCCGTGTCATAGAAATCGGATTATTTACAAAGTTGTTATCTTTGGAGCGATGGACTAGATAGTGCTTGTAGCTTGTGACTTATATTTATCTATATATACGCCCTATTGCCTTAATTAAAAAAAAATTTGATAATATTTGAACACTTTTTTCTGAAGGACTTTAATTTCAATTTATATGCCAAAAGGATATGAATGCTGCAAAGTTTTGTTTCGGGATTACGCCGGTGATGATTATGTAAATGAGATACTAGTATTAAGTTTTAAGTAAATGTGACGATTAGTATGTAACATATGAATTCTATTGGATTTACAGGACGCGATCTCAAACTTATCCTTAATAGACTGACTTTATATAAGTAGCTGCATTTCTATTAAGGGTATAGGTATAGCTATATAGTATAAATATACATCGACTATATCCATTCTAGGTTAGGATACCCTTGAGAGAAGGAAGAAATCTAGAACCTTAAATTTTTCCCGAGGCTGACAAACCACTTGATTGACATCCATAAACCCTTATATATCATGCAGTTATAAGTACTTTAACAAACTTAGCCATTTATAGTACATTAGTATCAAATGTACCTACTTATATATTATGTTATATATTGAAGCCTACCTTCGCAGAAGAGGGTGACGTCAGCCAAACTCTCCGAGTTCCACAGATTGGCGAAAGAGTTGGCGAGGTTCGAACCGAAGCTGTTCCATTTGAGGCAGTACTGTTGCTGCGAATCCATGCCCGGGCCGGCTCGGGTTCCTTCCCTGTAAGCAATAAAATAATAATATTGTAGGACGTTATTACACCAATTGAACTAGCCCCTTGGTAAGTACATTTAAGACTTGTGTTAAGGGTACTAGTCAACGTAAATTTAAGAAATATATACTTATTATGTACAGATAAATACATATATAGCATATATAATCAACGACCAGAATGGAAAGCAGAAGAAAAGCGTAGTTCTTAACTCTGCCTCTACCGGGAATCGAACCCAGAATCTCATGATTAGCCTTCAGGCGTCTAAGCGATCGCGCCACGGAGGTCGTCTCATAAAAAAAGGTTAGTTATATGTACAAATATATAGTTCATAATGTCTTACATATATATTATAGACGCTTTTACTTCCTTTGCTAAGCGTAAGTTTCAATACTGATAAATATGATTGTCGGTCGGATGAATAACTAGTTCCCGTTCTTGCCAGCATGTAAGGCCAAAAGGGTATAGAGGTATTATAAACATTGGGTTAGTAACCTGTCAACACAATATATATTCTATAATCTACCTTAAGGATTTCTATCTGAATTGTGAAATACAAAATATAGGAAACTTCAATTTATAATATTAATTTATCTCTATAGCTATAAACAAAAAATAAAGGCAGCTATGTAGCGATCTAGGTATATTCCAATCTTACCGAAGAAATGTCAAATTATCTTCAAAAATTAGGACATTACATGGCCATGAATGTTCATATCCGTTGCAACCGTTGGCTGCATGTGACATCCTCGTATTTTTCGTTATGTTTGTTTATCTACATGCATTACGAGTTGTGACACTGACACACATAGATAAATGCGCTAGCCCATCGTCCAAACATAGACTGTTTGAAGCCAGATTTGGGTAGTTTATATATATTGCTACTATGGTACTATGAACAATATTTTGATGTTAAATAAGTATGTACATTATTTTCAGGGACAGAAATTCTATGATATAGTATATCCTCGGTCACTTTTAATAGTACATATATACTATAACTATATATTGCCTATATATGCCTGTATAACCACAACGGGATAGGCAGACTATCGATTGCCACCTGGAACGATCCAGAAAAAAATCTCTTGCTTCATTCACACCCATTATCATTCTCATATATGCTCTTCTGTTCTTTACTACGTACACTGCCTTGAGAAGCATGTCTTCAATTTGATCTGTATAAGTTCTACTACATATAATTTATGATTACTTTATTTGAAACTTGTAATAACTAGAATAGCTATGATGGTATGAACTTACTTCCCGAAATAGGGAAAGAGATATCAGATTGTAAGTTGAGCTTATTTATTACGAGAGTCAATAACACAGTGAGCCCAGAAATATTACTTAGAAAAAAAGTATTTATATACTGCTAAAAAAAGAAAAAATGAGCAAAAAACCTTAATCTTCTGTAAATCACAACTACGTATACATCGAAAACTTCAACTACCTCCACCTTTGTTATTATAATTTATGTACTCGGTGACAATCACTACATAGTATAAAACAAAGTCGCTTTCTCTGTACCTATGCCCCTTCGTATGCTTAAATCTTTTAAACTACGTTTATAAATAATGGTGATTCAAGAGGAAGGTTAAGTCCATCCATTTTATGCTATATATTTTATACCCGGCAGACAAAAATAAATTTTAAGTCCTCTATATGCTTTTCGACAAAAATACGCTAGATGGATTTTAACTAACGCTGGATTATATTCCTCATTCATAGCTTAATGTAAATGATTGTCAACATTTTCTCATTACCCATTATATAGCCGAACCTGTAAATAAATACAAAATTTTGTCAAAATCAGTCCTTCATCTAGAGACAATACGAAAGATCGAATACTATTATTACGTCTCGGGTCTTATTTCAAACATCCAGGCGACCCAATTAGTGATTAAACGAAGCAGTTATTGAACTTTTACACGTGGGAAATTACTGGCAAGCTTCGCAACGGGTGAACGGTACAGGGTGAGTTTTATTATAAGCAGGGTGTTTTTATTAATCGTAAAGTGACGATGTGGATTACGCCTGTTTTTACGAGTCGGTCTACGTTTTCAATCAATGTTTTGTGTTCGTTACGCTCTTTTGGGGTCTAGGGTTTGATTTTTGGAGCTTGGTTTTCTAATTTATCTAACATATGAAAATGGCTGACATTGAAGATGCAGTGGTAAAGTATGTAAAATTAGATACATATGTATGTTAATTAAACTGATATAACTAACATGTAAAATCAAGTTTGAAAATTTTGATACATAATATGTCGATTTAACTGAGATGAAACTCACACTTTCTTTACAGAATACTAAAATAAGACAATGCAAAGAGAAAGAAGTTATTTAAGTTTATTCTGACAACTATTAATATTGGTTGTATTTTTGTGATATTAATAAAGAAAAGATGTTAACGCTTTTCGTAGAGAAAACTTATAGAACGAACCCATAGTTTCCATTCGAACTTGTTCAATTCGTTAGAACCTTTGTCGTGAATGCACGACTTTCGCTTTCTCGCCTCACTACATAGATGCGTGCTTTGTTTGATTCTCCAACACGCTTAGGCATCTATAGCTACACGGGGGGACCATCTCGAGTGCAGCCAAATACGTTATCGATCACACTACGAGCCTCTACGTTCCTAACTGTATATTTGCATGCGTGCACGAGCACAAAGCCCAGATTAAGCTGACCCCTCCCACACTATACCTTGCCATAGTTTCAAGCGTTAGATGGGAGGTCAAACTAGGCTGGTGAGTCCAAATTTCGGCGACCTCATTTCTCTGTGCATTTCACGCGCATGCGCAGTGCGGGGCTGTGGGGGGAGATGCAGTGAGTTGCGCAAACAGAACGCAGTCCCCCACTGCATACGCCGGCCATAGAGATGGGAATTGTAGATATGGAGGCCCATTGTGGAGAAGACAGTTTGGCACGGATCAGTGGTTTGGCTGAGATTGGGTGTAGCTGAATTTTCGTTTCAAACACAGAATTTTCTCTTTGAGTTTATTAAATAGATACGTTCGGACTTAAGTTTTCTATCATATTAATATGAATGTATTAACTTTCTTTTATTTTATTAAAAGAAAATTATTACAAATATTCTATTCATTTAAAATTATTTGCTTTATTAAAAAAGCCAGCCTAATTAAAAATCCGGAAACAAAAAAAACTAATACACATTATTAGCCAGAAACATCACAAATAAAATTAAATAATCCGCTACCATTTCAGAGTTCCAAATTGCCTAGTGACGTATCTTGTAGATAATTTAATGCGCATAACCTCGCTTCTATTCGCCTTGCCCTTGGCTCTACAAAAACCTTTTCTGTATACTAATACAAAAGTGCAAACGTTGTGAAACAAACTGACCTTAAGGCTGCTTTAGCCGAAAATCCTTCCTGGTGCGCTTTGAATAAATAACCTAGATTGACATTAAACTAAAAGCTGAGCTAATTAATGCACTAACTAGTTCACCTAAAATAAACGACGCAGTTTCTGCCATTTTTATTTTTTACGCTTAAATTTTGAATTGGTGAATTCCAAGCTTAGTTTTTATAGAAAAAATATTTCGTGGATAAGTTAGTGATTCACAATCTTTAAATCGCGAACTATAATTAAATAGAACATAATACACCTAGTTGAATTTTTTATTTTTGACTCAATCGCTACATAAAAAATAATATACACTAATGGAGTAAGCTTGATAATATTTACATATTTGTTTATTATTATTTTTGAGAAAAAATACAACACGCCCTATCTACCTCGTCCCAACTCTACAAACGCCAAGTCGTGCTATACGAGCGAGCCACTTCTCCGTCCGAAACAACCTGCTACTCTATGAGTTCATCGCGTTTCCACACTGGGCCCACACAAAGGAAACTGGTGACCAAAGATGCGTAATTATGTCGAAACTATGGCAATTATCTTCCCAGCAACATTAGGAACAAAGAGTTTTCTTGCGGTTTCAATAGAGATGTCAGTGATGGGAATTATGATCGATGGTGCGTTGACAGTTGCGTACAAATTACCTTTACGCAAAGTACCGGCTAAATCGATTCGACCTGTAAACTGCAAATGAGCGTCACCACAAAACCGTTGGCTCAAATCACAAATCACGCAACTTTTACCTACGACAATAACAGTTTCGAGTCATTTGGAAAACTTTGAACTTAATTTTGACACGGTACTTTCGAAGTACATGAAAACTTAAAAAGGTTACAAAAGAATAAGCCTAATCGTTAAGTTGTCAGTGTCATTTTTGCACTTACCTACAGGCTTGGTGGTGAAACACATTAACGACTGAATAACTGAATATACGTATATATAAAAATCCGGGTTTGCTAAAAATTGCGCGTTAATTTTGATTAAAGATCAAAACATTTAATCGCTTTTCTCTCCCATTATTACTTATTATAAGCTCATAACACAGAAACAATCATCGTGAAAATCCGAGCAATAAAATATCCCTCAGCGTTGTCTTAACGTTGGTGGAGTTTTAAAATGTGAAATAAAATTAAATGGTCGTTAGAGAAAAGAATTGCTCCCACGAGCGAGCGTGATTTGTAAATGATGGCGTAGAGGTAGGCTACACCCGAATTTGGGTCGTGAGATCTGGACAAGAGATTGCATTTTCGTTTACTCCATTAACGGTCTACTGACGAAGGGACTGTCGAACCGACCATTGTGCGGACGTATTATTAGTAACGGCAACTTAGTACAACTGTTTTGACCAAAACAGAACGAATTACCAAAGTCGTAGTTAGTTTACTTTAAAATGTGACCCAATTGAGTTACATATAAGAAATAGAGACGCGTTGATTGGTTTTAAGAAACTATGTTTGTACTATATTGTAGACTGTTTGGAAGAAATTAGGTATTAAGTTAAATATATTTATACTAACGTTAACATTATCATATCCTTCTTCCTATCACTTTTAGGATTTTCCCATTTCATTTGCAGTATCTCCTCTCTTCATCCTTTTATTCAAAATACTATAATAACCAAATGTCTATACCTAATTACAAAATACATGTATAAATGTACCTACAAGTACATGTATGCCCAAATAACTATCCGACCTACATGTGTTCCCATCCATCAGTCCTGCAGTGAGTAGTTTCGCTGCACCGCGAAGCAAAGAAAGCGGGCCATTGAGAATGATGACCACCGGTGCGTAAGCTTCTACTTGTCGACACTTATTGCGTAAACATGTGTCGACATCCACTGCTATTTGATACTCGGGAAATGAGTAAGACAATGGATTAGATGATACTGGTCGAGATAAGGTGTGGGGAAGAGAAATGTGTTTGTAACTTGTAACTTCTACAGTAGAATCCAGTCTCCGGTCTCTATGTATAACTTATAAGCTCTAAAGAAAAGAGGTTCTGTTTTTGATGGACTAGTATTTAGAAAAGAAAATATATTTACTTGTCAAAGACTTGTTTAAGCACAGAAGAATTTCGAGAATGCTTTTTAAAGATATGGGGAAGAAAATTGGATACTTTATCTATTCCAAAAAGAAACGTAATTCTTTTCTTTAATATATTCTAACAGGCAGTATTAACGCATGTCCTGTATTAAGTATTCAGCTACAGCTTTCTAGTTCTACACAGCTGTTAGGTTTCAAACTAGCCTAGAATAGGTTATTGCGATTTCGATCACGCATATTCGTTTTGAATTTGGGCTGCATAGACCGTAGTATTCGGGACAGTGAACAAAAAGTAGAAAGTTGCAGGTTGCAACTCGGTCTGTGCATTTCACCTTTCACTTGCACTCTTTGTTCGTTAAATGGTGAAACTATTTTAAAGTGTTTTTTCGAGTACGCCGAGAGGCATACGTGATTGCGTTTCTTTTGAAAACTGCGTAGATAAAATGTTTGGAGCCCTTTGAGCGAATACCTTTTGAAATGATGCCATTTGTAAAAACAGGCTTTATGAACTGATCAAACTTGAGTTTGGTATTGTTTATTAGAAAATTTGCTTAATAATCATGATATTTTGTAGTAGTAGAAACATTCAAATTCATTATTTGCACATTTTTCATGAAGTTTTTTCATTCTGATTTTTTTCTTTATGTATAGATAAATTGTTACGGGCTATTGTTATTTAAGTTCCTGGTGATAGGCATTTGCTTTTTAACCCTGTTATACGAAAGTCTTGAAATCCAGTTTCAAAATACCAGTTTGGAAAGGTAACAGAGAATGGGCAGTGATTGATTTTAGATCCATTTTTTGCGCGAATGTCCATTTAAATATGAATGTGTATTAGAAATGTTGTCCTCGCTACAACAATGTTTATGAATGGGCGAGTTTAACAAGTCAAGATTGACCAAATGAGAATTCAATCTGTGAATATTATGAGCACAGTTATTAATCATTTTTATTTCAGTTTTATGGGCGTATTTATGTAATTTAAAGTAGTCGTTATAATAAAAAATAATCCTTATCCAATTATTATTTTTATAACTCTCTTTGATTTTTAAATAATCTATTTTTATTTAGAACCAATTAAATTTTTTAAATTTTTTTTATTAATAATTAATTCACATGAAACAAAGATACTTCCGAAACATCTCGATATTAGGGTGACCATGCAGTGATGTACTTCGACATTGTATTCATAGCGTTGTCATAATCCTTGACCCATATACGCTGAGTGTACTCGGAAACAGAGAGGCCAAACGAGTTTTGGTTTCAAAGGACAAGCTCTATACAGGTTAGATTACCCTCTTTTGATGGCTGAAATAATGAATATCTTAGCCATTACCGAGTTGGAGCCGCCTTTTTGTTTATTTATTTTAGTAATGTAGATCCATTGAATGGAATCGCGATCAGTTTTTTGAACTCTCCTTTCGCTATGCAATAAAAGAGTGCTTAAAAATAGATTTCTTTGCCTCAGCTTTATTGCTAAAACTACGATTATACATAAAAAAAGCAAATTTTGCTAAAAATACTTTACAATATGATAATCTAATTCCTAATAGAAACACATTTTACCCTATAGCAACACTTATCTGCCAGCAACCCAGCACGCAGTGTCAACCGATTTCTTGTCCACTAACAATCTCAATTGTGTACTTTTTCAATAGATGTACTCACTGTATCAAGGGCTATCTCTTATCACATGCTAAGGCCTACCTTATCAGCGGAGTTAGAAGTCACAAATGAATTGCAAGTCACTGATAAGCGTCCCCGAATTTATTAGGCAAACCAAACTAATCTTTCGCGCAATATGGGTACGGTAGGTCTGGCGAATATGAGGTTATCTTCGCGTCACTGCTTCATGCTTCTTGACACTGTTTGAGTAATTAGTATAGGACATGTACAGTAGAATACAGTGTGTATGGTTTTATATTTTCTTCTGTGCTGGTTTTTATTTGGAAATGTTTAGCTGGTTTCGAGATTGAGTGAAAAGGGACTATTTAAATTAATTATTTTAGCGGTCATTGATTATTAATATACCTGCTTCAAATATCTTTTCCTAATTTATTTTCTAAGCCTTTCTTTGGTTAGCCATCTTCATTAATATGTACTTATATTTCTTACACCTCAATTTTTGTTTAACCACACCCCCAATGTGATCAAAGATTTTGTAGTAGTTCACTGATTCAAAAATCAATATTAATGAGTGCATATATACTAGTATTACTGGTTTTTTGAAAATGCTAATCATTATTTTGAAAATTGACGTCATACTACGTGCTAGTATTTGACGAAGTTTTAATGCGTTTATGCAAAATATGGATGCCATTTAATGTCAACAAATTATAATTTAAATATGTGCAGTTTTACTTTGACATATATTTAGTTTTACATGATTTATCGTTAAGATATGTATATTAAAATTTACAGGCTTCTATTTAAACTAATTTTCTATTAATTTTTTAATTAACAACTAAAACAAACGTCTACAAATATTAGCCAAAAGTGTTCATATCATCTCTTAATTTAATATATTATGACAGATGTCCAATGTCTTCACTCATTCATTATTTAATGTTGAGTAACATTATTAATAAGCTGTAACGAAAAGTCATGTACGAAATTTGGCAACACTCTTTATTTGTAGAACAATAATATCCAACAAAGAATTTTAAGTGTACCGCGTAATATTATTTTAAGTTATTTTTAGCAGTCTCCCATGCAATTTCTCTTAATATATTCACCCGATTGATCTCAACCAGCGCTACTATAAAAACGATCATAGTTAGGTCACGTGATCGGAAACACATGGTCTTGATAGTACTACAGTTAGTGATTTTGGCCTTCATACTTGATCGGTCGCCATTGTTACACATTGTACCCAACAAATTCACATCAAACTAGGAAGAATGTAACAGCGATTCGTTTGTTGCTACGTGTGGAGCAGGCTACGCACATCTGTCGGTCATTCATCTTTCCGCATTTATTTTGCGTATACAATGTGCCTGTGCTAACATTGTTCTAGATGTAGAACGTGCCTAGTGTTGTGTTCACTTTTGCACATGAAATCATAGTCACACTACATCGGAGCCGGCATTTCTTTTTGCGATGTCCCTTCGCGTATAAATCAAGTCCAGTTTCGTAATCGCCTTCCGTATTGTTTGCCAACAAAAAGTGGATTGACGCAGTTCGAGAAATATAGGAGGAGTAGATGACCGAAGCGTCGGACGACTGGAGCCATATTGACAGTTTCTATGCAAATTCCGATGCGATAGTTCCAACTTTTTCGGGCCTCTTTTCGCACGCACTGCCGTCTTAGATTAAATTTCAGGGCGAAATGGAACACTTGGAATTGCTTATTAGTTGTTCAAATACACTTCTGCTGGTTCTATGATTTGTATAATCAAATATAGAGTTCATTAGCCTCGAGTTGATAGGTTGCCTACAGTGTTTTAGTGTCCAAGTTAAGTACATTTAATAGGTATCGTGACAGTTAATTCGACCGGTATGGCTTCCTAAAACGTTCTATTCCTCGTATGCAATAGAATATGATGAAATTTTTGATACTACGAAAATCATTCAGTGATATAGTTTAAGCCAGCTTTTAAACTAACTAGCATAACCTAGAAATAACTAGCATATATATTGCACTTTACACATATCTGATTTTCTAAGCAATTAGAACCAAAACTAGTAACACGAAACAAAACTATCGAAAATCGAACAATACTTTCCTCGAATCCATGGCAAAAAGTCCAAAAAGTTCGCGTTCAAAGAAGGTTCAACAAGCCTAGAGCACACACCGCATAGTTCGGAAGCACTGTTAATGTTCGTTCACTAATCACGTTGGGCACTGTCAGGGTCGCAGCTCACTTCCGCATGTTGCAGCAACGAGGTGCGCGCGTCGCTCCGTCTCGGCGGGAGCCTCGCGAATGCGGCGTCGAAGGCGAGCGTTCGCAGCAGCGGCGAATGCAGAAAATTCGGACCGAGTGGGGGGCGCCCTAGCCGAATCTACTTGCACCTCTTCGGCACCAAGGTTAACGCGCGCCGCCAAAAAAAGACGCACGCGAAATTGATGGCTAGAAGAGCGCCTCAGTGCAGCCGCTCACGCACGCACACAGCGAAGCTCACACGCACCGGCCTAGGCGAGATCACGCACACAGCGCCGCCAATGCCTACTGCGACGCTTTTCATGCGGTGCGTGCCTCCAGCGACAACTGCTGGGTTCGTGCGATGTTTATTGGTGTGATGGCATTAATTGTAAGGATGGAGGATACTGTTGTTGGGTTAATTTTCAATTGAGTATGGTTTGGTAAAAAAGGGGGCTCGTACTAATTAAAGTCTGCATCTTTGTTTCGGGTTAGGTTAGGATCATTATTGATTTTTAGGATATATAATGAGTACATTCTTGTTTACGAGTATGATTAAGCTAGGTTTGTTCTGTAACTCGAATTGCACGGAATACTAAAACGTTATTCTAATACATGTATGACAACAATTATAAAATAAATGTTATCTAGCCTCTTGATTCCACTTAGCAACACAATTCGTGTTTACACAGATCTATAACAAAATCGTCAAAACATCATTCGTTGTTTATTTTGTGACACTTACGCCACCTAGTGGACGATATAGACATCTGGTAGACGAACGCCTATGATTACGCATCACGTTTTGCGTTGGCTTAGGCCTAGACCACATCTGGAATATTTAAAATAGCAGAAACAAATATTTGGTAATTTACATAAAATTAAAGTGCTGATAGAAAATAAAAGGTTAAAATACGGTTTTTTTATCTATTTTTGCGTGATTTTTTGTACGAGTATGTTTGTATCTTTATTTATAGCATATTATTAAAATTATTGAAAAGTATACTTAACTTTACTCTGAGTTTTATCTTTATTTAATAAATTATAAATATATATCGGAATAAAAACTTTAGGCATAAATAAAAACATACAAGTTATTCCTTCATTACAAAACCAAGCAGAAAGGTAGCTATTAACTTCCTAATAAACTCTCAAACAACCGCTCCAATAGACTAAAATGACTCCCTGCACTGGCCCTATTCCTCTAAAGCCTTAGCAATGAGAAGTCGCATTCCTTCTCAGCCCTCCATTCGGCCTACTTGCAAGAATTTAATTTGGAATACACAAATAACTGGAGGTGCCTCCACTGTACAGCCTTCGGCGAAGCCTTACAGTTTTCGGGGAATTACTAGGCTGAGAAATTGCTAGATTTAGGTCATCGATACTAGGAAGATATTGCCTAGAATTATAATGTAATTTTTTTTGTAATTTTTTTTTCGTGAGACTGTTGCTATGGTATGGTATGGCTTCTTTTCATTGGTTTGTTGGAGGTAACTAAGGGATGTAGTGTGAATGTAATTTATAGGGTCAAAAGTTTGCTGTTAATTTTATTTCATTTTATGTAATAGCACTTTAAAAATTTATGGCAAAAGTGACTGAGACGATATTATTATTCCGAGGTATTGTCCACCCCGATAAGGATTCAAAGACGTGGATATGTGTACTTTAAATTATAAATATGTTGTAAAGAGCATAAAAATGACAGAATAAACATACATTCAATTATTATCTTAAAGTTCAATGCTAAAACGTATACTACAAGTTTATTCAATACTACAAGTTTATTGCACATGCAGTTGCGAATTCTATACTACGCGCTCAGTGGCAGCGTTCGTAGCATTTTGCACTATGCAATTTTGCGTGCAGAGTTTTAAACTAAACAAAGTATGGTTTTGTTATAAAAATAAATTTTGTATATGTTTTAGGTACTTTATATGCTAAGAAATATTTGCATATGTACATGCTTGCGCTTTTCAACGATATAACATAAATATGTATAGTGTAAAATTAAAAGTAGTAACAAAGAGATTTCAAAAAATTCTGGTATTTAATATTTTGTATCAATATAGAGAGCTAATATTCCTCACAATTATTCCTAATAAAAAATACCAGCATGTGCTCATCTAGGTGGCCAATAAACATTCAATATGACTTCCTATTAATAATAATTTAGTTATTAATTCAGAATCTGCATTTCAAATCGATTCGTTTGACCAGATTATTATTTCTTTGAACTGTTAGGAGGTATCTTGCATTGATAATTAGGCTAAAAATATGCCTAAAAACGAGTTTATGCAGAGTTAAAGCCTACGTGCCTGAACAAATTATGAGGCAGTCAATACCTACTGTTATTATTACGGAAATATTATTCCAACAGGTTTGAATATTTGAGGCTGCTTTTGAAGTATAGAATGTCGTAAGAGATGAGTGTGGGACTAGGGGATTTCATTTCCAACTTTAAGTTATATTTTTAATCAGAACACAGGTTTGATGCGATGAAAAGTTGTCTCTATAATCGGAGAGAAATTTTTATCACGCAAACTCTAAGCCAATAAAAAATATTCAAAATGTATAATATTGTATTATTGTACGAGCATTATGATACAATTGAATAAGTTTTAGTTTATCTTTAGTAATACTTAACTCGATGTTATCTTAATCTTATATCTAAATAGCAAAAAATATACAAAAGTGGGCAAACTATTAACTAATTACATTTAAAAAACTTGTAAATTCCTTAATATTTTTGTCATACATATTTCAATAACACAACATTTTTATCATTCCGCTTGATTCTAAGTTGGCCAACCGTTTTATTGCTAAACAACGTCATAATTCAAATCATGTTAGGTAGGTAAGACACTAAACAGGTGATAGTAAGCTAAGATAACCTAGGGTTATCGACTAGGCAGATACACATATTTTGTGAACAAACTTGGTTCTGATGGAATATGGAGTTAGGGTCCAAAATGCTACAGTTTTGCAAACAATGTTTCACAAGGGGTCGTGAATTATTATAGATAAGTTATATTAAGTGTATCTTAAGGTATTGTTCTCGAAAAGTAAAGTTAAAATAGTAATTAATAAATTAATTGATGTAAAAATTCGGCTATTTTTAAAACAAATATTTAATTGATTCGTTAATCGATATACGTACTAACGTATGTTTAATATATCAATATTTTTATTTATCTAATAAGTTATAGTTTTTGAAAAACTCGTTTCCTTTGTCTTATGTGAAATAGTATAATTCATTGAACAATTCAAATTAATAACTTAAACTTAGATACACTGTGCATACATATTACTTGCACTCTATGTTATGTTCTTTCATATATACTTATAAAGAGGCTACTTTATATGCATAAATATATTGAGAATTTTGAGTAGCATGTAAAAGAGTTTTCATTTTCCTTTTTAATCCATTTAATCACCTAAGTAGACACAAAAAAATTGCCTATGCGACAAACAAAAACTATTACTAAAGTTAAAAACTGTTAAACAATAACTATCCCAATTATATTCTATCATACACGAAAGTGTAGTACTTATACTACACAGATACCTTTTCATAGTTCAAACTATACCCCACTGCATCAACACAGCCTTCAAAGCCGGTACGAGGAACAAAGCAATTCGATAGTTAGTTACACGTTCCGGACTATCGCTTGGAAAAGGAACTATGACACTAAGCCAGATTGTACTACAAGACTGACCTGGAGTTACGTCAGTGTTCCATGGGCTGATGTCGCTGATGCCGGTCACCAGACGGGTACAGGTTCGGATAGCGCCGGTGTATGCAGCGCCGACACGCGCTATCAGGAAGTGGCAGCGGCCAACTGTCAAAGTGTGTACGGAAATCAGTTCTGGAGGGAGCAAAGCGCAGGCGCGCCTCGCCCGTCAACAGCCGCCTGCAGCCCAGCTACCCACTACCCTTTAAATCGAATGTCATATCCCACCCTGCACCCCCCATTGCATTGCGTAACGCCACGTTTCAGACTCACTTATACAGGGGAATCAATCAGCGGATTTGGCACTGGCCTAATTGGATGCCCAAGCACCCTTTGGTGTGCATCAAATATTTAGCTGGGAAAACGATGGATTTGGTAAGCCTCTGTGGTCCGACTTTGAAGGTTGATTGGGTTGGTGGCTCGGAAAATCTATTTAACGCACTAATGCAAATTGGAATTAATGTATCATGACGTGTTTTCATTAGATTTATATTAGAATGTAGTTTGTTGGCTACCCTGAAATCGAGTACCACTTATGGTAACTTATCCAAATTCTGTCAACTTTGATCTAAAGAACACCGTTGTACATTAGGCATCTAGTCTCAGTGTTTAAATTTCAGTTAAATTAAAACTAACTCAACAAGTACATACAAGAATCGAAATTCGCAATTCAAATGTGGTGAGACCAATTAACTCAATACCGCTGCGACATCTCGCTCTATCAAAGTGGCTATTAGACCAATATTAGAATCGGGAACAAAAGCAGGTCATCCCGACAGGCAGGCAAAATTATTGCTGCACGCCGCACATCCGAAATAGCAGCGCGTTGCGCTAAGTAGGACGGTGGGCTAGCAACCATTAGTGGCAAATGGTACGTAGCGTGCACGAATACTTTGAATTTTTGTAGATATTTTAATTAAATTGTCCCGTGCTAGACTGTGGCTAGAAATACTAGCTTTTATGTTCCCTCTGTAATAGACAAGCAAAAGTCTAAGGGGTTTTATGTATGTTCCCTAATTGTCACGATTTAATTTCAGTTCTTCAAATCCCTATTGTCTAAATGGAATAAAACAATTTACTGGTGCATGCGTTCATGCTAATCAAAAGTTTGATTTTGTATTTTGGACATAGCAACTGAATGATAACAGACTCAAAAATACGTGTAATATACTTCTGCATTATGCAAAAATGAGCGAAAACTTTAAAATGGTTAAGTAAATGCACTCAAAACTATCAAGAATGTATGTTACACACTAACCTCAGTGCGGCTAAAAAAAACGCAAGTCATGCATATAATCTGCCTAGCCCTCTGAACAACACCTGACCGTATACAAACATCAATGCTTTAGGAAAAACAATAACGTCGAGGGCTAATCAAAGTAAACTTTCGCGAAAATTGAAGGATGATCAATATAAACGGGACCGGTTCCGCCTGTCGACCTTTTACACGTGTACAGCGGCTGTCGGGGTCGGAAAATTCTGAGAAAAGGCTCTGCTTGGTACTCGGTGAAGGCTCTTAATATTTTCTCTAACAAAGCTCCTGTTTTCCTTTATGTGTTTCAGAAATGTTCCAGTAATTAAAATAGATGTAGCCTTCTCTGCGACCTGGTTTACTTTGATATTGGTCCTTTATTTTTCCTAAATGAAACATGTTTCCATGCGCCGCTGGTTTGGGACTTGATTAGAAATTAAATGGGAATTTTTGGGTATTTTTTACAATAACACCAATTATTGAAAAATACTTTCATAGGAATAACTTATCAATAATATCTTCGATTAAAACAGAAAAAAAACACAACTCACATACGAACAAAATGAAACGGAAAATTTATATAACAAAATTAATCACAAATACAATTAATCATTAGTCAAAGTTTAATTTCCATCAATACCATATCACAAACTGACTTTAATTTAAATTTCATCAAGTCATTTTAAACTTTTGTAGAAACTACCCGATTTAATTTCTTAAAATGTTTTTTTTTGTTTTTGTCACTCCGAACAAATTGTAAAAGTAAGGATATACAATCATATACAAATCCATAATCCATATCCATAGGTCCATATCCATCCATAGGTATATATAGTATAAAAGGATCTATTTGTCACTTAAGTATATGCTTCATAAAAATATTAATTATTAAAAAGCCATAAATACTATCTTATGTCTACGAGATTTTCGTAATAGTGGCAGATAATACAACATTCCATTTACAAGCTCGACGTGCCAAATCGGCTGAAAAACTTTTAATGCACGTCAAATGAATGAATGATTGCGTCTGAGGATATGCCATTGAAAATAGACCGGGAAAAGTGGGTTAATACATGAGAGGATGCATGTATTTGTTCTAAATAAGCGCTAGTGTAACCATGCCCTGCTTTTTGATAATTTAGGGGTTCAAAACCAAATTTTATATAGTACATGAAAATATTATCACCTATTTGTATAGAGGTCTCATGAAAATAGGATTACCTTGAAATTTGCACACATACATACACATCACGCCTGATTCCCTGTAGAGGGGTAGGCAGAGATCACGGAGCCCCATTTGTCCCGATCCTGACAGACCACTTTCGCATCATTGACACTGATACATCTTCGCATACACATTCGGCGGTTATAGGTACTCCTAAGGTCACCCTTTTTCAATATAACATCTATCTGACTATCGTATGTCTTATTAGGCCGGCCCCTACGTAACGTTCTTGTAATTTGTAAGCATATTTTACAAAATGCATACAAATAATGTGAAATATTACTGACAATGTTTTTGCTCACTGTAAAAGTGATAAGTTTACCAAATTGGAAATACCTAATATATGTATCATGCTTTGGTTTGAGATAGAACTAAAAAACCTATCTTGTTCCTGATTCGTGGCTTTAGTTACTTAGTACAATTACGTTACCTAGTATAGTTCTTTATCAACTTGCAAGTAGTATTAAGCGATAGACTTGTTCTGTTTTAAAACTTAAACAGATTACTTCCACATCTTATATTCTTTACTGGACTGCTATTTTGTTTTATCTTATTCTTGATAATACTACGGAACCACCAGTTAATTGTACCTCTGCATAAGACATAAATAAATCGTTCATTTGAACGTTGTGAATGCACTCGTTACTACTGTTGAAGGTTTTCGATGTAGGAACGTTCACAGGGGAAGGTATTTAATAGGAATAATATGGATTTTTTAATCCGTATGTGATGTTGTACGTAAGTCTTTTAATTTTTGTGTCAGTTAGGTTAAAAAATTAAATGTTTTTGTCTTAATTAGTTTTATACCTATTACAAAAGCTTCGATTATCGTTAAACATTCTCTCACACACTTTTTTAACGTATAAAAAAAACAGACAAACACTTTATTTTTTTCAATGAATTAATTACATTATACATTTTATTGTTCTTATGTAAAATAGATCAATGAAGAAAGTATTCATTTGTGATTGAAATGACTTTTTCTAGAAGCTCCTTAACGTTACTTTATCCTTTGTGTGAACTCTGAAAACATTAGTCCGTACTAACAGTTTTAAAGTTCGAAACATAAGATAAATTTAATCGGAACCTAACGTAAATTTAAGTCTCACTAGCATGCTTTGAAGTGATTTCACTTTTCACTAAATAGCCAACAATAAGCTTAACAAATACTGAGTCACGTCCTATATACGCGTTGATTACTCGCCAGTAATAACGAGTATCATTACGAACCCAGTAATAGTAAATAGTGAGTGAATTCCACATTGTCATAAGATTGATATACTACGCCTTCTCTTTTCTAAACAAAGAAACAAGTAGCATTGGCTGGCAAAAACTTGGATAAAAACATATGCTTTTTGCCTCCAGTCTTAGTCATGCGTCGGATTCATTAGTTCACTGCATACGTTTGTAGATCGTCCACGCAAAAACCTTTCCACGTGTAAGCCTGTACATCAATTTATATATGTCAACACTTATGTACTATTTGTTTATTATGCGCAAGAAGATGGACATGTGGTTAGGAACAACATTTTTTATAGTCAGCCATCTTACTTAGATTAAAGAATAAATGTCAAACACACATCTTAATCTATCTAAATCAAGTAGAAAACAATAATGCTGAAAAAATATGAAGTAAGTGTCTCTTTTTACAATCTATTGAAATGTAATACGTAAATATAAACCCTTTTGCTAAACTACTATGGTAGTTTTAAATTCATCCCTTATGAGGTCTTTCATATAACATTAAATGAAAGCGTATAACCACTTAAAATCCACGTTCTACCTAATAGTCAGTACTTAACGTAACAGGTGGTCTATTCTATTTCGTTTACAAAAACTGACTCATATCTGTGCAGATCATTAGGCTTGTAGGCTTTGTTTTCCTTTAAACTAAACCATATATTTAAGAATCTAGATTTTCTCTTCACCCAAATCATAAGACGTCCAAGGAACACGTTTATCTGAATTTCACGCTTGCTTTTGTCCGTTTTATAGGTTATTAAGTTTTATAATAGCAAGCGATTCAATCCGCGTCTGTAATCGCATTTGCGATAACGTCATACGCTCACACGAACACGCACCGAAATTTCATGGATGTATTTCTCTATCTAGTATCCTAGTGTGCGAGGTGAGTAAGGGATAGACGTATGTGGAGGCAAGAGGTAGAAGAGGACGCCAGATGTGTTATATAACGCATTATTTTTATAATTAACAAGCAAAAATTGAGATACGAACGGCCGTGAGCTCGGACAGTGACCCTTCTCGCAAAATTTGCACAGAACCAATGTGGGCGACCTCGAACTGATAGTTGCACGCTAGTAGCTACGCACACTTGCGCGGCGAGTGTGTGTGTTGCCACGCCGAATGTATTGCTAGATATTTTGGCCTCTTAGGTATTATTTTTAGTGTGCAGCGGAGATATACAAACAGTTTGGAAGTTTAGACGGTTTTGTCATAATAAAGGATTCGTTTTAGTACATTTGGTAAACACTCAATTGATGCCAGTGCGGTTTGGGATTTCAGTTCTTGAATAAAAGGATTTTGCCTCTTTCTACCAAATTCTGAAACATTCACATCTCTTTTTTGTCGTTTACTACTGGCAGATATTTATACGCCTTAAGGCTTACCCTTTGAAAAATTTGATTGATTAATAGTGTCTTCGTAGTAAGTACATCTTGGAATATGCAAAAAAGTCAATGCTTTTTTGTAACCACTAAAATCAGTTGAAGTTTATCGGAAATGAGGAAAACGGATTCAAAAACAATTGTATTGGTAGCCTACGTAAAATAAATATACGCTTTTCTGCACTATTTTGATTTAAATTCAATAAATATAAAACTTATATTGCCCAAGTAAGAAAATTAGTAATGTGAGGAAGATTTATCATTGCATCGCTTTATAAATATTATCGCCCATACTCTGTTTTAGTCTCTTATTATTTTTTCCCGATAAGAAAAGAAACTCCTTGTTTCATGGGCGTAATATTTATTAATTTGTAACGGTATTGACTGCTGAAAACACTTTTCATACCTACTAAGGTACTTCAAAAGATTGACTACCCCGAATGGACTTCTGTCGTAATCAGTATGTGTAAATATATATGTACATGTATACGTCATATCTACAGTACAATTAGTGCCTACCCCTCTACAGGGAATCAGGCGTGATGTGTATGTATGTATGTATATCTATGTAGGAAGTATCCGTGTTATGTGACATAAATATACTTTACATAAAATGACTATTATGTGTATTTATAAAGTAAAACTGTATGATGTACTTATTCGTAGCAGAAGTGACGTAGCAGAAACAAATGAATCACGGTCTTCCAAAATAAACAACATTTTGATGTAAGAGTTTAAATATGGAATGGTATATCAAAAACTATGTTAGTTAGGTAAAAAAAATGTAACCAGTATAAATAAATAAAAGTATAAGTAAATATAAAATTAATTTTATAATATACTAAAATTTTATTCAATATTTTCAATTATATAACATAAAATATATTTATTACGTTTATACTGAAGATTTTATAGCAATGTAAATACTATATTCCACCAAGTGCATATTTAACTATAAGTGTTGTTTATACGAATAAGCAGATACATTTGAATTCATCTTATTTTTTAAACCAATAGTAATCTTACTTACATTTACATATACGTAATAAATTTTTGAAAAGTTGGCTAGTCAATAGACTAATAAACTAGTCTCGTATTTGTACACGAAGCGCAGGTTACATCCTACCCAGTTCCCAACAGGTATAAAATTCGGTTTGTTTTTAAAAAACCGCTCATAGTTTTGCGTTTTAGGCGATCGTGAACTCGAGGTTTGTCCATGAACCAGCTGACGTCACGCCTCTGAAGTTGCATAGCTAAAAAAAGTAGTAACAAACACTTCCTAGCTGCCAAGGTCGGGTGAAGCCGAACGCTTGAAAACAACTATTGGGTTGCCATTTTGTATTGCAAGCTTATTCAAATAGTAGTGGAGGGAATCGATGTATCGATTATTGTGATGACTGAGGCGAAGGTAGTAGTAGGTGTGGAAGATTGAAGAAAACCTAACTATTGCATTAGAAATTGGCATAAGCAGTCTGTTTCAATGAACAGTGATAGGTTCTACATATGTATATCACAATGAAACTTAAAGTTTGCATGATATAAGTAAGACAAAAAATGATAAAAAAGGGTTCATTATAGTTTTCATATTTATCTAATTCTTATATTCTTTTTTAATTTCTTATACTTAATTATCTATTTGGCCAATATGGTACTATACAATAGTAATTACTTCCAAAGAGTATCTAACTTTGGCATAAAGAAACCTTGTCTGTTGCTCATAGAGTCAAAATAAAGATTTGGATGGAAGCCAGTGTTTGATGTATCTGTCAGTGTCAACTGTCACTTTATGTCATACAATGAGAGTACCACTTAGAAATATTACATGCAAATTCATGTACGCATTATGATGGTTATTTTGTGGTGGGATATTCAGAAGTTCGGGTTAAAAGAATCTACAAATCACCAGGTTGTCAGCAAGCATGTAAAATGATGATTAAAGTTAAGTGCCATATCAATATGTTTCGACGAATATAACGCTCTTTTCAATAGAAATCATCTTCCTTCCACGCTCCTTCCAATAAATGAGCAAAATTTGTTCAGACTATGTTCGAATATTTATTTTGTACATTTACTTTTCATATATCTTACTATACTATTATTATTATGTCAATAACTTATAGTCGCAAGAACGTAACATGTCACAAATTCTGTCTATATGTTTTTCTAATCGTTTTTATAGTGAATTTTATTGTAGGTACTTATCTGAAAAATTCACACCACCTTTCGAAAAACTTACCATTGCTGTAATTTTACCTACTATGCGAGTAATCTATTCTATCACTTCAAATATTATGTACGTCAATTGAAAATCATGAAAAAGACAATCACTTTCATAACCATAACAATTGCGGGTTGGTCAGAGGTTCAGGTGTCCATCTCCGCAATTGCGAATGTAGTAAAAAATACAAACCCACGTGTTGACCAGATAGTCATTAGTCAATGTAACAGCTTACTTTACTAACTTATAAAAAGAAACATGTACTAATTTTGAGCTCTTCTGAAAGCGTAATTTCGAATGTATTTCACAAAAAAACGCTAAACAATTCAAAAAATTGTTGTTCAGTTAGCAAAATTCCACATTTCAATTTCCTCAACGGACCAGTCCAACGATGTATCGATTCACAAAACCATAAAATGGTTATCTCGTAAAACATCGATTAGGAAAACCAGTTCCGTATGTTAGATCACCATAATCAGTGAAATAATAATCGTTGAGCCCTCCAACACCATAAATATGCAAATTTTATCGCATTTAGAGGTTGAGTTACTACTCGACACAGTACCTTCTGGCTTCGAGTTCGAAAACAAAGTTTCGGTTAGCTATAGAATATAAATACAAAAAAAATAAAGAAGAGTACTTATTAAGTACTCTGTATGGTAAACTACGCGATTATTATTTTCGTGACATAGCTGACATAGCGTGACATAGCATACGTCTATTTATGCACATAAACTGATTACTATAAAAATCCTTTAAAAAAATAAGAACTATTACTCGTAAGGCTTAAATCAGCAATTGGTGGTAGCTTGGTAACGATCCAAGTAAATTAAAATCCTTGCTCTCAACTCTTAGAAACCTCTTACAACATAAATATTTAAATTATAAAAAACTAACTATTTTGGATATGTTATGTGGATGAATGATAGTAAAATGACAAAAGGAATATATGTAGTTGAAGTGGAAGGGCGGTTACGTACGAGTAGGCCCAATAAGACATATGACTGTCAGATAGACGCCATATTGAAAAAGGATGACGTCACGTACCTTTAACCGCCGAGTGTGTATGAGGAGGTGTGTGAGTGTCATTAAAGCGAAAATGGTTTGTCAGTATCAGGACAGATGGGGATCCGGGATATGTGCCTACCCCTCTACAGGGAATCAGGCGTGATATGTATGTATGTATGTTTGATACTTTAAGAAGTATAATAGTAACCACTAGTTTAAATTTAACAATTTCGTGAGGAAACCTACCTGTTGCCCGAACAGGTAATAGTTAGTGCTTGCATATGGCGACATGGTTTACCACCTGTAACATTGAGTACTGACTATCTGGTCAACACGTGGGTTCGAGGTGGCTATAGACCTACCTTCGCAATAGCGGATATGGTCACCTGAACCTCTGACTACCTCGCCAGGGTTAATATTCCTGAACGCGTTTGTCTTTGTCTTTTTAATTTATGTTTCTCTCATCCTAGGACATATCGCTGCCCCCGACGAACACTATCGTATTCGCTCTTACCATAGAATCGGTTTTATTGAATATTCGTATCCACACCATCGTATTACGCCATAGAGTAAATTTTAAAGGTTGGGCAATGAATACTTTTGGATTTATGCATTGAGTAATGATCTTTATGTTTTTATTCAATGGGAATTTTAAGACGATTTATAACGCAAAAGGCTATTACCGAATCTCAAAAGCCAACATTATAGAGTAAACTACTCTTACGATATTGTTCGAGTGATATCAGTGTTGCATATGTATCACGGAACAATATCGTAGCGCACGATTACTATAGCAATACAGTTTAGTGATTTCCGTCGATCACTATCGTAAAGTTAGGTTGCGTTAATATTCACCATAGCACAGACCATAGTATATTTCAGTAATAGACATTTTCTTAAATTTCTCATTTAGATACAAATTTTTTTACAAAAAAAATATTTAAAATTTAGTTTAATAATACCCTCTATATTTGGTATAAATATGTTTATTGTAGATTTGATAGTTTTTAAGATATTCAGTTTTTAGTTGCTGGTGTGAAATTGTTATTTTCATATTACGATAGTGTTCGTCGGGGGCAGCGATATTATCTTTCCATCTGGCATTGTGTAAAAGAGGACTAAAAGTTCCTACCCTTTAAGTAATGGTGTAAACGAAGAATCTCCGGAGTATACTTAGAAAGAGATTTAAAGACCTGAGTATAAGCATTTAACAAGAACATTAACACCTACATATTTAGCCCTAATTAATTCATTCCAATTTCAAATATCGAGCTAATTATTCCGTAGAAGCACACTCAAAGCATACGAGTTACCTCGACCGAAAATGGCACAGGGAACATATTTATAATTGTCACATCCTTTGATGTCAATCAATACCGTCCATACAATCGAGACCTAACCTCAATCCGTTGCCATGACAACGACGAGTACTGATTCTGGTAAACAATGAAACTCGGGTAAATACTTAATTGTTCTAGTAAACATGGCAGGTATTACTACTAAGTCTTATTAGGTAGCAATAGATAAGAGGTCGATTCTTATATATATATATATACAGATGGCGTTATGTCCTGTTTGAGGTGGACAGTAATTTGGTGACATCTCATAGGTTATTCTATATCACGATAATGGTGGTATTGATATGGATAATATGGTAATAATTGTTCATTGGTTGCCAGTCCTTTGTTAAATAGATACCATTGGATCTTAGGCATTTTATTTGCCTTTTACGACATGCCATGTATTTTTGTAAGGTATGTTAAATGGTTGATGAAGAGACATGGTTACATAGGGGTCGCCATACTAAGAAGTACTTCAACTAATCTATTGAATAAAATTTACATTCGAAGTGGTGGGAAAGTATGTGGTATGTATTGAAAATAGTAAATAGCCAAGAAGAAGTATTATAATTATAGTACTTAAGTAATTGAGGAGAAAATCATATCCTAAGTTACCAATAGCAACTAATAAAACAAGTATATAATTTCTGAACAATTCAAAGGAAAAACGCATAACCTACCACGTACAAACAAAATAGAATCGACATAATGACTGTTATAAATCGATGATGTAACACCATGTGACAAAACGCTTCCCTAACTGCAACGCGACCAAATTAAATAGTCCGTCACACTACTCGTTAACAAGGTATAGTACCATATGCATATGAGTCGCGTTATAGCGAAGTACCAGTTGAATTCACGGTGAAGGTTTTGTCGATGACGCTGCGTGCGACTGGTATGAGATGACTCGCTTACGTTTGAATACGCATTGAATAATAGATGAGGCAAAGATTATGTGGAGAAGATAGGATGTCTTGAAAATTAACATGATAGTTTTATGGGCTTTTAAGTGATAAATGTGTTTGGTTGTAAGTTAGATCTCTTATTCTGTCTAAAGTTATTCTATTGATAGCAAGTTTAACTAATAAATGAAAGAAATATCATATGGATGGTTTATAATATTATGTTACGCACAATTTTTAATAAGTATATCCTACATAATTATACTTTCAGTTACTTTTTAAATTTACAACTGCATTCATTATTATACAACAGTTTTTCAAATAAATTGACTTGACCTAGAAAATTAACAGTATATTTAGTATTAGTAGTAGGTTTTTATTCTTACTACTAAAATAACGGAACTTAAAACATCGTTAGTCAGATATTGCAGTGACCATCGTCGCAATTGAGGACACAGAATTCTTATGACTACCCCAAACACATTGTTCACCAAATAGTCAATAATCAGTACCTAATCAAACATGTGGGAAAACGTGTCACCATTTACTAAAAAATATACATACATATATGTACATCACGCCCACTTCCCCGTAGAGGAGTAGGATGATATCACAAATCCCAGTCTGTCCTGATCCTATCAAACTACTTTCGTTTCATTGACACTCATAAACCTCCTTATTCACATTCAAGATATCTTTCATATAATTATTATATAAAATGGCTCTTTTTCCAGCCTTTTCCAGAATAGTTGTCAACCATCCCATCTGTTCAACTATTCTTTGATCATAGACCAGAAGAGCAGTCGTGAGCGGGGCGCGGGGGGAAGGTACTAATACGAAGTTCGGAGGCCCAAAATAGCAAGCTGCGACTTGGCAAACATTGTACTTCCCTAACACTAGAAACGCAGTTCGTGTTTAGTTTAGCGATGGACTCACAACCTCTCATGATGTGGGAGATTTGTATTAGTATGAATGCTCGCTGCTTGCATGATGCCATTAGTAATAGCTTGGGTTTACAAGTCTTAGTATTAGCATACTAGTAGAGTATTCTTATATAAATGATATTAGCTATTATGATGTTTAAGTCATTGACTACCTAGATAAGTTTAGATGTTTATCGTTTTTGTTTTGTTTATGATGATATTTTGTGGGTAAATAAAATATCTTCTTAATGCTATATTGATAAATTTTCTGAGATATAGATATAGTATAGTAGAGAGAGTAGCTTGAAAAAAGGGATATTTATGATCCTTATATTGAACTATAAGAATTATTTCATTTCATTATGAATATAAATATAAGTAAATATAAATATATAAGTTAGTTTCCGAAAAAACCAACCTGTTTCTGAAAAGAAATGTATCTTTTTAAACACAAATGAAGTCCGTTATTAAAAAGCATAAGAAAATGTAAAATTAAGTTTACACATAATAAAAGTAACTGAATTTTAAATACCGTATAAGGATTGCAAATAAGATCACGTTTAGCCGATGGGGATTTAACTGTAGTCCTTTGATCATTTTATGGCATTCCAAGTGGTTTTATTTTTAGCTAATTTTGTATTAATTATTCCGAACGGTCTGTATAGTTGTATAATGGAATGACAACCTGTTGCTAACTGCTAAAATGACATATAACATAAGCCCTTATTGAAATTAATGCTTAATTTCTGAGTTAAGTTTAATTATGACTGATTGAATTTATATGCCATATTCTATTTGTATGTGTAAACGTGGTTCTTATGTATGGTTAGATTTATTCAATTCTTTATTATTAAGCTTTTTTATTTCGATTTAACATCTTATTAGAGATAAAGATATATGACTTAATCTTCATGTAATATATAGACAAAAGAAAAACGCATTCACGACTATTAACCCTTGCGGGGTAGTCAGAGGTTCAGTTTCCCATCTCCGCAAATGCGAAGGTAGTAAATCTATGGACACATCGAACCCACGTGTTGATATTTGTTCGAGGTTTCCATGTAATTTATGTATAATATACATAATTTCATAAAATCATTTGCCCAAAAGTACCTTTTTCATGTCGTAAAAAATAACAACTAGTCCTCTGTCATCTTAATACTCATACCTTGCTTAATACATGTGTACATACATTCACGTCATTTAATACTTTTCGGGGTGGACAGAACCTCTGAGATATAGGATCTCCTGGGTGACTTTTTAGCTTTTATAGTGGCGTTGTAATGTCATATTGAACATTGATGATAGGTTGCTAGCCTATCGCTCAATAAATTCCCTTAGTCGACTCTTACGACATGCTGGAAAGAACGGCAGCTAGTTAGCATTCTTTATACGTCCCAGACACACGGGACAAATTCAAACATTACTAATTTCTTTAGACATATGACATTCAGATAGACAATATATTGAAAAAGGGTGTCGTTAGGTACCTGTAACCGCCGAGTGTGTATGAGAAGGTGTATGAGTGTCAATGAAGCGAAAGTGGTCTGTAAGGATCGGGACAAATGAGGATCCTTAATCTCTGCCTACCCCTCTATAGGGAATCAGGCGTGATGTGTATGTATGTAAGTTCCTTAGAGTCTTATTTATGAAATGAGTTGTCCTAAATAGTAGGTCTAGAGAATCTGCTGGCCCAGATTTACTCTCGGGAGGAAATTGAAAGGCGAGGGAGGTACAAGTCTAGGAGGGATAGCATGGACCTCCTGTCTTGCACTCTTTACTGTGGTACTAAGAACTATTTAGAGGTTCTATAGAAGTAGAATTATAATCAGACTTGTAACGTGTATGTAGTAGAAATATTTGTTACTGCACACATAAAGTCTAGTATGATGTCAGTTAATAGTAGATTAATAGATAGAATAGTAGATAGTAGAATTTCGATTGATACCTGAAACGATCCTGACAAATCTCTCATGCTTCACTCACACCCATTACCTTTATTAGACACGTTTTTTTTCTTCTCGCTTATCATTTCTTAATCACTGTGTTCTATTGTAAAATGCATCACCTGGAAGGATCCTGACAAATCTCGCTTGCTTCACTCACACTCACTAACCTTATCAGACATGATCTTGTTCACGCTAATTATTTTGTTAATCATTCGGTTTTATTGAAAAATGTAACGTAAATGAAATATAACTAGCTGTTTATCTTACATATAAGTAATAAATAAACATTATAATTTAGGGATTATAATCTATAAATTCGGCAATGGCTTCACTATCTATCACCAAATATTACAAAGGCATAGTAAAAGTCTATTGAACTATATCTTACATTTAGCGTTAGTATATATCGGCTGTCCCAAACCAAAACCTAGTAAGAGAAATTTAGAAAATTTTACACGAGAAGCAAAACAAACCAAATTACATGCCTGTCAAATAGTAAAAAAATATAGTATAGTAATATTAGTAGTAATAAGCATAATTAAATAAGTTATGGCAAACAGCATTTATGTATTAGACGCAGTTCTATATTAAATTTAGAAAGATAGAAAAAAAAAAGGGTTTTGAAAACAAAATGGCTCTTACTAGGTTTTAGTTTGGAACAGCCGATATCGTCTTTATTAACGTGTCAGAAAGAAAGGCAGTAAATTACACTATTTTGGACGTAAACTAGCATGATACTTTCCATTGATATACAGACTGTACCATCGAAGCAACCTTTATTGATTCAGTAAAACGACTCAATAATATATAGAGTTGTTTTATTGGGTAAAATTTTGTTTTTATTGCATCTTGCAACGTATTTTTATGATGAATACATTTTGGAATGAATACATTTGGTTTACTACGAGTAGTATCATTATATCATAAACGTGTATCGAATGCACAAAAATGTGGTTATACTGTTTTATTAACAAAACAATTATTATTTTGGGAGAAGTAAATAAGTGAGTATTACGGAATAAATTTGAGAAGATTACATTACTTATTGGGATGATACCTATAAGAAAAGTGAGTATATTGTTCAGTTGAGCACATATGATACCAACCTATACTATGTGTAAATACATATTTTTTACCTTAACTTACATCTTTCTGCCCCTTTTAAGAAAAAGGTAACTGCGCCGTATAGATTCTGTAGTATGCAATGAATTGTACCATTACGGTTCAAAGAAAAATGTAAAAAGCATGTATTAACAATAAATATTGGTATAATATTTTGTTTTTTATTCTCCAAAAAGCTTGGAAATATGGCTATAGAGCCGTGCTGTGCCAAGACCTCGCCTACACTATCGCTATGGCTACGGGGCGAATCCGGCCCGGGGCGGCCTTGCAATGGTGTGGGGAGGGCATTACCCGCAGCGTCTACTTGCAAGAGCGCAAATAGACTCCGCTGTCGTAGACAACGCTACATCTAGCGGTGTTTTTACTGCCTTGTATTTTTTGTTGATTTTCTAGCGATAAAAAAAATGTGATTTATTTTTGGATCGTGTATGGTTTTAATATGTATTATGGAATGTTTGGTGAACTGGATTGAATTATAACTAAATTATTGGTAGATTTAGTATGTAATGCTAAGTTAATAATAATGTCATCACGATTGTTTTAACATAAATTAACACACAATGATTACTTAATATAATTTTGTTCCTAATATTGAAAGAGTTCTGTGCCAGATATCCATTGTTTTAACCTTCTCCATTCATTCTTAATAACATCAATCACATACACTAATAACTCATAACCACCAGTAATTTTAGTACAAAAACATAATACACTAATAAAAACTCAGTTCCACTTCCATTTAAATCCCCAAACTACAAATCTAGCCCCAATCTACCACTAAAAAGCTACACGGCCCAAACTATCAATTTGCGGCGGGCGTCGCTTTTTCCGCATCGAGTGCGTACCGCCTAACGCTCTGCCAAGGCCACTTGGTGCTTGCATTAGAATCGCAACGTGACTCAAATGTCGGTTATAGTTTTGGACGACCAGCGTAGCTTGGTCTGTCACTGACTAGTATGATAATGTGGATGTTCCGTCCTAGGATGTAGATAGGTTGGGAAATAGATTGTAAAATAAATGTTAGTGGTAAAAGTAATTAATAAATGATGTAGAAGATGCTTTAGAGACTAGGGTAAATGCATAGATTGATGGGATAGGAAATATGAGCAATATTAGATATGAAAATAAAACTTAAGATATTGCCGTTCAAAATTAACAAATTTGGCATTTAGTATATAGCAGCAGTGGAAATCTATTCAATTACAAAAGCATAGAACTAAACTTCAGAAACGCCAATGTTTCCTAATTTTTGTAAGGGGCCTCTCATATATATCGGATACTCAACCATAGTACACTATGAACTCACCACCTTTCACTTTAGCTACTGACTAACTAGTGAAACTTGGGCCTTAACTTGACAAAAGCTTTTACATTGACAGTGGACTCATGCTTCTTACCACCCCTAGAGGCTTAGTAGTCGTGAAGCATATATATGTAGTGAACTTACTTAGGTAATAGCCAGTGCCTGTATACGGGGATATGGTTCACTACCCATCTCGTTGGGTGCTGTCTATCTAGTGAAACGTCTTTGAGTTGGTCATACCTAATGCCTTCGAAATGTAGGAGATGAGAAGAGCCTTTGACTACCCCGCCACATTAAAAAGGGAGTGTGTATACAAAAGTAGTGAAGCGTATGTTATGTTATATTTTTGACTGAGGCGCAGTAGTATTATTGTCGTTTCAGTGATTGAGTCAACGTCTGTCTCACAGTGTACGCACGCATTTATTTTTGTCGCAGACACTATTAAAATATATGGAGTATAAAACGCTGCTACGAAAATCTGGCAGGTTAACGGTCTATTTTCAAAATATTGTTTGAATTGATGTAAGTTTGGGATTGGCATAAGGAGTTACTAGCTTTATAGGTGTGCAGTATTAATAATAGGTGAATAGAGATAGGATTAGGCGTTGAATAGTTAATGGGGTCACACCTATTTTACCATATTAATTTCAGATCGAAGGTGTTTTGTGGAAATATATTATTAGAGACTTTAGTTCTAGAAACCCTATATATTTTTTTAAGGAAGTTGTAGCGAAACATGTATACTTGATGTATTTAATTTTAATCTAACGAACAATTATACACATATACATTAGCTTAAATAAAGTCACATTAGAAAACGTGAACTTGAATAAAAAAAAAAATTACAACGAAATTGCAATGGTGAACCCTTATTTCCTCAATAAACTGTATCCCTTTTATTTCCATCATGGCCTTAACCTTTTGTACTGTAGTTCATAAAACTCGAAAACTTTCACGCTAGTTAAATGATTATTTTTTATGCGTCAGTTCTTTACATAAGAAAATTGTCACGCCAGAAAGTTAGCTCCCATTATAAGTAATATAATCCTCACGTACAGGTGTAAATAAACAAATTGAGATTATGAAAATTATATATGTGTAAATAAAAAAACGCATAAGTTAAATCATATAAGTTTTTATTGTTTGAAAAAACTAAAATGCTCAGGCAGAATCTTCGAAATGATTAATTATCTAGTTTATGTTTTACATATAAACATACATGCATATCAGGCCTAGTTCCCTGTATTAGTTTATATTTTCTTAAATGTTATTGCAGCAAAAGTAAAACTGAAAGCTCAAAACAGTAAAAAACAGTTTAAATTGATTGTGTCACGATTAATGAAGTTAACTTTCTGATACAGTAAAATGTTTATATCATTTCTATTTCGAGAAACTACACCTTTGTGAAAAAGAAGTTATCGTTGCCCTGCGCAAGCCGGTAACGTAAATAGAATATTAACTAGCTGTTTTTCTGGTATGTGGTTGGCAGAAATGTAGAAACTCGTCCCAAAACTTTGCAATATACATTAAGCAATGGGTATGTAACGATGTGCATTTAATAATTAAAACATTATCCTTTGTGGAGTTTATAGGGATTTACATTTTCTATTTAAAGAGATCTAGAATAGTCAAGTGGCTCATTTAGGACCACATTGCTCCCTATTTTCACCATTAAGTCAACAACCTACGTCCATTAAACGTCTGCAGAAAATTCACTAAGTAGTTGGCCAGTATATTAATTTTATCAATAAGAGCAAAGGTAGAAATCGATATACATAAACGCTTTGTCTAAATCAACAAATTAGCATTTATGAGGGAACTAAATGGTCAATTTTAAAGACAGTAGAAAATCCATCGGCGGTAGGTAACAAATGTCAATGTACAGTCAGCGCTAAAAGTGCAGTCCCAGTAACTTTTTATAAGGTTAAAATTTATAAGAACAAAATACAACATTTTACATTTTAAAACTGGCGTCACTATGCATTGTCATGGCCACTATACGTTCGCGTGCTTCGAAATGAAAACAATTTTTTTTGTTCTTATAAACGTACTTATAAAAAGTTACTAGGACTGCACTTTTAGCGTTGACTGCCGTTGACGTTGCTGTCAGTCATGTTGTAAGGACAGAACCACTCCAACAAAGTCAAGGCTGGTTTCCCTGTAATACATTCCGTATATTTAGTGGATTAGCGTGCGTCTGATGCGTGTTTGGTGCCAGTTTCCCTAAATATCATGCCGCGGCCTCGATTTCTGCCGTTGATGACCCTGTGAGTTATTGGGCCTTGCACAACACATAGCTTAATAAACTACTGTAGCTCGCCTGCACGTTAGGGTTGTTAAACAGGGAATTATTAAATTCCATAAATGTCAGTCAATTTTGGTGGAGTCGTTTAACTTACTTGGTAAGGTAATTGTAATATTTCAAATATTTCTCTTCTCTCGTCTCAGAAGCCTTTTAAAGATCTTGTTTGATCAAAAATTGAGAATATTAGTCATAAAACTTATATATCTATACATCACGTTCGTTTCCCTATTCAATGCATAAGATCATGGATTTTCATTTCTTGATCCTGCGAAATCACTTTCTAATTTGAATACTAGCATACATACATATAAACACCTCTCCTTGTTTTATCAACCTCCGCTATCACCTTTTTCACCGATAAAAAACGTCATAGGCTATTTGAGGCACCCTAGGAGCTAAATTATTAACCCTTCAACGCCCAGGCCACAATACGTAAGAATCCTGACCCAAAAAAATCCTAGATCCAAACCAAGGGGTAGCTTATTTATATTTATGACCCCAAGATCGGTCTGAGGTGCGGATCTGTCTAGACGTTGTTTTGGTCCCATTTTGACAAGGGTTGACTTTTGGATTAGCTGCAAATCAAGGGTTAAGTGCATGCTATTTAGGGGAAGATAGAAAAAAACAGTTTGAATTGTCAAGTAAAAAGTTTGGATTTAAAAAGTTTTGCAGTGATATCTTGATGTTATCAAATGGTGGATATTTATGCAAGTCAAGATTGCATACTATCCTCATTGCGTTTTGAATTATGTTTGTATAGTATTTGAAGTTGTTTACCAGAAATTTAAAGTAGGAATCTCATAAAGAATGAAATGGAACATTAATCGGTAAAAAATTGTATATATTTTGTTGTTAACAATGCTAGATTACTTATGATAAAATTCCAAACTCAATTTATGAAGGAAAATCCTATATCTTATAAACGAAACATCCAATTAAATGCAGTTTCCATTCCTGAAACAAAAGCACATATTTCCATATAAAAACGTACGCATTTCCCAGACACGCAATTTCCATGCCCTCTCAGAAAAAAAAACACCATATGACGCCCTTCAGAGGCGCTAAGTTCCTAAACAAAAAAGTCTCAAATAAACAAGGTCGGGCCATAGACAGCGGCGCCGCCGTAAAGACCGACGGCCGTCCTTGGGTTGGGGGGACAAATTGGGTTACCACGAGAGGGTGGGTCTACCCAGACGGCGCGTGTAGCAACGAAAGGGATACGAGATACGAAACTCGCTACGTTAGTGAGGGAGGCAAAGTGCGTAGGCGTGATCTCCACCAGGAAGGCCGTAGTTCGGCGCCGATCATTATAATTACTCTCCAAGGTGAGTTGCAACCCCACCGTCTCTAATCCAGTGCTCGTTCCGGGAGAGCCTATTCGAGGTAGCAGTGCAGCGGACTATTGACTATTGGCTGAATAGAGGGCGGTATATGGTCTTTAAGGTTGCGATCGTCAGCTGTTTTGTCTATGGTATAAACAAAAGTTAATCCATTTGATATTTTGTTGAACATCACGTGGAATATTATGACAAAAATATATTTATGTAGAATATAGAGCATCAAATATTTAGTTTTGTAAATTAACATTACAGTTCGGCTATAGTTACATACATATATATCTATAAACAAATTCTAATAGGATTGATTAAGATTTAGCAACAATCAGCTACTTATTTGGCATAATCAGTGAAGGAAACCACATAAAAATATTCGTATTTCCTTTTGACATTTATGCTATGTGGCATAAAGAACTAGAAAACTAACTGAAATTATCTAGACCAAGGACAAACACCATCCTTTTAGTTGAAAAAGGCTTACAGTAGCGTGCACACCTGCAATAATATTACTAATATATTTCTGTTTACATTGAATTACTCTATTAAGGAATAAGCTTTCATTTGCATTCGCACTATTATACAGCGTTATCAAATTGTACAATTGGAATTTCGAAGCACGATATCGAATTAATCGACTTAGGGGTAGTCGTTTGATTGACATCGATATTGATTGAATTCGGATGGGGAATTATATTCGGATATCAAAACCAGTTGAATTAATTATTCGTTTTGCTTAGACTGATATTTAACAGGCCTAACCTTAGTTTTAAGCTCTTTAAATGCCTTTGTAATCTCTATTGGATGCGGGAATGGAAAGTAATTTAACTATGTACCATTCTGCTCTATCTTGGCTTACAGTGCAGGAAAAAACCTTGAAATATTGATTATTATGAAAAAAATATGATAAAATAGGTATCGTGTGGTTTCTATGAAATAAAAATTAACATTAAATTACAGTTTGTAGATTATACCCACGACTACCTTCCAAACTTAAATAATGTTCGATTTTACAAATCGAAAATCACATTAAAAAGTCCATTTCAATATCAATTATTCACATATTCGTAACCAAAGACTTTCAATAGGAAACCAGTATACAAAGATCCTTTATGCGACACGTTTAATTCGTGATAACAGCTCAAGTTTCGTTGGTCATTGTTTTTGTTTAACCGCATATTGCTAAGGGCCAGGATCACATTTCGTCCATGTACTAGCAAGGATGATGTCATGCTAGAAGTAGCTATGACCAATGGATTGGTGCGTTCATTCATTATGCTGTCATGTCGTTTAGTTTCCTCCTATTAGAATACATGAGACCAACAGGGATCTTTGAAGATTGTGTATAGATATAAATTATTTTTAATAATGGTTTGTTATGTGATGGTGAATCCTATACATAATTTAACTGAATTAAGTGACTCATCCTATATTAGTAGTAGCTGAAAGAATTCAATATTATAGTCGGATGAATATTTATACATCTTATTTTAAATAGTATAATGAGTCCTTGTTTTAATATTTTATTTATAAGATTTAATAGTAAGCTACACACGATTATAAACTATTATCTAAACTCTACTTCAACCGCAACTCCTTAATATTATTGCAGGTTAACACAAACACAAACATATTTCTTTAGTGTTTTATTCCTCTTATGTAATTTTTCAATCATGTCATTCTGTATTACGTATCAAATCCATTTTTTCCAAACCCAACTATTGACTAACTTAAGCCTACATTAATCACATTACCCAAAACCTACAACCGACTGAGTTCTAGTTTTTTTGGCAGCGGTCGTCAGCCCATCACGAATTCGTGGTGTGTTGCAGAATCTATTTGGCGTGGCCTTCTCTATTATGGCATTGATCCGAGTTTGTTGACCTACAGCCATGTGTGGTGTAGCAAAAACTGGAATCACATATGCTGTTGAGAATGCTATTTTAATAGGAGGTTCTTTAGGGACTAAAGATTGGCAAACATGGGCGGTTTGAAAATAGTGATTATTAATATTATGTAGGTGGTATGAATGGTAGCAAAAATTGTGAATAATGACGTGATGTGAACGCAATATTATGAATAATGAAAGTGGAATAAAAGTGGTATTACTACACTATATTAAAAAAGGGAAAAAATTGCTGTCTTTCTTTAGAAATATTTTTAATTAAGATCGTTATCAATAAAAATAAATTATATAATTAATTAAAATATACCAAAAAGACAGGTTGCATTTTATTCAGCTGAATACTAACACAACGACATTCAAATCAAACTCCTTAGTTATAACGTACATCCATGTAATTGTGTGTCATTATGTGACTAGACAAGAGTTAAAAACTGTGATATTTAGACCATTTCTTTACAGGTGAAAAGATAACCCGTATTTTCCTCTCAATTTCCTCCGCTCATGTTTGAAAGGCAGAGCTCGGTTCCTACCTTTGTTTAGTTGGTGAATAGGATTTCTGCGAACTGTTCTCTAAACACGCCCCTCATAAACCTCTCCGGTTGTTTTCCTGGATTCCAGCCCATCGTTTTTACGGTTCCTGGTAAAAATGTCAACCGATTTGGAAAGTGTACGTTTAAAGGGTTAAAATGAGGCTTCGTATCGGCCTAATGATCCTGTATATATATTGAGGTCACTCTAGTTTTAATGACTCTCAGGAATTGCGTTTTTTGTACATTTTGTTTTGCCAAGTAATTAAAAAAAGAATATTAAGACAATTGAAATCATTTTGGCACTTTTATGGGTTCCAGTTTAAGTTAATTAAGGGGCAATATGGGTAAATGAAAATTATTGGATTATAGCCTAGCAATCTGCCACTAAATTAATAGACATAAGAATAATATACTGATACAGCTAATGTCACTAACACTGCGATCAAAACCCGATAGTTATGATATGTAACTGAAAAAGTATTATTACTCCGAGATAAAAAGACAGAAATATGTACATATACTTAACAATAGAGCTAGTAAAAGTTCATACGTCAATAACACAGCGGATGTTTTAAATAGACGCGGGTTCGTTACCCGACTGGGGCACTCTTTTGTGCTGCGTTTGCGCATACATCATAACCTTGACGTTGATACCTAGACAGTAAACAGATTTTTTGCTTAAATAGAGATTTATTTCCACTACATATTGTACTTAAGATGTAACTAAACTGCAAATGAATGTAACTAGATATATTTGTTAACAGTGCTTCTTAAAATGACAAATTACTGCATTTTGCATACAGTTGCCGGTTGCATGAAAATGTACCTATGTCTTAAATATATAAAAAGATATTTAAAGGTTCCTTCTTTTTAAGGCGGTTGTACGTACTGTGAAGAACAGACATGCATGTATGAGAAGGTTATTGGGTGTGAGTGAAACGAGAGAGATTTGTCAGAATCGTTCAAGAAATCGTTTCAAGTGTCGATCGATAGTCTCTGTCTATCCAACGACGTAGAGGTGTGAATATATGTATGTAATGGTTTCAAATCATGGTTAATTTTGATGATTATCCAAACAGTATAAGTTATTTATATAAAACTACAGTCTTAGTGATAAACTGTAAGTAAAATTTCATATTTTACCATATCAATAATTTCGCACATGCAATTCCGTAGTGAATTGCTACGATTCGGACATACCGAGTTGCAGTGCTACGAGATACATGCAGTTGCATACTACGAAGTTGATTCATCCAAACATTGAAGATTATTTGGCAATTGAACATGAAAGGATATTAATATAACGGGACGTGTAAACTGTAATTAACGTTTTATCTTATAATCCAAGTTTATTTTTATATCGCAACCTGTAAGCTATAAAAATGTTTAATAAGTATATATACTTTCCTAAAAAATAGACAGGAATAATCGATCGCCACCTGGAACAATCCATACTGCCTAACTGACTTCTGACAACTCACTTGCATTGACCTTCTCAGACATGTTCTTCTGTTATTGACGCTACATAATATTTTAGCTCGAGAACTTCATTTTATATTAAAATATTTTATTAATATTGTCAATGTTTATTTCAATTTCCAATGAATAGTTATAAGTGTTCAAATATTTTTCTCTACAATGTCACCCCATAGTATAAATCCTCTGAGATCTATATCAGTATTTATTAGAACTCTACCCTAAAGGAGATATCAGTCGTGATGTTTACGCTATTAAAGTCTCACGTTCAAAGACAAACGTGTACAGCACATGTTCATTTCATAATGGATCTTGTAATTAATAGAACGGACACATTTGCATTGAGTAACCATGGACACATAGACACATATTTAAGTATGGGACGTAAAAGGATCCTAACTAGCTGCTGTTCTTCCTGGCATGTTATAGGAGGCGACTAAGGGACCAAGGGTATATGGAATCTATTGAGCGATGAGCTCGCAACTTGTTACTATTGTTCCATAAGATATCACAACCCTAATATACATGCTAAAAGTTACCAAAGAAAAGTTTTAGATGTCTCCAATTAAATATGTATATAATTAATGCAACCAGTTGCCATTTGCAAAAAAGGGTCTACAGATGTATCAGTATGTCGATATGTAATCACCACGTGTTATTTCAGGCACTGGCTATATTAGACCTGTCAAATTTGCGATGGACACACTCAAACTTCTGACCACGCCAATGGGGTTAAAGTTCTGAAGCGAACTACATTTTGATTTATGACACTCAATCTTATCTTATTACAAGATCTTTTATTAGTAAAAAGACATTGAACAATGGAATATTAAACAATAGGTTATTATATAAATAACTACGATAAGGATTGAACTTATTTGAATATCGCATACACACTACTTTAGGTATCCTTTGTATGCCCAAGGTAGACTGCACCTTAAAGTACATAATTTCATAGATCAGTAATAAACAAACAGTAGCTTAGATAGAATTTATTGGGTTTTCACCGACGGTTTTTAAGTTTAAATAATCCAATTATATTAATTATGTAAATGAATTATAGATTTTATCAATTTTATGTACTAGTTATATTATATCTGTTATTGCTATTATTATATGTAAGTATATTATTTTGTGTATGTTTATCATTTACAGCTTGTGACAGATTCCGAATCGTATTGGCAGCACCTTTTCGCTGCATCCAGGTTTCCATTATTTCTTTCTTTCTAAATTAAATTCAAAGTTAAATATTATAGCGCCATCAAATCCACTTTTCACCCGAAAGTCACCATCCATCAAGACACACTATTAACTAGATTTCCTTCATTATTTCCCCTAACATATACTTTAAATACATAAAATTTTCCACGCATAATCTGCACCATCTCTCAACATCAGTCACCCGTTCTCGTCCGAAATTTGTGCGATAGACGCATGCGGAAATTCTTGCACAAGGCCAGAGAAACCTGTTCCGAAGGACCGGTATTCCCACAATAAGGTGCCCAACGACCACCAGGGCCTCTGGCCAAGGATAGAGCACGTACCTGCGAAAGTGTTGTAAGGGCGTATTATAATAGTGTAATGAATCATGAACTGGGACTTAAATTAGGACGATAATATGTAAATAGTTAATGATAGTTCACGGAGTTTTTAGGTTGAGGTTTTAGATGGGTGGTATAACATGTCCTGGTATTATATTAGTCCTATTATCGTATAATTATAATTGTAGAGGTGTAAATGTGGGATATATGAGGTTGATATTGTATTTACTGTATAAGGTAAATAACATGTACCCTAGTGACTAAGTGTAAGTCTTAAACTGTTATTCCCAGAAAAAAGGTACTGAGTTAGCTTTCATTCTATTTTATTTCTAGCAATTAACTGAAAATGTCGTAAACCCTATATTTCTTTATTACCTCTTATAATGAAGCAACAAAGCCAAATGATTATATTTTATTTAGATCACATCAACTGATCAATATACTTGACAGATAGGAGATAAGTACTTTTCTTTTGCTAAATGATAAGTCTTATTAGAGCTATTCGTACGCAGTTTATTTAGCATACCCATGTATTTTTAATTACGTAGTTGGTTAAATACCTGCAATAGTAATTTACAATTAACTATAACCCATCATCATACTTTTAGTTTAGTTTAGGTGCTCTAATCTCTAATATTATAATAATAATATTTTCTAAAAGAATGTTGTCTATAAGTACCTGAATCTCACAACGTCTGTTCTCAACCGAAACACATTTGAATCCAACGATCTTAAGGATGTTAGTACACGACGACAGGTGTCGCCGCGTCCCACCGTTGCCAAATTATAGGAAAAATCTCAATCGATTTGGCCCAAAGCCAGCCCAGTCATCATTGAGTCTGGAGTGCCCATTAACACTAGAACAAAACGGTTTTGATTCTTAATATCTGTGTAAATCTGTTCTGTGTAACAAATTGATATGTGTTAATACAATTTCATTTCGTAATGATTCATGAACGTCCGGTAGTCAAAGATTTGAATGTATTATGAATGTTGTACAGTCATATTTATGAATCTCGTATGCCATACAAACCATTTTACAGGTGACTCAGGCACAGGTATTACCGAATAATACTTAGGTTGCATAAAATATGTGAAATAAATATGGCCTTAAAGATCGTTTAAATTTAGTGGTCAAAAATGAATACATAATGATAATAGTGGTAAACTAAATTTAGATTAACCGTTAAGTTAACTCATAAAATAGAACTTTCTAAAATATTACACATACTTATTGTAGGTATAATAAACTGAATATTTAGGTAATGACACGCTTAGTTAGAATTATAACGAACAAGTATATACTGAACAAATGTCACTGAAGCGAAAGTGGTTAACAAGAATTGGAAAAAAGAAACATGCTTTTTGTATGTATCTAGTTCTTAACTTTACACCTAAGTAGGTCTTTCATGAACTAAGCCTAAACGCTAAAGAATAATTAACTTGCACAATATGTAAGCCTAATGTATTCCGAAACTAGAACAATTTAAGAGCGTAACGCATTTACAGTGTGCGTGTGTGAAACGACGGTCCAAACTAAGCCATGTTGTGTTGCGGTCAGGCTAAAAATGAACTTGTTTTATGAAAAGACTAGTAATCGGCATAGAAGAGATACATGCAGAATTTTTACGGGAGTATTAATAACTATGGCAATGTTGTAGTGCCATTATTATCTATCCATAATAGATGATGTTCATCACTATCTGTGAACAGACTCAGCGCCTGTCATTATGGGTACCGTATATGTAGTGAAACATGGTTTTTACCACATACTCTTGTAGCTAAGAAGGTTATCTCTTAAACCTCTGACTGGTCCAAAAGGTTTATAATGTATGAATGAACATAGTATTTTAAGTGTCAACCGGACGTTTCATAAAACGACTTATTGATTCGATTATAAGTAGCACCACATCAAAACTTTTGTTAAACACGGAAAACAAAGGCACAAGAGCTTATGAAACGCAACAGTTTAAGGCCCTGAACATGTATGTATGTGTGTGTATGTATGTATATGTGTCGTTGTATGTGAATATTATCGATATTTAGGGCTCATGTGTTTGAAGGCCTGTTGTTAGGGTATTTAAAAATTCATTGGAAAGCTCCTTACAAGTTAAAGCTACCTATTTACTTACATGCATTGATTTGTCTACTTGAATTTTAAAGTGATGATCGTGAACTTGTTATTATTGAACGACAGTCGTTATGTGTATCTATTGTGACTGTCATTCCTTTTGCGGTAGTCAGGGAAAAACTAGGGCTTAAAAGAACATAGATATATGTACATATAATCACGCATTTACGTCTTTAAAGGTATAGGGAGAGACAATCGATCGCCAACTGGAACGATCCTGACAAATCTCTTTTCTTCATTCACACCCTTTAACGTTCTCATACATACTCTTCTGCTTTAAAGTTAAAATCGCAGTAAAGGTCTACTTATTACAATAATAATTCGTATAGGCCCTGTGTTGTTAAGCTAGAAAGTACAGTTAGATTCTATTTATATTCTAAACTACTGAGTCTAAATTTTCCTCACAAACTTATCTTGAACTTTATCAAAGCTTATTAATCAATAATATCATGGACGAATCTACACATATTGAAAAACAAATTTTATAGGAAAGAACTGCATGAAATAATAATTAATTTATGGAGGAGTCATAAAAATAGGCTTGAATCTCGTTTTCGTTATAGGTGTGCAATAAATAAGTCCAATGCGAGAGGTTCTATTCTGATAATAGAGATTAATATTTCATTAAACTTGTACTTAACTTTTAAAATCTCACTATAAGTGGAATTCCTTAAGTTATCTCATATAATTAGTATTACTTTTAGAACATTGCAAATACACACTGAACTTACAAAATATTAAATATAATTACATCAAGTAATTGTTTTAAGATATGAACAAGCCACCGTTATTTTATATGTTAAAAATTTTTGTTCATTTGGAGTAAAAGGGATGAATGTTTCTTCGGATTTCAGATATTGTCTGATCCATCCATTTTCTCATCTATTCTGGAATATAATAAAATGATAGAATCTTTTTATTAAATAGTGCACCCGCCATTTTAACTGTCATACACGTGACACTTTTAACCAAATAGGCACCCTGTAAAGAGGTTGTATTATAGCTGCAAATACCTTCCCGCCAAACAGGTCAATTTCCAGTTGAATGCCAATGAAATGCAAAATTTTAGTACATAATGAATATTTATTGAATGCCCAAGGCTTAGTTAAAAATTTGCCCGTTCTAGTATAATTTGAATGATAATATGCGTCATTGAAGAGGCTTGGCGTGTGTTGTGACATAAATCCTCACATTAATGGAACTGATAACTTGTTTTCAATGATTTGTGAATGAGACGATGAGTGCTTGACAAACATGTGGAATGATGTTTAAAATAGGTAATTAATAGCTTGTAATATGAAGTTAATTTAAAGGTGTTACGATTGTTTATTTGTGTGGTGTGGTTATACATGTAATGTCATGTGTTTTTAATTGGATCTAAATCTTGGTACTTTTTATAACTAGATAAATAATGTACACGCTCAACCAACTTAATTAAAATAAAGTTTAAACGGATTATACAAATGTGTGATTTTATTTCCAATGTTTCGTTTTGATAACAATGTATGTTGGATCAAGACATATAATATTATTACTAATTATTAGATGTCATAACATTTATAGTTACCTTAATTTTAACTGTTCCACCAAAAAACGTGAACAACTTTTAACTCTTACTGCCATCTAGTTTTTAAAGTGAGTATTAATTTGTAATAGTATTATTATTGTAAATAAGGCTTGCCTTGTGATATTTATATGTTATAGTTATAAATTGTAACCTCTTATAATACTCACAAAACTAATAGAATATTATAATGTATTTCAATATAATTCACCTATGCAATTTGTGTTGCATAATGTTACAAATTGATGACTTTTTCTAATGTCATTCAACGTCACGGTAACAACGGAATACTGTACGTCATGTTTAATGTCAGTCAATTCTTCGACGTTTCGATCTGCGAGGAAATATTCCTCTAACCCGATTTTATTGCGTATTTTAGTAATTTAGTGCAAAATGAACGCCGTCGCGAGGTCCGGGCACCTCAGCCCTTACTTCAAAGCTACCAAACAAGTGGTGTCTTGCGGTCTGAAGCCCATTACTCCAGTTCCCCTCGCTCAGGAGAGTGTTGTTACACCACCAATTCCCAAGGCTTCAACCGTTCATTTCCTCTTCAATGGGCTGCCTACGAAGAAAATCAAGCACATGAGCAGCCGTCTTGGTAAATGGGAACCCGTTAGGACCTTTCGGATCCTGGTAAATTACGTTTTTATCACGTTACATAACTCTACGTTTTGTCATTTTCAGTGCCATGTCAAGTTCGTTTCGCACACACTGATATCGCTGTGCCAGACTTCTCGGCCTATCGCCACAAGAACACACAGGACCCCAATGTCAAGAACAGCGAGAGATCGGATTCCCACAGGAACTTCACCTATATGGTGGCTGCAGGTAAAAAATACATAATAGATACTACTCAATATAACCCAACCTCTTTAGTAAATACAATGTAATAATGAAATTCAAGTTTTTTTTGGTGCAATGTCTGTTTAAACTTGGTTTTTCTACTGTAAACACCATATTCATATATTTTGATGATATAAAGTTATTGCGCTAAAGATTGAATGGCATCATGACTTTAATTACTCATTCTTTTGAATTTTCTTTAAATTTGTTACTCGTTAGGCCTAATAAAATTGGTATTTATCCACTATAGGTAAAACATTACATACCTTTTTTTAATTACTAAGTGCTAGTATTGTAAACAAAGTGAAATCAAGCAAAACCAGAGAAGTAAAAAGTGATTCAATGTGTAGATTCTAGCAAGTTGGTGTCTGAACAATCACATCTAGCTATTTATAATGCTGTTCTGTTCCCTAAACTTATGTACAGTAGAGTTGAGTTTCTTTCAGGAAATTGTGTTATAAGGTACAAAATAGTGTGGTTCGCTAATGTGATATGAAACAAAATGTAGAGGTGAAAATAGAGAAAGGTATGATAAAGTGTTTTTGAGCACATGCAGAGGATGGATGAAAGAAGAGTTACAAAAGGAATTTATAGACTCAAAGTGGAAGGTAGAGTTGCACAGGGTTGGTAACAGATCAAATTGGAGATATATTCTTCTCAATTTGGATGTATGTAGCCTGTAGAGCAGAAGAGCATGTATGAGAAGGCTTATTGATGTGAGTGAAGCAAGAGTGAATTGTCAGGATTATTTAAGGTGGCAATAAATAGTGCCTGCCTATCCTGTTTGAGAAGTAGAGGTGTGAATATGAATATTTATTATGTATGTATCTAGTGTATGTAGCCTGAAAAGAAGATGGTAAAAGAGATAAATGAAAAATATCAATGAAGTTAATTATAAACAGCATATACATATCCAAATCTAAATATTATTATTGTGCAATAGAGTAATTGCCAAGTTTCTGTGCATGTGATCCCTTTCTCAATAATTTAATGACCATGAATGTCCTTGAATAGGCAATGGAAAAATTATGATGTATTAACAGTCAATACTTGGTTCATGATTATTTGTGTATTTTATTTGGGTTCAGCATTTACATTATCTCTATAGAACATGAACAATAAACTTTAACGTAAAAACATTAAAGTTTATGCTGTATAAGTTGTATGATAGGGTAACAAATAAATGTTCAAATTTGTATCCTTAAATGTGATTGCTGCAAATAAGAAAACTTATATTTAGTTATATAGTCCATAGAATGTAATCAGATTACACTAATATAATTTCTAACCAAACTGATTCTTTACGGGTATAACCTGTCTAGTTTGTAAGCTCCTCCAAATTATGAATAAAATATATATGTACATCAATCCATGACAGGGAAGAGTGATTTGCCAGGATCATTCCAGATGGCAAACAATAGTCTCTCAGTCATCAAACATGTGTCTACATATTTACTTAATTTCAATATCTGGTAATTTCCAGGTGGTATCGCAACCGGTGCCTATGGTGCTAAGACGGTCATCACCCAGTTTGTGTCCTCCATGTCCGCCGCCGCTGACGTCTTGGCCTTAGCCAAGGTGGAGATCAAGCTGAGCGACATCCCAGAGGGCAAGTCCGTCACCTTCAAGTGGCGTGGAAAGCCTCTGTTCATTCGTCACAGGTAATAACTTATACAAGATATATTAATTACGCAATTACGAGAAATAAGAATTGAAAAAAGGTGAAGTACTTCTACCTATATCCGCCGAGTGTTTATGAATCTCAATGAAGAGAGAGTGATTTGTCAGGATTGGCACAGATAGAAATCTATGATCTCTTCCTACCCCTACATGGTAACGGGTGTTATGTGTACGTATGTCTGATATAATATATTATAGATATGTAAGTCAGGCTTTGTAATGCAATGTAGACAGATGCCGATTTCGTATCATGTAAAAAGTGGTGATGAAGGTTTTTTGAGGTATTTTTTTGGACTATACTGTATCCAACATAAGCAATATTCTTGTATTTTGTATTTGTTGTATTTTTCTTTGTTAGCAAGAGCAGGTAAATTGTGACTAAAAGGAACTTCATGTTCTGTCCAACCCTTCATGTGTGTGCATGTCTGAATATCATGAAGCCTACACCAATGAACTAATAATGTACCAAGGGATCAGTTGCTTTTTTATAAGCATGTTCTTGGTTGATTGCGCTCTGACAATACCAATTCATGATTAATTAATCCTTAATAAATAGTTTATAAACTAAACTTCAAAAAACTAAAGGTAACTAATTGAGATTTATTGTATGTGTATTGTATGAGAGGCTAGCAAATGTTTACCAATATATCTATGTCATCACTTGTAACTGAGCCTTGGTGGAGTTTTGAGAAATAATTCTTAGAATTATTCTGTTAATAGCGATAGAATTGTCTAGGTATATATGTGTACGGAACAATCAACATTATTCATATCAATCTTTAACCAATTTCTTTCCTTTTTTCCTCTTTCCAGAACCGCTGACGAAATCGCCACCGAGAAGGCCGTACCATTGGAAGAGCTGAGGGACCCTGAACACGACTCGCAGAGGGCCAAGGAACCAGCCTGGCTGGTGGTGATCGGTGTCTGCACCCACTTGGGTTGTGTCCCCGTAGCCAACGCTGGTGACTTTGGTGGCTACTACTGCCCTTGTCACGGAAGCCACTATGACGCCTCAGGCAGGATCCGCAAGGGACCAGCCCCGCTTAACCTTGAGGTTCCAGAGTACTCGTTCGCAGATGAAAACACACTAGTAGTAGGTTAAGTATAGAACAATTGTTACGTTAAGTAAAAGTGATCGATAAGTTAATCATTGTAATTTATTATCCGATAGAGTCAATAAATGTTACATTGATGTTGTTGTTTTGTTTTTTAGTCTTACATACAATTGTCATAATATGCTTCTATTTGAGGAATTTATTATTATTTCTTATTTGGGAATGGATGGAACCTCAGATATTGGTGTTGTATGATATTCCAGAATGTAATATTATTATCAATGAATGAGAATTAAGAAATGAATTTATAGAGCTAAAGTGGAAGATAGAGTTGGACGGGGTAGGTCGCGTAGAATATTTTTATTTTTTATTATTTAATTAACCATTCACGTTTGAACTTCTTGTTATTCCATCACCATGGTTACACCAACGCCGCCAGCCGCTACAACCGAAGAAAAACGAAATCGAAGCCCCAATTCTTCTCTTCCTTGTTCTTCGGTTCGTTACAGTTGAGGATCCAAATATAATCCCAAAGCGAACCTATTTAGCCAGTGTGGCATCACAATTGACTAAATATTCTGCTGAAAATAATTATTTGTATTTTCAACTTTCACTGAGCTGATGACTTTGTTGATGAACCATAGACGACTGATCGCGTAGAACTGATACAGATAAAATTAGAGACATTTTCTCAAGGCAAGCATGCATGAGAAGGTTAATAGGTGTGGGGAAGATTAGTCTGGTTCGTTTCAGGTGTCGATCTGTTTGTCTATCCCGTTAGGGACGTAGAGGCGTGAATATATAGATGCTATCATCTATATTTTGCCCGGCTGATGTAATGTTTTCCTCATGCTACATATTTATTCCATGCCTCTAAGAACATACTGGACATTGGTGTTTATTTCCTTACATATTGGTACTACACTTGCTCGAGTAAGTTACCAACCTTTATTTATCTGTTTAATTCGCATGACATATCACAAACATGAGTAAAAAGACTTTTTAGTATAGCAACTTTCTTTATAGTTAAATAATGAACACAGTTATCACAACTACATCCAATCCTTAATGTGTAACACTAAAGATAATCTAATAACCAGTCTAAGCAAAGTAAGATCTTGTTATACAGAATTCAAATCCAGAATGTGTAATATGAATGAAAAAAAGACATATTCAATGGTTATACTACTTTGTACACTGTTATGTTTTTATCAGATTGATTGATGCTTGGTAGATTGTGTACCGTTACTTATATTTGTATAATTGTGCAAATTTCAAGAGCGTCTAGTGACCTATAGGAAATTAATTCAATCCTACACATTGTACTGCCCATATATGTCTCTCTAAAAACAGACGGTATCTGTAATACTGTAACTGAATATTGTTTCCAAAGAACAGTTATTCCCTTCGTTACATTTTACAACAAGTTGGGAGATTTAGTATGGCATGGTATTTGATGTACATCATCAAGCCTTTTGATATATTATATCGAACCTTGAAAGTATGATAGGCGTCAGTAAGTTCTTAATAGGTTTAAACTGAAAAATTAAAACACTCGTTTCGCTCATTTCCGCGAACAATAGGTACTGTTATAGATTAAAATAATACATAAGTTTTGCTCGCGTAAGCCTCCTCATACCGCGTCGTTTTAAGTGCTGACTTTGCAGCCAACGTTTCATTATTAGTATCGTGCGTTCATATCGGAGTTCTCTTCCAACCATCAAATGGTTAAGACGGTTCGCTAACAATACCTTGTATTCGGCTTAGGGAAAATAAAAAGTGTTTTTTTTAAAAAAGCATTTCATTTCGTCCGCACAACATTGGTGGCAGCGGTGGGATACCGTTCTTGAGGCATATCGTATATATGCCCACCGGTATTTCGAACAAAGCGCGAACGAAATTCGGTGTGCTTGTAAGCCGTGAGGAGCCGTACCTCACGCCAGTGCCGTACTTCCCGAGGAAGCTCGTCAGTCGTGACACAGGCCGTGTCACGCCAGCCCTCGACCAGCCGAGCGTAGCAGCCGTCGCAGACGTCGTTGCAGAGAGAGATCTGCAACCCCGAGAACCGACGTCGTCCTCTGCTGTCCAGCAGAAACCCGGTAACAACATCAGGACTAAAGTGATGCAGTTTCTACTGTAAGTGAATCTTTTCTTATTTTGTGGGAGAGCGAAGCACCTAAACATCTTTAAAGAGGATTTTCTACTGAGATTTTATATTTTATCGTTACTTTTTTAGTTTTTTTTAGTTTTTGTGACTAGCTTTGATTTATACCCTTTTTTTAAAATGGCTCCTAAAAAGGACATAAAGAATGATGAGTTCACAGACGCAGAGGAAGTCGAGACAAAAAAGTTGTCTCTCAACCTCCTTACTAAATTTATAAAACCCTATAATGGGGATAGGGCGTCTCTTCCCGCGTTTCTCACAAATTGTGAGAACGCCATTGAGCTGGCAGAAGATAGCCAGTTGAGCTTCTTATGCAAGTACATAATTTCACAATTAGAGGGAAAAGCTCAATTAGCTTGCTCCCTACGGAGATTCGACAAATGGTCAGACTTAAAGAATTTCCTTAAAACTAATTTCGGGGAGAAAAAGCACTCCACCCACTTACTTCTAGAGCTTCAGAACTGTAAACAGTTCTCGACCGAAGAGGTCATTCAATTCTCGTTGCGGATAGAGGCTTGCCTAACAAGACTCCTATCCGACATTCAATTTTCGGGATGTTCGGAGGCCGAGAAGCCTGGCAGAATAGCTGCCATGGAGGATCTGGCACTCAACACCTTCCTCCTAGGGTTAAACCCTAATTTTTCTCATATAGTCCGATGTAGAAACCCCAATACGTTGAGTGAGGCTATCACTCACGCTATTGAAGAGGAAAAGCTCTTCAACCTCACGAAGGTATCGAGGCCTTCAAAAGTATGCAACCGTTGCGAAAGGCAAGGGCATACATCCAATGAATGCTTTAAGCATAAATCAAAATTTTACCCAATTAATTTTCAATCCAATTACAGGGCTAATAATTCTAGGCCTAATAGCCATTCTTACAATAATCCTAATTTTTATAACAATAATTCTAATGCTAATACCAAATTTTGTAAGTATTGTAAGAATCCGGGGCATACGATACAAGAATGCCGAAAGTTGGAGTTTAAGAATAAGTCTAATCCCCAACAAGCACAGCGAGCACCTTATCAGGTGAAACCTGAGCCTCGCGTGTCTGCACCCGTACAACACGTTGTATGCAAGTCCGCCACAGAGCAGACTTTAAATTAGATGACGCTCCTGTTGTGTGTCGCCCGGGGGCGTATACAGAACTTAAGGACACACTTAAAGATAATCCTAATTTTTCTAATTTCTCTGATTTTTCTAAGTTCTCTGATTTTTCTAATTTTTCATCTCAACCAAAGTTGTTGAGTTCGTCCCAGTCACAAGACTTGAGACAACCCTCTGAGTTCACTGAGTTTATTACATCTCAACCCCAGCAGTTGAGTTTCGATTCTAAATTGAATCAATTTTCTAAGTTTAACACTTCTAATGACGTCAAGTCTAAACCTGTTAAGGAGTCTGTGGTTTGTACAGATGCTCCGAAGGTCATTCATTCTGTTCCTATTTTTGAAACGAAAAGTTTGTTACGTATTTCTTTACCACATTTATATATTAATGCACCGCAACATTGTTCCGCACCTTTGTGCTTTTTAATTGACACCGGCGCTTCCGTAAGCGTCATGAAAATTACATGTTTCGATACTTTACCGAAACTTTCTAAGGAGATCATTAAATTGAAAGGTATCAATGACTCTGAATCCTTTTGCGAGACTCTTGGCTCGTTTAATTTAAATTTTTGTATACAAAATAATAATTATTCTTTTAAATTTCACGTCATAAACGATGATATTAACCTTAATTATGATGGCATGATAGGGTCAGATTTTATGAGATTTTTCAATTGCACACTTGATTTTAATTCAAGTGAACTGTATTTACATGATCATATTTTTAAAATAAAGTACACGCAACCTACATACATTATTCCCGCACGCTCAGAAGCCGTGATAGAATGTAACTTAACTAATGCTGACAAAGATTTACAACGGCTATTTCCACGAAACGAAGGGCTGATACTCGACCACACGATTTGTGATGGTGTTTACGTATCAAATTGCATCGCCACTATTAAACAAAACAAGCGTGTGAACGTCTCAATTTTGAACACCACTGAAACACCAATAAAGGTAGATAATTATTCCGTGTACTTAAGTCCTATTGATTACGATAATTTTTCATTTCCGATAAATAATACTTACATTTATTCCAACCTTTCTCGTAGAGAGAAAGTTTTAAAACTCGTTCGTCATGAGCATCTTAATCCAGAAGAGAAGAAGGCTCTTTTGGATTGCTGCGCAGATTACGCTGACATATTTCATCTCGAAGGCGAACCATTAACACACACTCATGCATTGAAACATAACATTAACACGGGAGACGCGGCTCCCATCCACGTCAAATCATATAGATTTCCGGAATGCCACAAGGAGGAAGTTGATAAACAAATCAACTCCATGTTAGAACAAGGCATTATTCAAAATTCAATCTCCCCATGGTCCGCCCCTGTGTGGATCGTTCCTAAGAAGGCAGATGCCTCTGGGAAAAAGAAATGGCGTATAGTCATTGACTATCGCAAACTCAATGACGTAACAGTGGCCGAAATCTTCCCAATTCCATTGATTAGTGATATTTTGGATCAATTAGGCAAAGCTAAATATTTTTCCACACTTGACCTTGCTTCCGGTTTTCACCAAGTATTAGTCGATCCTTCAGATATTCAGAAAACCGCTTTTACAATTGTTAATACTAATGCTTCAACAGGGCACTACGAATTTACACGAATGCCTTTCGGACTTAGGAATAGTCCGCACACATTCCAACGTCTTATGACGATGGTTCTTACGGGATTACAAGGATTACATTGCTATGTTTATTTAGATGACTGTATAGTCTATTCATATGACCTCCCTAGTCATATGGAAAAATTACGTTTAATTTTTGATCGTTTTCGTAAATTTAACCTCAAGTTACAACCCGACAAGTGCGAGTTTTTACGTCGTGAAGTTTCTTATTTAGGACATGTCATAACCGACCAAGGGGTCCAACCAAACCCAGATAAGGTGAAGACTATTACCAATTTTCCGATTCCACGTAATGTTAAAGATATAAAGTCATTTTTAGGACTAGTTGGTTATTATCGTAGATTTATTCCAAATTTCTCCCAAATTACGAAACCTCTTACTGGTTTACTAAAGAAAAACATTACTTTCGTTTGGAATCCTGAACAGGACCAAGCATTTAATTTATTAAAAGAAAAACTAACTACTGCACCTTTATTGCAGTATCCTAATTTTGAACAATCTTTTATTTTAACTACGGATGCTTCTAACTACGCCATAGGCGCTATCTTATCCCAAGGCGATATCGGCAAAGATAAGCCCATCGCTTACGTATCCCGAACCTTAAACAAGGCGGAATGCAATTATTCCACTACGGAACGCGAAATGTTAGCTATTATTTTTGGCGTTAAATCCTTTAGACCATATCTTTATGGTCGAAAGTTCACCATAGTTACTGATCATCAACCCTTAAGGTATATTTTTAATGTTAAAGATCCAAGTTCACGCCTTATTCGATGGCGTTTGAAGCTCGAAGAATACGAGTACGACATTGTTTATAAACAAGGCAGACTGAATTCAAATGCTGACGCATTATCTAGATATCCTATTCACGTTACGACACGTTCGAATCGTAATCAGGACACGAGTCCTTACTCTGAATCTTATGAAACATATTTCAAATATCAATTTACTAACACTTTAACTACACTTAATACACAAATTGAGGAACACTCACAAAGTATTCATACTACTAAATTCGATTTCATTGCTATACCTACTTCTCTAGATTTTGACGAGAGTATGCCAAATGTTAACCAAATTTTATCCAATTTATCTAACTCTGAATCTTTACTTAATAATGAACGTGAACCTTTTACTATTCTACCTTATGTAGATGGTAATAAAACTTATTTCTTTTTATTTACAAAGACTCATCATTTCGAGGAGAGTAATTATAAAACTATTTTTAATTTACTAATGAATTTACGAGATCTTATTTTAACAAATAACCCCTCTCTTACTGATCTCGCTATCACTGACTTTATTGAACCTTTTTCTAAGTTCGTTTATACTAAAGTACATAATATGATACGTTACATATTTCATAACACTAAAGTTAAGATACATATATACAAAAACAGTTTAAGATATCCTACTCCTGCGGAAGTACCGCAGATATTAAAGGACAATCATGATTCTCCAATTGCCGGACACCCAGGTGTCAAACGTATGTTAAATAGAATTAAAGAATCTTTTTATTGGAAATCTATGTCAACCGACATAGAAAATTATGTTAAAAACTGTAAGCTCTGTCAGGTCAATAAACCTTACAGACACAAGAATAAATCACCTATGATTATTACTACTACGAGCACAAAACCCTTTGAACGACTAGCACTTGATGTAGTCGGACCTTTACCGAATTCCGGTAATCAACAGTTTAAGTATATGCTTACAATGCAAGATGACTTAACTAAATTTACATGCGCTTATCCCATGGTATGTGCAACAAGCGAAGAAATCGCTTCTAATTTAATACATTTCATGTCTCTTTTCGGTTTCCCAAAGACAATTTTGACAGACTTAGGCACATGTTTTACATCGGAATTATTTCAACATGTGACCAAAATTTGTAAGATTAAGAATCTTTTTACCACTCCGTATCATCCACAAACAAATGGCGCGTTAGAACGTAGTCATTCCACTCTAAAAGAGTATCTAAAATCTTATGTTAATGAGAATCAAAATGATTGGCATAAATTCTTATTTACAGCTATTTTAGCTTATAACACTACTCCACACAGCACTACTCAGTTCACACCTTATGAACTCTTATACGGTTATAAACCATCTATACCATCTTCATTATACGATTCTGGTTCAGATAACACTTATCCAGAATATATTAAGTATTTACAGTATCGCATGAAGTATTGTCGCGATAAGGCAATACAAAATATTAATAATAGTAAAGAAAATTCCAAAGCCTATTATGATAGATCCACACGTCGGATCGAATATAAATCGGGAGAATTAGTTTACTTGAAATGTCATCATAAACAAGGTAAATCCCTTGCGCCTGTTTGGAAAGGCCCTTATAAGATTATCAAAGTTTTTAACAATAACCATAACGTTATTTTAGCTATTGGACGTAAACACGTGAAATATCATTTTGACCAAATTAAACCTGCCAATTGTTCTCCGCATTAATTCTAAAATATTTTAATTAAGTTGATATATACTATAAGTAAGTACAAACTATCTTCTATTCTCTATTTTTCCAGATTCTTATTTCTTCTGGGCAACACGTTTGCCGAAAATGTTATAATAACTCCGGTTATTCATAGTCCCGGAATCCATTTTGAACCATATACACGAATTAGATTTCACAACGATTTTTGGAAAATTATAACATTTATTGACACGGTCTCTTTTGAACCCCATTTGGACAATATTGAGCAAATTTTGTATAAAACTTACGATTTATGCGTTAAAGCGAATGTTAGTAATTTTATTGAATGCAAAGATATATTAAGTCCCATTAAGATTTTGCTAAAATCTAACTATCAAAAATGTAACTCTTTGTCGCATATAATGTCGACTAATTCCCCAATTAGGGTAAGACGCTCCCTCGAATTCGGAGGAGAAGTGCTTAAATTCTTTTTTGGAACATTAGATGCAGACGATGCGCGCAAATATGATGCCGCATTGGAAAACACTCAGAAAACTGAGACTGAAATCTTTCACTTAATGAAAGACAATATTCAAGTAGTTAAATCTACAATTAATAATTTTAATTCTACTATTTACAAGTTGAATAAAAACGAAATTAAATTAAATGCTCAATTAAATCAAATTAACGAAATTTTGTCCCAAACAACTAAAAATAATGATCAATTATTATATATGTCTCGTATAAACAGTCTCCTGAATATTGTAGAGGCTTCTCTATTTACTATTTCTAACCTCTTGGACACTACTCTGAATTCTATTCTTTTTTCTAAGTCTAATATTCTACACCCGTCTATCATAAGTCCTTCTAGTTTATATTTAGAACTATCTAAGCATAGTAATTTACTGAATAGTCGTCTCGATTTCCCTGTCGTTTTGAATATCGATAATATACATAACTTAATGGATATCTCAAAGCTGGTCTCCTATTTTTATAATAAGAAAATTGTATTTGTTTTACAAATTCCATTAGTTTATCCAGAATTATATACTGTGTATAAGAATATACCTTTACCAATTCCTCATGATCAAAATAAACCAAATACCTTTTCTTTGGTTCAACCTTCTAAATCTTATATAGCATTAACAGAGGATAGACTGCAATACGCATTATTAGATAATTTACAAGATTGTCAAAAGATTTATACTAATTATTCTATTTGTCCTCAATTGAATTCTTATTCTACTATTAACAACCCTTGTTGTGAAAGTAAACTTATTTGTGATGTAATATTCTCTATGCCAAAAGAATGTAACACTAAATTACTATTTGGAAATATTGATATTTGGCAGAAACTGCTTAATAACAGATGGATTTTTGTTCAATCTTCTCCTACTAAATTAACAGTGAAATGTGATAACAACATTATTACAGATTACTCTATACATGCCACAGGCATTTTAACCCTAAATGAAAATTGTATTGGTTATGCAAAAACCACACAGATAATTCCAAGCTCTACTAAAAATTTATTAATGTCTGGTAACTTTGAAACTGATTTTGATATAATTGAAGATGATTGTTGTCGAAAAGAAAAATTTAATCATACTATTCCATATTTAGCTCCTATAACGTTATCGAACATCGATTTAGAATCTTTACAATTCGCAAAATATGATTTACACAATTTAGAAAAAGAAATAAATAATGCTGAAAGTAATTCGCATTTTATAAGATACGGAACTTATTATTCTTATACAACATATACTATTGTAATACTTATTTTGACATATATTGCTTTTAAATTATATAAGTACTTTAAAAGATGTGATTCTTCTAATAGTTGTATTGCGATATACAACCAGTGTTATAATAAAAAGCTTTCCAGGGAAAAGCATAAGGTCTCTATTGAATTACATGAGATAACAGATGATTCTGATTCGACTTCCAGTAAAGTAGATTTTAGAAATTTAAGTAATCATTAACATTGATGTTTGTTTACGCATTTTTATGATGCTGAAGTTTTTGTTAAATTTTAATGTTTTATTTTAGACTAATTACTAATGTTTGTAAAACCGTTTTAACTATTTGAGATTTTCTAATTTTTAATTTTCTAATTTTAACTTCTATTTTTGTTTTGATTTCGCTTCACCCTCTTAAAGGGATAAAGCTCAATTTTATAGGGGGGGCTGTTATAGATTAAAATAATACATAAGTTTTGCTCGCGTAAGCCTCCTCATACCGCGTCGTTTTAAGTGCTGACTTTGCAGCCAACGTTTCATTATTAGTATCGTGCGTTCATATCGGAGTTCTCTTCCAACCATCAAATGGTTAAGACGGTTCGCTAACAATACCTTGTATTCGGCTTAGGGAAAATAAAAAGTGTTTTTTTTAAAAAAGCATTTCATTTCGTCCGCACAACAGTACCCTTAACACGATCAAATGATCAACGTAAATTTAAATCGATAAAGTTTTTATATACGTAAATTGCTATGACAAAATGATATCATTAAATCCGTGTTAATAAAAATTAGAATATAACACAAAGAAATACGAGTATTACACTATGATGTACGCAAAAATAATGTTAACTAGCTGCCGTTCTTCCGGGCATATCGTAGGAGGCGACTAAGGGACTAGGGTCAATGGAATCTATTGGGCCATGGGCTAGCAATCTCAACAATGGCCCATATTACAGCACAACCTCATATTCATCATTGTAAAGTGAACTAGAAGATGTTATCGTCTCTTCAAGGTTCTGTCTATCCCGATAGAGAATAGCAGACGTGAATGTATATGTAACACTATATTGTCAAGTCGATTTCAAATAGTTTCCGAAGGTACTAGGTACTAGACGTAGCCCAGTTGTTTGGGACTTGACTCTGTATCAGTGGGTACAGGGTTCAAATCCCGCTTGACCAATGGGAATGAAGTTTAATAAATGTCTATATACATTTTCGTAATAAAAATACATTTTCGAAATGTGTTGAATACTACGGTGAAGAAAAATATCGTGAGGAAACCTATCTGTTTTTCGAAAAGGTAATAGTTAATGAGTTACTAATTGAGTACTGCCTATCTGGTCAACACATGGATTCGAGGTGGTCATAGAATTACTACCTTCGCAATTGCGGCGATGGACACCTGAACCTCTGACTACCCCGCGAGAGTTAATAGACGTGAACGCTTTTGTCTTGTCTTAGAAGGGATACTGTTTCAGCTTCGGGTGCTGCCAGACAGATATCACATTGTAACACTATATAATATCAATCAACATAGGCAAATCACATCCTGTTACGTACATTACTGTTCTATGTTTGTTACCAATAACACATACAATGACCGTTCAAAATAAACACCTACTTACAAACGCAACTGAGCTCCTGCTTGTACGTAAAAGGCAATAGTCGTAGGTTTGAACAAGTACATGCGCCTTTGCAGTAACTAGAAATACCCATAGACATGGACAGAAACAAAGGTTTAAGGATCTTGCACAGTAACCAAATTATCGGGTCTCATCAAGTCCTAATCTTTTTCTATAGAAGATAAAATCGGGGGTTTTTGTAAGTGTGAATTTTTTGCGGCAGATGTATAGTAATCGGGCGATGTGCTATCAACTTCTCCTACAGAGTACATACATACATTCACGTCCTTTAATCCCTTTCGGGGTGGACAGAATCTTGGAGACATGTAAACATTTCCTTAGTTATTTATTAACATGAATATTGGGATGGTTATTTCACATGAAACATTGGGGACAGGTTGCTAGCATATCACCCAATAGATTCCATACACCCCTAGTCTCTTAGTCGCCTCCTACAACATGCCGGGAAGAACGGCAGCTAGTTAGCATTCTTTTTACGTCTCAGCTAGCACGGGACAAGACGTAATATCGATGAAATCTCGAACCCGATAGTTTGTTAAAGATTATGCTTTAGCTACACCCGGAAAGTATTAAGGGACGTGAACGTATATATCTTTTTTCGTAGCGTGTTCTGTTCACTCCATCAAAGATTCTGAATATATACCATTTTCCAAAGTAAGAACTATGTTAATCAGGGACTACAAGTAACACCAAGCATCTATTTGCTATTGACCTTCGCATAGATTTTTCATTTTAATAATAGGCTTCATTTGCGTTGAGTAGGCGTCGAGGAGGTAATTGTCTCATTGGTTTGTGTATTTGAATGCGTAATTGGATTATCTCTAAGGTATGTTGCCTTGGCGACTCAGTTATTAAGTTGTTCTCAGTGTGGAATATGGATTTCGTTCGTTCATAACTATCTGGTAATTATCAAACGACATGTAAGGATATGTAAAGACCTAGATACAATATTTAGTTTAAGTGTCAATATGGCTGTCATTTAACAAGTGTCTGGGTGTTCTGGGATAAGTTCTGGAAAAAAATTACGCTTTTTTCGTACAGGACACACACGTTTCTCTTTAAAGAGGTTAACATAGACCACGTATCCCCATTTTGATGGTATCCATAGCAACGCCAAACATAAATCGGGTACGTGTGAAATTAATACCCACATTTATATCTAAAAACGACTCTAAAGTTTTGCCTTTCTTATCAATAGGACGCAAGGTACTTAATATGACATAAATAACGTATTATAGATTACGGCATACTGCAAGTAATATTTATAAAACATTTCCTAGGTCAAGCGACCTTCAGTTGATCTGCAGAAATATCTAATCTGTTTACATTCTAATATTTGCAAAGTGGAAATCAAGTGTTGGAAAACTAGTAGTTACAGTTATTACTCACTTAATACTTCGACTTTGCTTATGTTAAAATATAATAGTACAACCTTTCAAACAAAGAAATAAATCACTACCACTTGTATTCAAATCATTTATTGATTGAAAGGGATATAACCGAACGGGTAGGTATATAGGGAAAAAGGGTAATTTGTCTTCCAATCATTAGGTTTATAAATAACAATCAGTATGAGTTGCGAAAGTGGTATCGAATTTTAAAATTATTACGGAGACTTTTGCTAACGAAAACAACCATATAATATTCGTAATTTGTATATTTAAACTGGATAAAACTTTATTTACAATTTCCATTACCAATTTCTGCTAATATATTACAAGATCGAGAAGGTATTATTGGGTAACACAATGACGGGACAATTCACATCCTCCATTTACCAGTAAGCCAGAGGAGCGGTATGGGCGGCGTAGGTTTGTCCATAAATCGGAGCAGAGTAAGTACCAGCGACCAACCTAGCCCCATGAGTACCCAGCACTTGACCAGACCAGACTGGGGCAATAGCACGGGTAGCTACTAAAGGCTGGCTTACAATTGGGGTATCAGCAATCACAGTACGAGACAGCACTGGTGTTTCAGCCACTAAAGCCGGAGCTGCGATGGTCCTAGCAGCCACTACTGGAGCGGGGGCAGCGTAAACTGGTTCAGAAGCGATGACTTGAGGGGCGGCGATCACACGGGCTGGAGCCTGGGCTACTACTGCAGGTGCAGCGATAGTTCTGGCCACAACTGGGGTTTGGACGAACGCGGCATCTTTACGTACAACAGCGTTGAATCCGTTGATGTCATCGGCGGCGTAGTCAACTGTTCTTCTGGTACCATCGGCGTCCAAGAGAGAGTATTGTCCAACGACGTTCCCTCCGACCCTGGTCTCGGATTGGCTCTTGAAGTCCCCGGTGTAGGGATCGGCGACGTCGTAGGAGAAGCTGTTGTAGTTGCCCTCAGAGACTAAGGGGGCTGCAGGGATCACTGAGCCAGCGCTGAGGGCGGCTACGGCGCACAGGGTGATGAGGATCTGCGAATGGAAAAAAGAATGTAAACAAAGAGTTTCTAATTTCAAAGAGAATTTTAGTAAAAAAAAGCTTGTAAAATAGATTTTGGTACTCGTTCCTGAACTATTCATTTTTATTATACATATATTGCATTTTACCTCTATCCCGATTTGTTTAGAAATAATATTTTTGAACTAGGAAATATATACAAAAATTAAAGCCCTTTCGAACTATCGTATGTTTAATTATTCGAATCTTGCCCTCAAATGGAAAGGCATAGCACCTCAGGATATAATACCTCTCAGTCACGGTACCATGAAAATCCCTAAACTTATTAAACCCCACTTTCTTTATATTTTATCACACTACACAACACAAAGACACTATATTCTAATCACAAGAAAAGTTGTTACATTTAATTACTATGAAACTAGAACAGAAATACAGAAATCTAATCACCTTAGCTGCCATTGCGAATGGATTAGGAGATGTCTGGTCTTCGAATGCTGACCATCTGAGATGCGAAGAGCTTTTATAGGAAGCCGCGTCGAAGGCGTGGTACCAAAGTACTTACTACTAGATGACATTAGGCTGTGTTCACATCCGCGGTGTGTTTTAAATAATTTTTTTTAAAGAACAATATAGAGTATTTGCAAATATCTTAATTGACGTGACAGGTATAAATGAGGTTGCGTTTCTGTTTCTAATAATGTTGTCTATTTGTATATAATTGGTTTGACATTTTATTTCTACAAGATAACTAAGCTCACTTGTCTTGTATGGATTAATTACATATCGATTACCTAAAAGAGTTGACAAACCTTGAAGTGTAACTTAATAATAACTTGCTATACAAATTTACCGGTCCATTTACTTATTGAAAATTAAGTTTTTTTCCGCTAATCGATACATGGACTTAAATAGTATATATTGACCCTGCTCTGAGAGATATGTATGTAAATACAGATTTATGTTTGATGATAGATGCCAAGAGATAATTAGTCAAATGCAACATTTTTTGGGTGGGTTCAAAATGCATTCATACTCGTCAATCAAAATCATCTAAACGATCACAAACTTTTATTCAGACACATTCTTTAACTTTTCAAGCATTCTATTGGGTCCTTCAAGCTTCTTATACGAACACGCATTGAAAACGATATCTCCAGTAAATATCATAATACAATGATGTATCCTAAAACCTATAAAATCCGACAATCAAACAGTGGAAACCAATGATTAGTAAACCACTGTATCTTGATCGAGACAAAGACGTAAGTTTTCTATTTATTTTTTCAGAACTTACTTTTCGAGACATATCTACCCAAAGGAACAGCTAATATTCAGTACGTATCTGTGAACACTGCTTCACCACCTTACATACAAAATATTTGTTCATGACTATCTGGTGAAATGTGGATATTAGACTTTTTCTGATTTAGCGATTAATTATTGTCAATAATTAAATTCTATATTATAATTGAAACCTAAGTACACATCACGGCTCTTTTCCTATAGAGCAGACAAAGATTCGTCTAGATCTGACAGACCACTTTTACTTGATTTAGATTCACACATAACCCCTTACATACCTTTTTTTTATCATCGTAATAGGAGCTTTTGAAGTGACTTTTATATAATTGAAAGTTATAAAAAATATGAATAAAATATCATTGTGCGCGCACCTTTACCTCTTTCGCCCTAAGACTGCAAGTTGATCTTTAAATAAATGCATGTACACACTCTCATGCAACACGTCATCATAATTTCAATATGTGCGTGCGCAGGAGGCTTTGTTTAAGTCATATGGAATGGCAAGGTCGCCTCTGACTTAATTGGAATGTCTCAGTCCTTTTACTTCGTGAAAAGGTAAATTACTATGTCGGTAACTCAGTTAAAGAAATTGTTTTCTTTTACAAAAAAAAGTATTTTTTTTAGTAAAACGCAAGCAGATTGTGAACCCTAAAATATGAGGTTTGCGTGACTATTGCGGAGGAAGATGTATGCGGCGAAATTGAAGCGAATTTTCACCAGTTATTTAGTACTCAAAGTAAATAGCTTTTTTGTGTCTTTGTACAGTCGTGCATATCTATATTATATACGTTGTAATTTTGTACAGATACTGATTATTATATAGCCTTTTTTGAGGAACCAAGTGGTTAAACTTACATGATATTTTCTTTTATGACTTGGTGTACGGTGATGATAAAAATATGAGTGTGAATTAAATGTTATTTTTTCGAATATCTGGATCGTCACTTTTGAATTGTTTTCCTATCTTCACATTGCTTGAAAAGGATTTTGACGTTTTGTTGTGAAGGACTACTAACCATGTTTCTCGACAAATGCAATTGTTAGTGTCTTTATAGAGTGATATGAATAATTGATACCTTGAGAGAGCTGACTTTGTATGTAAGTATCTCAACGTTAAATATCTGCATTTTTTTTGTCGAATCAATATAATAAGGTAAAGTTTGAAATCACACGGTAGTAGTTTTCCGTTGGTATGAAAAAATGAGTATATTATGAAAATAATGAAACTAGCTAAATATCTTTTCGTAAATATTTATATATTCAAGTGACAATTACATAAACATCACAATACAAAATCACAGTAACCTTTTAAAGAACAGCCTAATGACATCTGGCGATTACCAGGCACCGTGACCGTACGCCGAGTATCCGTAAGGGCTGCCTACAGCGTGACTCAACGCGTTTGAGTATCCGTAACCCAAAGGAGATGCAGCGTAGGACTTAGCCAAACCGGCATATCCGTAGCTAGGGGCGGCGTATCCGTAGCTAGGGGCAGCGTATCCGTAGCTAGGGGCGGCATATCCGTAGCTGGGAGCTGAGTATCCGTATCCATGGCCGGCGTATCCGTAGCTAGGGGCTGCGTATCCGTAAGCTACAGGGGCGGCTTTTACTACGGGAGCAGCGTGGACCACGGGCGCGGCGTAGGCGAGGGGAGCGGCGTGGGCCAGAGGGGCGGCGTAGGCCACGTGGGCGGGCTCCTTGCGCACGACGGCGTTGAAGCCGCGGTGGGCGTCGGCGGCGTAGTCCACCACGCGCTTGGTGCCGTCCGCCTCCAGCAGCGAGTACTGGCCCACCACGGAGTCGCCCACGCGGCTCTCGTGCTGGCTCTTCACGTCGCCCGTGTGCGGGTCGTGCACGCCGTACGAGAAGCTCGACTGCTCCACGCCGTGGATGGCGCTGCCTTGCACTGTGGCCACCAGAAGGGCTAATACGGTGAACTGGAAAGAGGTTATAAGTTTTCTATAAATAAGGTTTTTTTTCGTAAGGTTCAAGATAAAAGATGCAACTTTTGTTTAATATTTTGCTAGATATTACAAATCTATAATCATTGGTTTGTTGTGATATTGAGAATGTGCCTAGGAAGACGACTCACAATACAATGATCCAAAGTATGTAAAACAATAAAAAAAAGTATTGATGGCGAATAAGAGAACTAGAGAAAAATATTCAAGGTACGAGTATACTTTGTTAATTGCCAGAAAAATAATTTACCTACTAAGCAATCTTTATAAAAGAAATATTGGAATTTTACTCAATACATGATTTTGGTAAGATATGAGCTGTGTATAATAACAATATCTTCTACCCCAAGCAGACTTCAAAATTATTATATAATATACCAGTAATCTCTAACACTGCCCTGTATACCAAACCCACAATAACATAACTCTTTTTCCACAATAAACAAGACAATACACACCTTGGCTGCCATTGTAATGTGTGTGTTAAGCCAGCTGTCAACAAACTGTTGATTAATACTTTGGTCCGTCGCGTATTTATATCAAAGCGGCCTGAGGTCCAAGGTTCGGTGTCCGGCGGGGGTATTTAGAGGAAGTTGCTAATTTTAGTGGGTGTTACAGTAATTGCAGACAACGGCTGTTTATGACTGACTGATAGCTATCATTATGACATTGGTGGTTTTGGTCCGATATTGGAATTGGTCATTTTATGGTCAAATAAATAAATAATATGTAACAACGCCCTAGGCGCGTTGACGTCGGTTCTGGTTAGTTCTTCGAAGTTAAGTAGCGCTAGACTTGGTCCGTATTTGGATGGGTGACCCTCCGGGTGAACACGTACTGGTAGTGCTCTTTGATATATTTTGCATAATTAAGTACATTAAGCACTAAGGCTTGGCTTACTTGGGCTTTGAGTGACCTAATTATACCTAATATCGTAGATACGAGTATGCTATGTCAAGTTTCTGACTACCCCGTAAATGTGAGCAATCTTGACTTCCAAATCAGTATTAAAACCTTATATAAGGATGAATATGTTTGGATAAATAACAGATTTTTTTAAGTGTACTGTAGTTTAATTGTATTTCAAGTACAAGGAACAGTTGTCATCACCAATGATGCATTACATTAGGATACTAAAAAAATAATGTGTAAGAAGCTACTAATAAAAGTACATCAATATAAATTCACATCCTTTAATCTATTTCCGAGTGGACAAAAACTCGAAGAAAATAATTATGTTTTCTAGGTCACTTTTAACCTTTGGGGTTGTGGTGTCTTATGAAAAATTGCTAACAGGTTACAAACTCATGACCCATGGCCAATAGAATCAAATAATCCCTAGTCCCTTAGTCTATTTCAACTATATAGTTATCATTGTTTTACGTCCCAGACTAGCATGGAACAACGTTCTAAACTAGCACGTGACTAGGGAACTATTATAACTATTAACTATATAATAAATAGTATCTTTCAGTCGTTACTATTACCTATTTATTCCATAAAACTTCTTTAGTAAAGCTTCAGTGGAGATTGAACCCGGATCCTTTAGTTTCCGTATCCTTTTCCCGACACTAACATTAATATGAAAGGAACCATATCAGACCCACAATCTCAGTCATTTCATTCATTTTTTGCTTACCTTTTGAAACCTGTATTGAATAGGAACTTATCCATCGAAAGGTTGACCTTGGGATTGTCAGTGCGTAAAAATATTCATTCTTTGCAAATAGCAAACTTAATTTGCTACTCATTATGCATTATGGGCCTTATTACTTGTAGAATTAGTTTCATTGCGTATGTTAATTAGTTTTTCGTATTTTACACCCAAGAAATACATAATATGGTCACTAAGACTCGAGAGAATTTTTGTCCGTGTTTTAAGTTTATTGTTTTAATTTGTATATTAATTGTAAATATTTCTTTTCTTTGTAATTGATAAATAGATACTGTCATCATCAATCATTTGGTATAATGTTATTACATACATATGTACATATACATTCACGTCCTTTAATACCTTTCGTGGTAGATAGAACCTAGGAGATATAACCTCTTCTCGGTCACTTATCAGCATGAATATTAGGCTTGCGATGTCATAATGGAACATTATTATTATTAGTAGTGAATTACCAGTGGTGAATGGGCCGTATTAATAAGGGAAGGTTATTTAAAGTAAGACGTTGGTAAGGCATCGGTGGTAAGAAGAAAAGTATACAAAGATGTTTTAATGTTTATTACAATTATTTTCTTAATAACTAAATTTTTTTTACGAAATCATTGTGAAACAAATCGCCTCTACTGAAAAGAAAAAAAGTTGTAGAAATCTGAGTATTCTTTGGTCTTTCCGCGCATTTTCTTGGTCATATGGAAGACTAATTATCGTGTTGGCTGCTTATTATCTATTAAAAAGTCCATCAGAGGAGGCTATAAAGGCACTGCATCGGAGTAATGAAATAAAAACATCATCTACTGAAGCTCCCATTGAAAAATTGTACTAATATGTTACGTTAAACAAACATTCTAGGATAAGAAAAACGGGCAAAATAAGCACGTAGGATATTGCTACAAAACAAAAGTTATAAGGTAGTCAATCGCTTCAGAATTACACCGATGCCATTGGTTATTGATCATCAAAAGTCTGCTTTGCTCCTGAAAGGCAGGGGTAATGTCTTTTACCCTAATAAAATATAAAAATTAAAAAATCCCATAATATATGAAATGAAATGAAATGAAATGAAATTCTCTTTATTCAATATCAGGATCATAAAATCACTTATTGAAGGTCAAAAAAAAAAAAAAAACATTTCCATCGGAAAAGTTGTCATTACAGTTAATCAATTGAAATAAAAATATTAAATAAATCTAATTAAACTAATGGCATTTCGTAAAGCAAAATCCTGCAGAGAAGAAATGCCAAGAAACTCTGCAGACATGTTTCAATACAATACAACTTAATTAAATAATCCATCAGAATGAGACTGCAGCCTGACTAGCAACCAACGAATATTATGAGCAACATATTAGAGGTGTCCCAATAAGAACATGCATCGTGAGGCTGCAATCACACCAAGATGAAACGTCACATAACATCATTTAGATAATCTTTCACTTTGTAGTAGCCCTTCTCGATCAACGTCGCTTTAGTGCAAACTTTAAATTTGTCTAGAGGTAAGGACTTTATAGACTCTGGAAGTTTGTTATACATTTTTATGCCCAGGCCCATAAACGAATTGTTTATTCTTTTTAGTCTCGAGCCACTATAATACAATTTGTTTTTATTGCGTGTGTTACAATTATGCATGTCTCTTACAAGCCTGTAATCATTAATATTTTTTTTAACATAGACTAAGTTATCATATATATATTGAGAAGCCACAGTGAGTATATTTATTGTCTTAAACACATCTCTTAAAGATTCACGAGGGCCCATACGGTAGATCGAGCGAATGGCTCTCTTCTGCAGCACAAATACTGAATTAATATCAGCAGAATTGCCCCACAAAAGAAGCCCGTATGACATGACGCTATGGAAATAACTAAAATATACTCCTACTTTATTAATGATTCGTTTGTGACATGGATTATCATGACTGCTAAGTCTCTGTCTTTATGTCTCATACGTTATGTCTCACAGTCTTTTGTTTAACGCAGATTTCAGAAGAAAATAAATAAAACGTTTTTTTTTGTAGTTTTATACGTAAGTCTTACAGTCGCTAACGGTGAGGGAAAACATCGTGAGGAAACCTGCCTATCCCTCAGGATAGGTAATAGTCAGTGCCTATATACGGCGATACGGTTCACTACCTATCACGTTGGGTGCTGTCTATCTAGTCATACGCGGGCTTCGAATGACCCCTACCTAACATAACTTCGAATTTTCGGAGATGGGCATTCAAGCCTCTGACTACCTCGCCATAATAAAAAAGGGAGTGTGTATACACCATAATAACAAAGGGAGTGAGTATACACAAGTCGTGAAGCGTATGTATGTTATATGTTTTATACGTAAGGGCAACTTTGATAATTGCATCTTTTTCGAATTAAAATATTATCTGCCGCAGTTTTCTGGTAGGACATATCTTGAAGGGCAATTGCGATTATTTTTAAATTATAGGACGGCTCAATTTAGTAGATTCTTTTTGATTATGTGACTTCTGAGTTGATGAAAATATTTGTTCGTAAAACTGCGTAAAAGCTTATCTTTTACAACAGTTTGTGTAGTGAAAACCAGCTTTATGTCCATACTTAGACTAATTACCTTATTACCTACACTAAAATTTAACATTTGAAAAATTTAATCTTTACAAGAAATTAAAATTATATTTACAAACTTTAAACTAATTAAAATAATAAATTAAATAATTCTAACTATTTGTCACTGTCGCTAGAGCGCAGAGTGCCCAATATGCTGGCAGCGTTCCCTTTATAAATAGCCAGACCTGTGGCCAGACTAATCTTCTGGCGGACAAAGCTACCAGCCCTGTGGTCCCCACTGGACTCTTGTAGCCGATGAGCAAGATCCCTTAGCACCTTGTGGGCCCCACCCCCAAGAATCGAGAGTTTCAACGGTGAAAGAAATTAAACTATTTTACTTCAAACTCTTTGCCGACGCAGCAGCAGATCCCGCCTCGACAGCGCTCCGGGAGACATGACAAGGCGCCAGAGTGTCGACACAGGTAGCATCCCACATCGACCCTTGCCACTCTTCCATAGATTTTTTCAAAAAGGTTAGAAAATAAATAAATCAGTCATTTTGTTTATTATACTTTGTGTCGTTTTTTATACTAGACTAAAATTAGCTTTAAATGTGCCGAACATTGTCAATGTATCTAATTAGTTTCTAAATGAAGAAGCCTATATATATCTTTGAGAAAAAAACCCCAAACATATTTCATAACACTCTTTATTCCGACATTAACAAACAATATTTACAAATCAACCTTTCACCAATCAGTAGTATTCGTGTCCATGCACACCGTAGCCCAGAGGAGAAGCATAGCCTCCATAACCTAGGGCCGAGTATCCATGAGCTCCATAGCCGTAGCCTCCATGACCAGCGTACGCCACTGGGGAGCTATAGGCTATTGGGGCTTGGACTGCATGGGCCACTGGAGCGTGGACCACGGGTGCGGCGTAGGCGAGGGGAGCGGCGTGGGCCAGAGGGGTGGCGTAGGCCACGTGGGCGGGCTCCTTGCGCACGACGGCGTTGAAGCCGCGGTGGGCGTCGGCGGCGTAGTCCACCACGCGCTTGGTGCCGTCCGCCTCCAGCAGCGAGTACTGGCCCACCACGGAGTCGCCCACGCGGCTCTCGTGCTGGCTCTTCACGTCGCCCGTGTGCGGGTCGTGCACGCCGTACGAGAAGCTCGACTGCTCCACGCCGTGGATGGCGCTGCCTTGCACTGTGGCAACGAAGAGAGCGAGGAGAGCGAACTGTAGAAAAAAAAAAAGGTTAGGTCTGGTGTGATGTGTTGTAGCGTAGAATATTGGTATAATGGATAGTTTAGGACTGTACTGTTAGAAAATTTGAGTGGTGCTCTTGATTGAAAATTATGGTACACAAACTACAATAGAAAATTAAACCGATAAAAAATACATGGTTGCTCCTTGACATAAAATGTTTAACTTAATTATAGAAACTCAAAATTAACTTCACTTTGTAGAGCTATCAAAACTAATTACCACTTAAAAAACCAATGAAAGTCAAATCATCAAGCACTATGCTCTAAATCAATATATTTAAAATTATAATGTTGATATCAATGCACAATTACCTTGAAAGCCATTATGTTATTTTCGATTATGCCTATTTCAAAGCTGACGTGTGAATGATAAACAACAATAGATCGTTCACTATTTATACCAACTTAAATCCTGTACATTCGTTTCTCTTCTATTATTAGGAAGTCGAATGAGACAGTTTTGAACGTAAAGGTCATTTGGCCACATTTAAGTTGAGGTGTAAGTTAACATGGCCAAAGTATTTACGAGTAATGCCTTCCTTATATTGCAAGAACTGATTAAGAATATTATTCAAATAATTTCCGGTGGTATTGATCATTAATTGGTGAGGGAAAACATCTTAATGGAAACCTAGGTTTTGTTATAGGATGAATATTTGTACTTGATCGCTATCTGGGTACACGTGGACTTTAATGGCCCTTCATAATTACGGAGGGTTGAAGATGTTATTTCAGCGTCTTGCGACACTACTAGGGTTAACGGTCACAAAGTATTTCTGATATGTACTGAATTCAATATAGTACATAACAAGCTCTATATATGTTTTATATATTCGTAAGTTTGAGTTATAAATAGGATTTCCACCTCTCCAGTGCTATTCTGGATATAAAAGGAATGCTAACTAACTGCCGTCCTTGCCGACATGTCTTAGGAGGCAAATTAAGGACTAGAAGAAAATGGATTCTATTGGGCGAAGGAATAGAAAATTGTCAAAAATGTTTTATATGACATCTCAGACAGCAAGATTCATACTGAAAAGTGACATAGGTGATACTATTATGTCTCCGTCATTCAGTCCACCCTGAAATGGATTACAGACTGTAAATGTATGGATATGTACGAGTATATAAGTTTTTAAAGTTGCCCTTTTTCTTTAAACTCCAATATAACCTTGAAAACTATCCATTCAAATATACGCTCTAAAAATCTAGTAATAAGTCTTGTTATTCAATACCTTTTAATAACTTCGATTGTTTTTGATTTACGTTCATTCCTTAACACTTTGAGTGGACAATCTATCTCTAGATTAATCGCAACGCGGAACCTTATGAATAGGTCTGTTGTATGGCGTTTTACTCATACATTTCTTAGCACTTAGTACGAAAGACTTAATTAGACCGTGTCATTTTATTGTTATTTCATTCACTAGGATATGGTCCTGCAATTAACGCGTTTGTGCAAATAATTTAGTCAAGAACCTCATTACTTTTAATGTTACAACTTTATGCAAGGTTTTACGAGCAAAATGCATTTTTAATTGTCAAGGTGACTGTCCGTTTTTTTTTAATGGAGCAAAGAGTGTTAAGTGTTCAAAGTATTTTCTTAAGCTTGTGTGTATGAAATTTTCATTTTTTATATATGTTAAATTAAAAAAAACTTGTTTCTTATTTCTCTCAGGCCTTATACAAGTGACCCGTGGAGAATAGAGATTAAAATGTATAGGAATTGTTTAGACAGAGTGTGTGTCAAAGCGAATGTCTAAGTCAATTAGGATTATGTACTATTATCTGCTAAGGGTCACTTAACTGGCTAAATGATAATTGATGATAACTTGGTTTACCTGCAGAAGAATGTAGATCGCACTTTATATTATAAAGGGGTTAAACAGTAACGACTTTATGACAACAATGTTAGCCATTCCATCGCTCTGGATTGTACAATTAATGTAATATTATTGCCATATTTGTGTTGTATTTCACCTAATAAACAAATACCAACCAAACCAAAGAAAACAAAAGAGTAAAAGTTGGAAACCAATTTTATTTACAAGACCAATCAATCAATTACTGTACAGGACCAAATTTACTTTTTGTAGGCGAATGGGAAGATACCTCTGTACGGAGCGTAGGCATAGGGGTACGCGGCGTAAGGGTACGCAGCGGCAGAGTATGCGGCGGGGTAAGAATAACCCGCGGGGTAGGCGTATCCAGCGGGGTACGAATATCCAGCGGGGTAAGACGCGATCAGAGCGGGGTCTTTCCTGACGATAGCGTTGAATCCATTGGCGCCGGCAGCGTAGTCAACGGTTCTTCTAGTTCCATCGGCTTCAAGGAGGGAGTATTGTCCGTTCACGTTGTCTCCATAGCGGTTTTCGAACTGGCTCTTGAAGTCCCCGGTGTTGTAGTCGGCGACTCCGTAAGAGAAACTGCTCAGGTCTTCCGCCTTGACTGCAAGAGCAAGGGCGAAGAGTACGACGAACTGTGGATGGAGAAATAGTGTGAGAATAGAAGAATAGGTAAGATTATATGTGATGGACTAGGATAGATGGATAGGACTAGGTTGGAAACAATTTGAGAATAGATAGAATAGAAGGTCAAAATATTTGATGGATTAGGACTGATAGATAGGACTAGGTTTGTGAATATATGGTGGCTTTGAGACTGACGAAATAATATAGGGATTGAGAAAACAAACAAACTGTTGAATGGTCTAATTAAATGTTATCTATGTTTCACATTAAGGTTTTTATATTTTTGATAGGGATGGTTAGGCTATAACGGGGATATATATGCCTTCGGGTTTCGATTTATTCCATAAGGACTACAAAGAAAATAAACTTAAGGTACATAAGAATCCTTTGTGTATTATAGACTCTTATATTTCTATAAATAAATAACTATAAAACTATAAATAACTATAAAACACACAACATTGTAAGCCGATTAGAAAGTTATTTACTGTCTGCTTAATCCAATGAACTGCCTATTTTGATCGTTTGGTACAAAAACTAAGCACAATGAGAATGCAATGGTGACAAATGAAAGGTGAATTGTAAAATTAGATTACTGGTAAAAAAATATTCTCCCATAAAGTTGTAACTAACTTACAAGTATCTAGATGAGTTATTAGGTACCTATTTTATATTATATAGCATTCCTTTGTTATAAAAAATTAAGAAATCTAAACGATATTTTTAAATGACAAAAGAAACAAACATAAAATTCTTTTGTTGGAAAATTCATATACCTACATAATGTTTGGTTCATCAGTTTATTTTAGCAAAACAATTGTATTTAAATAAAGCTCCTCTATAGTAAAGCCAAGTAACTCACCTTCACGGCCATTTTAGTAGTTTCTTGTGGTTGATGTGACTACGTCGACAAATCCAGAAGATCTGATGCCCTACACTGCAGTTGACCCTATTTATATCAAAAGCAGGACACTTTCCTGTCATTTCTTTTTTAAATTTAACAGAATCCAGAGTAAATGTTACCTAAAAGTCAAGTTCAGAGCAGGTTGTTGCACCTTGAAGTACCAGATCGAGCGAAATGCTATTAAACTTGCTCTTGTTTGTATTCCGACTCACTTCCCGTAAGTCTTTCTTGACATTTAATTGACGACCAAAGTGGAAAAAGCCCGAGGTCTTAAATTGGTGGCTAACACGCAAAGAACTCGCATCATAGAGTGTTTATTCAATTACACCACCCTACAAGGGAGTTACAAAAAGCATTCACAAAAACTCTATTTTGTCTAGAATCGGCAGACATTTTTGTGTTCGACTTAAATATCTAAGAAGGCCATCTAGTCAACAGTCAATTATACTTGATTAAAACTAGTTTTTATTCATGTTACAAATGTTTTTACTTATAAATGCAAATAGTAAAGGCAACAGTAAATCATATTCCTTGCCGTAATATGGGCATGATTCAAGGGTGAAGAATAGATGATATCAAAGGCTCTCTTGCATCTATGTTTCTAACGATGACACTGCGGGGATAATCCGGAAGAATGATTGGTTGATCACGCGGATTGATTTCTTGTTCTTCATTCGGTCTTTGCATAGTATCATTCACTTCTTGACTGTCATTTCTAAGCCTTCCTTCATTGTTGACTGTTGCTCTAAAGCCTGTATTATCATCAGCTTTGTACTCAACAGTTCTGCGTATTCCGTCGGGTTGAAGAAGGGAATATTGTCCTATAACAACATCTCCTACACGACCTTCGTTCTGACTCTTAATGTCACCAGTGCCATAGTCATTGACTTCGTAAGCGTAGTTGTAGTTAGGAAAAGAGTCCAGTTCAGGAGATTGTGGTCTAGTTATTTCTTGGATAATGTATGTTCTTAAGTTGTTCTGGTGCAATACGGTACAAGATGCCGATATTAGTGCACCCAATAGTAGAGTGATCTGCAAATAAGAGATAAACTTAGTTTATTATGTGATCAAATCTTGACCGGATAAATATGTCTCAATTTTGCATGCAAATACAGTATGCATTGGCTTAAATGCATATGATTATGGGTACATGTTGTAATTATATCCAGGAATTTAGAGTAGAGATCGTAAATACGGTTAATATTAATTACCAGCTACAGATTTCGTAATTAAAATGCCTTATTATAATTTGAACTTAGTTGAATTTAATGGAACTCTAAAGGAACAATAATAAAACTACTTTAATACCATTATAGCCTTGAGATTATAGTATAATTAATGACGGTCAGGAATTTTGTACCAGTATGTTTTCTGATTTGAATCAAATTTCTAAATTGACTATTTCTATAATCTCTCCTTTCATTTAGGGTTATTATGTTTGTTAGTGACTATTTAGTAAAAATAGTTTCTGAGTGACCAAACATCTTCTCCAAGAGGACTGGGCTCTTTATATATTAGATATAGACGCTTAGATATGTAATGAGAGTTATAATTACAAACTAACGTACTCGTACCTTGAAAATCATTTTCCTTGTTTTCCAGCTATCCACAATCAAAGTGAAGACTAACTCTGATTCAAGTCCAAGTGTTTTGGCCAATTTATATGCAAAACATGTGAAACTAAATACTGTTGCATATAAGTCCTAGATATCGTATGTCCGAGACAAACTTGGAATAACTAGAGCGAACCTAAGGTTTTGTGGTCAACACAATATAATTCATGGATATATTTACAATAGAACATCATAAGCGGCTGTAGCCCTGTGAAGAAGACCTCTGACTTCGTATAAGAGGTCCTAGGTTATATTCTTCATGTACCTACGACTGTTTTACCACGGCTCCATATTTACAGTCAATAAATGCGGGGGAAAATTTTAAAATGCGTTTTTCATATACGTACATAATTAACAGTCGGTAACTGTGGGGGAAAACATCGTGAGTGGCAAACCTGCTTCTATTCTTCGGGATAGCTAATGCCAGTGTCTGTATACGACGATACGGTTTCCTACCTATCACGTTAGGTGCTGTCTATCTAATAAAACGCGGGCTTTGAGTGGCCCATACCTAACATGTCTTAAAATTTTCCTGAGACGGGCACTCAAGCCTCTGACTACCCAATGAAAAAGGGAGTGTGTATACACAAGTCGTGAAACGTATGTAGTACAACATGACAGAAAAATCTCTCAAGTGTTTAACATAATGGCTATCTAATGAAATCGTGTGCTAAGAATGACGAAAACCTTTGCAATGACGAGAATGGTCACTTATGTATCTAAATACTTTGAAAGAGTTAACGATAAAGTTGCTTACGCTTCACTTTTTCAAGACTTTTATCACACACTCCAACCAAGATGAGTCAAGCTCTCTTAAGTTGCGTGATGAACGACTTAAGTAATCGAGGTCGACCCGTGATGTAACTTAAGTTCACGTCAAGTTCATTGCCAGCCCAATTCAAGTGCAATTAAGTTATGCAACTTACACGACGTGATTGATACGTTTTTTGCTTATGTTTAATTTTGTATAACGGGTTTTCGTAACGGTCAAAGTTATTGCGTTTGTGATGTGATTTAAAGCATCCGTGTGAGGTGACGAAATATGTACCGTATTTGTAATATACACGTCACGCTATTACTCTATAAAGGGTAAATAGAAAAGTAATTTCTTTTTTCTATTTGAACGTGTGTAAATGGTTTTTTTTCTGTGTTTCTTATACCTACTTTTAGGCCAGTAAAATAGTGAGAAAACCTGCCTATCCGTTGGTATATGTAAAGGTAAGCTGCCCATTCGATAGTATTATATTATCTGTGATATAGCAGCATTTGAATGGTCATATTATATGATAATTTATTAATGAAAAATATTGTCATATTATGAGCGGTTTTATCATACATACACATCACGTCTGATTCTCTGTAGAGGGGTAGGCAGAGATCACGGATCTCCGTCTATCCCGATTCTGATAAACCCTTTTCGTTTTATTGACACTCATACACCTCCTCATACACATTTGGTGGTAAATAGGCTTCTAACGTCACCCTTTTACAATATAGCGTCAATATCAGACTATTTTATAATAATATTTTTTTATCAATTAAAAAATATTCGATTCGGATTTGTTAAAACATATCTATATATTTCCCGCAATGCATTTGTTTATTCATCGTGACATTTGTTTATTTATATTCAAAAGCTCCACTACACACGTTTGAAGATTTCTTAAGTTCAATGCCACTACTAAACGTTTATGAATGAAGATCGTCTCATAGTAACCGTGTGAGTAACATGAGTCGCTTCATTTGAATATAGTATTTGCTTATTCATGAGTGTTATCATCTTCAGTGTTATGTAACTATATTACTTTATTTGCATATCATCTGTAATTGTGGACAGAATAAGATGTTCTGGAGTATTTCGAGTTATATTTATTCTGTGTTAGGAGGAAAGATATAAGATATGTAGGAATATTGTTCAGAAGTTATAGTCATCTATCACCCAAAATAGTTGTTAATATCGAGAGCAAGTCACTGATTACTTACTATTAGTATTATATATTACGTAATTATGAAATTATATAATTAATTCCTATTATTATATGGTTATTGGTCTTAGCGCTGATCGGGCACCGTGAAACCTTAATGTAATATTTTCAGCCATCAAGTCTATAGTTTTCCAGTATCTGGAATAATTACTTATCTGATATCTCTTTTAACCTAGTCCCGTGCTAGTCTAGGAGCTAACTAGCTGCCGTTCTTCTCCGCAACTTGTAAGAAGCATCTAAGAGACTAGGGGCATATGAAATCTATTGAGCGAAGGCTTAGCAACTTTTCAATTTTCCATACGTCATCGCAATCCCAATATTATGCTAACAAGTTACCAAGGAGATGTTTTCGCGTCTCCAAGTTTCTATCTACCTCGAAAAGGATTAGAACGTATATGTATATGTCTTTACATCTCTCCGTATGGAAACAAAGTTGACGTGTATGCATTACATAAGCGCATAGTAAAGCCTTAATGCTTGCACTTATTAAATTGACTTTTAAAGTTCAATAGTAAGTCAGTGTGGGAACTGATCAGTGCATGATTCAGAGCACTGCGACATATTGGAGGTGGAATGCGGATAAAAGGAACGTAGGCTGTGAGGTAGCTAGGTAGCGTTAGCAGGTAATATTGGATTGAATAAAATATTTTTTTATGTAAAAAGAAATGCGAGTATGATCTCTTGATGGTAGAAGAAATGTCAGAAAGAAATTATATATTATTTACATATAAAATTCTGAAACAGTGAGTATTATAAAAAACTCTCTTTTCTTATTAAAAAGCATTGTGCTAATAAATAAATGAATGTTTTTTGAAATACGAAACACGACATATTTTAACACATCTAAAGTTGGATGCTGAATAGCTTCTTTATAATTTTATCCTCTCAATTTATGTTATGATTGTCATATTGATAATAAACATGTTATGTTCCTAAGCAAGTATACCCTAAAGGCTTAAAAAGACACCAAACTGTGTACCTATTTATATCATTTACAAACCTCTGTACCTACATATTATGTTCATTATAATTGACATTCTCTTTACCCTGCTATCGCTACTCAGAGTACGAAGTGAGTGAGATCTCGTACGCGTTGAGACCAAGGTCGCACCGATTCGTTGCGCCTGACTTTTTGTCGAAGCCTTTTTTGCTATCTATATTTATCTATAAACTTTTAAGGCTACTATTAAATTTTATGTGTGCAATATCCCTTGATTGTCTGGGATATATGTAATGCTAATTAGTTACCAATCTTCTTGATATGTATCAACGTAAACAAGGTTTAGGTGTACGCACGTTTTAAGACGATAAATTGGTGACTATCTACTAAGTAGGAACCAGTACCAAGTCAAGAAGTAGTTAGGCAGTATTTCATTTACATTCTAGATTAACACAGTGCATATAGTTAATGTGGAGCTCTATTATGAATTTATTAATAATATGCAAGGATTACAGTGTACAGTTGGACAGACTTTATAGGCCCGAGTCAAATTAAGAACATGACATTTCAAAAACTTTTTGACCAAGACCTTAAAATCGACAGCAGCGACACTCAGTAAAGTTAGTGCACTATAATCAGATTTTCCTGCACCATACAATCTCTGCCACGAACTGTTAGGTTCCAAGCCCTATCAACAGATGGCGGTAAGCGTCCTCTTGAAGTTATTTTCGTTCCTCGCCCGCACATGCGCAGAAAGGAGTGAAAGCTATTTTCGTTTCCCTTGGGGAAGTTCTATTTTCACCTGCGATAAGTCTCTGGTACATTTATGATCGCCTGGTACCCGGGCTCTGAAAGCTGACGGCTGACGTAACGGAAGTTTGACGTTAATATTGGAAATCTGGAATTAGCTTCGTGCAAATTAACCTGTATTATCTATATATTACTTTACAAAGCCGTCATTTTATTAATGAGATGAAGAGAGAATGAAGAGTTAATTTGTAGTACATTTAACTAGTTATTTGTATAACGTTTAAGGAATATAGTTGATCCATGTCACGCATATCATATACGTATAATTATTATTGATTTCATACATTAGCAATCAATATTTTTACATTTATTGTATGACGATGTGAAAGTAAAAATATGTAACCTTTAATTTACTCTTCTTACGAAATATTGTGAAACACTGAATAATATCAATTAAGCGTTATTCATTAAGCGAAAACGTTTCACGATCAAAGATTCAATATTGATTTAAACAGTGTATGGAATTCTATTTTCGTCCTATATGAGGAAGGTAATAAATATATTTTGTTTATAACAGCTCCATACATATATCAATCATCGTTTCATATTGAGAATCTATTAGACGTTTATAAATCGAAGATCAAAGACTGTTATTTCGATAATATCACGTGAAAATTCAAGTCTCCTTGGAATTTGGAGTAATAAGGTTAATAGTACCAGGATCGCAGCTTCTCGCAGGATACGATCTCCTTGGGAAATTGAAAATCGTTTGCGTGCCGGATTGAATTGCCAATTCTGTAGTTCGGTGAGCGAAAATGGAGTTTACGATATTTGGAATAGGTGCTATTATACAAGTTTTTGCTTGATATATTTATATAAATATTATAGAATAATTTCTGCTTCAATTTATGTTGAAAATCGTCACTTGGGTGGACCTTTTTAGTAAATAGTTTTGTTATTATGAGCATCATTAACGATACTCAACGATATATGTTTTTGCGTCTAAATATTAAAATAAATTGAAGAAGTAGTGCTCTTATATTCTATTATTTTAAAATAATTTGTAATATGTTGATAGCGATGCGGTAATTAGGTATTACGCTATTATACCCTGAATCCCACTACACAGTATTTACTTTTATTATTTCATTACCCATTGTTTATGGTACCGTTATGATGATTCTATTACTTGCAACAGTCAAACCTTACAAATTTCCCGCCATCATTTTAGTAACACGGCGCGAAACTTTACAGACAGCTTGGCGCTTCCCAATTTCGAATCACATCCCCCTCTCTGTTACTCTAGCATCCAAATCCTATCTGCATCTCTTTCCAAGCTTTCCTCCGAGCTTTTCCCGGGCATGCGCAGTGGGGAATAACCTCCTGTAGCAGTCTGCAGCCCTGGTATCGGGCGCGCCTTGGGCGGGCGACTTTTGCCATATACCTCCGACTGAGCCGCCCAAACGAAACCGCCCTACAGAACAGATCCCGCCTCGAAGCGACGCGGTTCACGAAAACGCGCTTAAGTTCTAAATACGTTAAGTTATTTTGCGTGCTTAGTAATTGAATTTAACAAGTAAATTATAAGTATTTGTTGTTTAAAGGAGTTTGGTTAAAGTTTTAGCTGTTTTTTGAAATATATGAGTTGTGTTTGTTGTTAAAAATTCAGTTTGAAGCGTATGTTTCGACAAAAAGTTGTTTATTGGTGTTCAAAGTTTTAATCCATTTCTAAAGTGTGTTTTTGTGTAGTGTGTGTTGAGCAGGTTCCTGCAAGGAGGCTGTGAGGTGGTTCCGGCTTCAAAGGAGTTGATGATGGAAAAACAACTATCTTTATCAGGTAAATGCTATTTAAATTATATAAAAGTATAAATACTAGGCAAAATTCCCTATACGCGACGAAATAATACGAATATAGGATAGGCAATAGTCAGCGACTCTACGTGGCTACATAAAACACCATCTGTCAAGTTGGGTGCTGTATATCTGGTTAAACGTAGGTTCGGCGAAGGCATGAATAAACTACTTCGGAATAGCGGAGATTAATAGCTCAACGTTTGAACATAACACACGCTTCACGACTTGGGTGTAAACACTCCCTTTTTTATTATGGCGGGGTAGTCAGAGGCTTGAATGCCCATCTCCGAAATTTCGAAGGCATGTTAGGTATGGGTCATTCAAAGCCCGCGTATCACTAGATAACGTTTGACTATACGATAATACGTAATAATAGCCTTGAAACCGTAAGTTGTTGAAAATTATACTTATTGTATTATTATAGGAAAATCTCAAAGTGTTAGGGTAATAAAGTAGACTTGCAAACTTGTAAACAGACAAATAAGTACATAATAATAGTAAATTGTAATAGTAAATTTATAACATTTGTATTGTACAAATGAAATGGTATATTAAGAGTAAGGTTTATTGATTCAAGTTATTATAGTATCTTAAGGTTCTACGATTAATAACTAACGGGACTTATCGCGTATGTTTTTAAATAATAAAGTTACCTTTATTAACCCGACGTTTCGGCTACGTTGCAGCAGCCATGGTCACGGGCAGACTTAAATGTTGTAACTTTATTATTTAAAAACATACGCGATAAGTCCCGTAAGTTATTAATCATGAGTATAAATCGCAAATCTCTTAAAAAAAAATCTTAAGGTTCTAGTTAAGAATAAATAAACTTATTTGCGATCGATAGACTTTAAGTTGAGACCTAGATAGTGGTCCGTAATTGGACAAAGAGGTTGACTCTGTAATATTGAAGCATCTGAGCATGGCCGCAATATTAAATTTAAAATAGTTAAACTTGCAACAAAACTCTATATCTTTAGTATAGTCTATATTATAAAGTTTTATATCAATGCAGTCGTCTTAATCTATTTAGTTTTGTTATATCTCTGAGGCTCTATCCACTACAAAAAGGATCAATAGGGATGAATCTATATATGTATTATGTGTAAAACCTATCGGGAAATATTATGAATAGTATTATAGTAATGAAATTAAAATGACTAGTTATAAGTACCGTACTTATATAGATCATATAGAATACAGTGAATTTGTGTTAATATAGCACGTACTTTATATAAGTTACAGGTCTAATATCTAATTGAGGGCTATTAATGATGAGCTAGTCACCAACATTCTATGTCAATTATAACTCCAATAGTAGTGTAAACAACGCTTATATTATACATAGACAAAAGACAGATACGTCCACGACCATTAAACCTTGCGGGGTAGTCAAAGGTTCAGGTTTCCATCATCGCAATTACGAAGGTAACTGTATGGTCACCTCGAACCCACGTGTTGATCAGATAGTCAGTACTCAATGTGACAGGTCGCCATTTACAATTGATTGTTACTATTACATGTAATTAAGAATAAATAAATGCCTAATCCATTCCATTTCGTATAAAAACATATGTGTATATACACATGTATTTACAAAAATATATGTTCGTTTTTGTAATATCCGAATACGATAGAGAATACATACAGATAAACCGGTGATAAGATAAATTCACTCCATTTCGGTTACGGAACATAATAAATAGATTAATTCTACAATGGATTATAATATGAACAATAGGTTCAGTGATGATCTGTGACTTGAATAGACTAGCTGAATAGCTGCCTTTCCTACCGTAGTCTCAAAAAGGTAGCTTAAGGATATAGGCGCTGAGTTTACAAAACTAAATATAAATGCATATTATATATTACAGTGATACGGTTTACTATCACGTTAGGTGCGAACATAATGTATGCATATATAATAATCACGTAGCAAACCTATAAATATTATAGGCATGATTATAGGTAAAAAGGATCATAAGTGTGAGTAACTAATTACTTTTAAAATGTATACCAAATAAAGACATCAGGGCCAGTATTTCGTATTCTATCAATCCCAAACCAATAACCATCTGTTTACCAGATAGTCAGTACTCAATGTGACAGGTGGTAAGCTGTGTCGCCATTTACAAACACTGACTATTAACACTGTTCGGGGAATGTTGTTCGGTAGGTTTCCACAAAATGTTTTCCCCATCCTCACCAATTGCCATGGAATTACTTACTGCCAGCACAATTGCGTAGATGGACACCTGAGCCTCTGACTACCCTTCAAGGGCTAGGTCGTGAACGCGTTTTGCCTTTTTCGTCCCAAACCAATCAGTTCGTGACCATTTTAAATATGACTGATAGCTGATTCAGATGATTGATGCTGGGTCGTGTAACGCCCAAATATACTGAAAAATGATGACGTTAGCAGTACTTATAACCGCCGAGTATGTATGATAAGTTGTATGGATGAGAATGAAGCGACACCCATAAAATATGTATAATAAAGAATGTGTGATAAAGTGTGTATATGTCACTAAAATGAAACTGGCAAAAAATGCTTTTCCATGATCTCTACCTACCCTTATTATCGATACTGTCGTGAAGTGTATGTTAAATATGTCATAGACCTAAAGACTAAGCTTGTCAGACTACAAATTATCACAATACAGCCTTGTTAAGGTTTTATTTTGACGTAACCATGGACTTTAATGTACAACGAAATTGGATATGGTTTTTAGAAACCTTACACGTAGCGGTATTGACAAACGACGTACGCGTCCGCAGTTCATTGATGTTGTTTTTATTGTAACATATACGTGGATGTAACTTCAGTAATATGATTTTCTTTTTAGGGTTAGTAACAAGTTTGATGACTAATCTATTGGGCGAAGGGATAGCAAGTTGTCACCAATGTTCAATTATGACATCGCAACCCCAATATTCATGCTAAAAGTGACCTAGGAGATATTATAACTTTGAGGTTTGGTCCACTCCGAGAGGGATTAATTGACGTGAATGATATATACATATATGTATATGTTGATGACTAGGTTGTGTATTTTATTAATGTGGCATTGTAGTGATACTCGTACGTTGCATACTAGCATATTAAACATTTTTTTTGCTGATATAAAAAATAATAAAAATGAATGTAGAACAATATAAAATGTTTTTTTAAGAGCCGCAGACTTCCTAAGCTTTTAAATTTTAAAATGGCTTGTTAATAATATTAAGGCACTCCTAGCCTGGTTGATAGTTTCCTGCCACTTCCATTTTAATAAAAATAACTTCATTGTTCCTGCAATAAGAACGTTATTACTAACTTGGAACATTTCATGAATAATTTTATTAATTACAACTGCTTTTAATAGTTCACTCGTGTCAAATGTATATTATGTCACGACAATAAGTATACAGTAGGTAGGTACTCAATTTCTTTTCTACAACTCTTTAGAATAATTATAATTAAGAAGTTCAAATGCTGGAGTAATCATTTTGCAGTAAAATCAAATTGAAGTTTAAAACCGCATCATTTTATCATTAAGAAACGAAAAATATGATTTTAGAGATTTTTGTTGAAGAACTTCCATAGAAAACTAAATAACGATTAATCGTCCCCATAAAAAAGGGCCGCAAACAATATTACAACAATCCCCAAAAGCCACAAGTAGGCGGGAAGTTTTTAAATTAAAAATTTCCAAATTCCGTCGGAAATAAATTACAACTCAATTAATCTTAGTAACTTCATTTGCCAAGCCTAAGGGCCCTCGTTAAGGATTGCTATGCCAAAGTCAAACGAAAAGATTTGTTGTCATGGTTACCATTTACCTCTAGTCCTTTAGTCACTTTTTACAATAGGTAGAACTGTAGTGACGAAAATAGAGAAGTATGTTTAGGTTTGGGCACATGGAGTGGATGCATGAAAGGAGGGTTACGAAAGTAATTTATAAAGCCAAAGTGGAAGGTAGAGTTGAGGTAGGCCGCGTACAACTTATACCGATTAAATTAGAGACATTCTTCTCAAAGCAGGTGTACGCAGAGTGAATAACAGAAGAGCATTATTACAAGGTTAATGAGTGTGAGTGAAGCAAGACAGATTTGTCAGGATCGTTCCAGGTGACGGTCAATAGTCTCTGCCTATAGGGACGTAGAGGCGTGAATATATTTATGACGACCTCTGTCGTGCGATTGTTAACCACCTGAACGCTAATCGTGAAGTCCCGGATTCGATTCCCGGTGGAGGCAGGATTAAGTACTTCGCTTTTCCTCTGCTTTCCAGTTTAGTTGTTGATTATACTATATATAATAAGTATATATTTCTTAAGTATATTGGCTTCTACACTTAACACAAGTCTTAAATGAATTTACCAAGGAGCTAGTTCAGTTGGTGTAATAGTGTCTTAATATTATTATTATATGTATGTATAACTATCGTTTCCTACGATAATTGCTCGTTACTTGTACCACTGTCTAATCGTCTCGCATACTTGTGCTTGAGGCTCAGGCAGAGTTGTGAAGTGGTTCGGAGTAGGCTGTGAGGATTGTGTGGCCTACTTTTGTATGTTCTATGTGTTCAAACGAATGTGTATGTAAGTCTTTGTGTACTTAGTTCATACATTTTATCAAGGGAAAAGATTACTAAGCGGAATGAGGGTAGCATTTCAGATTTGGTAAATTTTTATTGTTTTAATAAGGTAAAATTCTGCCAGAGTATTCAAAAATTATTTACATTGTAGACTTCAAAAATTATTGCACATTATTGCATTCATTACACAGTTAGATTTTTCGGATATATCAGGTGTTAAATTCACCCCAGTACAGATCAGATCCAGGTTAAATTTTCTTATCTAACTAGCCGGCCCTTGATAAATTAGCATTTCAGTGGTTTTTAATAATAATAATAATGTTGGACTCTGTCACACCAATTGAACTAGCTCTTGCTAAATAAATTTAAGACTGGTGTGAAGGATTATTAGTAGAGCGTATATTATAAAAATACATTCTTATTATGGACTGATAAATATATATATCAATAATATATTGTCGTTGGCAATCCAGCGGGGCAACGCTGCTAGTGTGCTGGGGGCTTTTGCTTCTGGGTGCTAAATTTGGTACACTAGTAGCGCTGTGTAAATTTTTACTGTTTGATAGATTTAAGTTTTGTTTTTGTTTTAATTTGTACATATTTAGTTTTATAATATATATAATATGTTGATGTATAGAATATATATCAACGACCAGACTGAAAAGCAGAAGAAAAGTCATTTAATATTAAAAAGTTCCACCGGGAATCGAACCCCACGATAAGCGTTCAGATGAATAACGTTTCGTGCAGATTCAAAGCATTGAAAAAGAAGAAAGAAAAATAGTTTATTCACTGCATATAAATACAAACATTACACATTAAAATAAAATGGAAACCGTTGATGCAGTGAAAAGGTGCTGCCTCAGTATACGATGCAGGTAGGCTGCATCACTGGTCCTCTTGACCTGATCCGTTTTGGTCTCACATTAGCAAGGTTCATCTTGATGAGTTTGTTTACCCAAAGTTCGTGGTATTGGCAATAGATTACCAATTTATTTATAGTCTTCCAATAATTTATTCATAGGTACGCTTAGGTGTTTCGTCAAGTGGAAATTTCTAACTAATTCTACAAAAAACCAAACTATTTTAAACCCTTTTACCTCTAGTACGGTATTGTACCTGTAGGTTAGATTCATGTACATATGGGTACACATACACTCATATTTATAGTCCCATTTATAAACACAGTAAAACGTTTTTTTTTGGTTGCACTCCGATTGGTAGTTTCGTACTGAAATTCAAAAATTAATAATAAAGCCTTTAGTTTTTTAGTCACCTCTTACTAGAGTCAGGTGATAAGACAACTTATTATATTATATTCACGGCACAGAAAAGATAGGATATTATGTTATATATACAAAATGAATAATGTAAAGGAGTGACATCAAGATTAAATAATGATGGAATGATGATTGTGCATAACTTTACAGGTAACACATGTCATGACCTATTTACGATTTTTTGTCATATCCGATATGTTATAGAATTAAATGAAATATTGAATTATTTTACTGATTCAATATATTTAAAAATCCATAAGGTAAATAGTAGGAGACTCTTTAACGTAAGGACATACCATTACTACTATTTATTATTTTTTATTGCTTAATTAATTTGTTTATTTTATAAATAACGTAATTAATCAAATTCTAACTACAAAACATTCCCTAACAAAACTGACATAATCTCACTTAATTTCACAATCCAACGTAAACACATCATATATCTTACACAATTTCCAACTATCTCACATCCACGAGCCAACGTTTAGAAAACTCGCTGAAACATCGTTAGAACAATGAAACAATGGAGCTGCGAAAGGGATTTCAGTTTCCAACATCGACCGGACAGACCATTAGTATCTTGCATACGCGACGCTTACTTATCTCCGTGTGTCAGATTCAGGGGCGAGGGTTGCTGGTGATTATGGTGACTGAAACAAATGAGTGTCGTGTAACAGTTAGCTTATATCATGTATATACTCGTACTCTTGACGTTTATGTTAGCCTGGTTTCTCGCGGTGTAGTCTGGAACGTAAAAAGAAAGCAAACTAGCTGCAGTTCTTCCCGGCATGTCGTATGAGGCGACTAAGGGACTAGGGGTAATAAGAATATATTGAGCAATGGGCTAGCAATCTTTAACCAATGTTTCATTATGATGTCGCAACCCCAATATTTATGCTAAAAAGTGACTTTGGAGATTACCGTATTGGGAATCCTGTAATGGTGTTATTGTGAAAAATTTAAATAAATAAATAAATGTTACCTTTCCGAGGTTCTGTCCACCTTGAAAGGGATTAAAGGACGTGAATGAATATGTCTGTATTTATATATGTAAGCCTGGTACTTGAGTGTAGGTCAAGCGTTAAGAAAGTATCAGGTGAAAATATAATATAAACAGTTTTCTTCAGTTTTAGAACATACAACTACCTTATCTCAAAATTTACGTTAAAATTTGGTTTTTGTAAATACAGCATGACAATTGCTTAAGCTGTAGAGTAAAAGACAAAATCAGAACTCTAGTCATATTAGTTCTTAAGGAGAAGAGATGTGCGATTATATTAAAAGAATATTAATAAATATAACAACTGTACCCATTACTACCTCTAAACTATACTGTCTAAACAAACCCCGATATAGTTACATAAACCTAATACTTTGCAAGAACACAACGACTTTAACAGTTCCTGTAAACAATTGAAAAAGCGAGATAAACCGCGCAATAAAAACTCCCTAGCGCCGCTAATAAATACTGCTTAGGTGCTCGAAGCCAACAAAACTACTCGGCTCCCAGCTCAGGACTGGCATGGATGAAGATATTTTATAAATGAACTTATTGCAATGTATTACAAGTGACATGGAAGGGCAGTTACATAGGGGCCGGCCCAATAAGACATATGACAGTCAAATAGATGCCATATTGAAAAAGGGTGACGTTAGAAGTACCTACACATAACCGACGTGTGTATATAAGTGTATGAATGTCACTGGAGCGGAAGTGGTTTGTCTGGATCAGGTAAGATAGGAATCCGTGAGCTCTGCCTACCCTTCTACAGGGAATCAGGCTTGATGTGTATGTATGTATGATAGGCTGTTATAAATCCAATTTGATGGCCTTTCTACCCTAAAAGAATTGAAAGACGTGTGTATATAATGCATTTACATCTATTCTCTCAGATTTGAATAAAATAACCAGCCTTCCTACATGGTAAGTCCCCTGGGGTAAACAAGGTAGTAGTGATCATTTTTTATTCTTATTGGGCATTGCGTTGGCAACCCATCATCAATCAAGTAAACCAAATAAACCACCCTCACCTCTGTTTATATACCAAAAGTTATTAAGAGCTCATTCGGATAGTGGCATTTTTTATAGTTCAGTTCATGACAAATATGATATAGTGGAGGTCTATGGATGTGATCTGTATTTATATTCTTTTAAAATTTAATTCCTTTGCAAGACTGTGTCGTAAAATATGGCATATCGTTAGAGTAAAAGATATGAATGTATATGTAAAATTTTCATTCTTTTTCATTGAAAGTCTGAAACAGATTAAAAAAATATATAAATTACCAAAGCATAGTATAAAAAACCAGTGTTTTTTAATATTACTATTTAGCTTTTCATTAGTATTCTTGATACACGATAAAATTCACCCTACCGAAATTAAATTCATTAGAAACCCCCACTGAAAAATGAATGAAACCTCTCTCTAAAACATCCTGCGCCCTAAAGCTCTAACTGATCCTCTTAAATCTAGAATCTAGACCCACTCGTGTTCACAGCTCAATTTTCGAATTCAGAACGAAATGTTGGAATCGAATGTTGATTCAACCAATGGCCAATCGTGTTGGAATCACGTTCGTGTAAAGAATTAGTACATGTACGTGTTTCTTTATAGGGATGGGTATAGGTCATGTACTATTAATTTCTATTTTTCCCGCGAATAAGTTTAATTTATTGATATCCATTCACCCAGGAGAATATATAATTTATTAATAGAGTTATATACCTACTTATGCTTAGCCATGTTTTTCCAGTGAATTACCACGTATAGTCTCATAAATTTTAAGGGGACGATGCCTATGTTACCGTCGTTGTAATTCGTTCATATATTGCAAGTACAATGTTATTTTATAAATTTCAAATCTTATTACATTTTTATTACGTTTTACAATATTACCTAATGTACGTAACATATAATACAAGTTACGCCCACTGTTTAAAGTTCAATGTCACCCCTAACATGTAAAGAATCAGTATAGATCAGTATCTAGGGGAGTGAGAGTCGATTGTCCGATACTCTAGCAAACAAGTCACGTCTCCACCGTTCTGAAATATAGGTGTTCTTCTGACCAATTCGAGAAAGCAGGGAAACAACGCCTGAATCTAAAGTACTAGCAACAACCGCGAGACTGTTAATGACGCTTTTGCTTTTATAAAGCGAAAGGAGCTTAGTTCTGGTGAATTGCTGCTCTCATTTTGCAGGAGTAAATTTTATTTATAGTGTAGTTTTAATTGAGTTAAATAGCTGAACACTATTCTCGCAGTTTTCATAATATAACCTCGTAGTTTGAGGATTATTTCACGGAGGATTTAGCCATTTATGTACGGTTACTTTAAAATATAATATCATTTTATTTCCTTTTTTTACTAACTGCCGTAAAAAATAAAAGCTGGGTATTTTTACAGTATCAAGTATAAAAACGCATCATCAATTTGTAATTACCTAATAGGCAACATATTACCGGTTCTATTTAAATGAATATCATCGTATGTATAAGTGATACATTACCTCAGCATAACTATTTTTTGAAGAATCCTTAACTCTTTACAACGTATACGTAACATGTGAACATTTGCATTCATTCATGATCGCAATTCAAGCTCTAAATCAGTTACCAAAATTCCATTCACAAAGCGCGCAATACTATAAATGAAAATAGCAGTGCATTCCAAACACTGAAAAAGTCAATATCCACGAACAAACATCGTAATCATTCGATTTGAATTCCAATCAAAGTTTTGTTTGTGGAATGCACATACGAACTCTGGCATCGAGCGGATTTCCTACTAAGCCTACCTTGTATCCGTTTCTATGGAGAATAGTGAAAACAGTACATTTAAAAGCTTTGGGAATAGTTACTTAGTGTTTGTAAATGAGTGATGGAGTGAAAAGTGTTTTAAAGAAATCTTTTTTACTTTTATAGTTTCAAATCAATTCAAATGATGACACTTAGGCTTAAATGATATCTGATTATGAATTATATTCATCTTCATGTACTCACCTTTATCAATATTTCTGATTTTATACATATTTCACCTAACTATCATTAAATATGACAAAATGTTCTTAATATTTTTTATTCGGTCTATTTATGGGGAATTATGAACGCGGCTGCAGAAAATATTATATTGATATCGTTATTCCCCATAAATAGACTGAATGAAAAGTATGGAGAACCTTTTGTCATATTTTAACGATAGTTTAGGTGAAATATGTATAAAAATCAGGAATATAGATGAATGTGAGTGCCCCAAAACGCCTTAAAGACTATTTTAATGATAAATTGGAATAAAGGAAGGATGGAAAAGCAATGAACATAGGTACATTTTTAAAAATATTTAAACAGTAGGTTCCCTTGTACCTTTACACGTTGAGAATGATTACATCAACTTCTAACTTAACTTTCTAACAAGCCCAAAATAAGCCAAAACCTCTATTTCCGTGGCAGTCACTTTTGCTTGTTTATTTTCGCAAACAGAGATACAAATATGGGCCGAGCAGAGGCTTAAAAAAGTTGAAAGCGTTTAAAACATAGCCGGAAACTGGGGCAAGGTTCCCAGCTGTTTCCGTATGAGAGTAGTCGGAAATAGACTAAGATATTTTAAGCTAGGCCATATAGTGCTTTGAGAGACTTAGTAATATGTTCCTAAGCGGTCTAAGTGATAAGAACTGTTCGGATTAAGATATGTAGGTAGCTTTTAATGTTTCAAAAGACTTATATATAGACTCTAAGTATAGTTTTAGAAAATACACACTCGTATAGGTACCTTTATTTTTATTGAGTAGAACAACAGGATAACAGCTATGTGTGCCATAAGCTATAAAGTAATTTTTCATAAAACTTTGTAGCTCTACTTTCTAATTTAGCCACTTCAGTATTTCTCGGAACACATTCATATAATAAACATTGATCGGTGTTTTCGGTAACCACATATCTTTTAGTCAAATCTGGTATACACAAAATGCTACTAATTACTATATCACATCTAGGTTAAAATTGACAATGTCTTGAACATTAATTATTATTATATTATATAGGCTTTTTACACATAATTGAATTAAAATATAATATGCAGCCATTACATTAATAAATTAAACTGAATTCATTACACAATAGATTAGTGATCGTAAATTTAAAAAACGTGAGTATAATTGTTTGTTTACGTGTAGTTAATAAGTCTTATTCCTTATTAAGTAAGAAACGACTCATACATATCCGGATTCCGTATCAACACACTCCTCATCTAAGTGTATCGATCGATAAATACACCACCTAACCTACTATTAAGGGGTGCCAATGTCTGCCAAGAAAGCATTTTGGAAAGGTTCTTAAGAGGGTAGATGTATGGAGAAACCATGTCGGATTTAGTAGGTACCTTTTCGTATTTTCTTCTCACGAAACCCGAAACTAAATTATCCCTTACCAGATATATAAATTGAATAAAGCTGTCTCTTTCTATACATTTGTGTAGAAGGTGATTAAGGGACTAGGGGTCAATGGAATCTTTTGGTAAGATTGTGTTCAAGACCATGTCGATGTACATATCTTTATTTTGATTTATTTAGATAGCACATCATTCTATAGATCCTTTTTAACCCTAATCTCATAGTCACTTCTTTCAAAATGCTAGTGAAAACATAGCAAGTAGACTAGTAGTGGATAAAGGGCCCGGAAAAGAAAGGGTAACCTCTTTTATTTGCAATCTCTTATTTCAGTTGTTTGTCAACTACTTTACGGGACGTTACCGTATTGTATTTTGGAAGACTTTTTGCCTTTTCGGGGCTCAAAGAACTTTGTGAGAATTGTTTTATATCTTGTAAGTTATAGAAAAAACCGTATATAATGAGTATATGATACTCTCTGTAGCTTAAGTAAAAGCAAATATAATCGATGAAAAATCATATAAAGAAGTGATCTACAAAAATAATTCATGGTATACTCGTATTCTATTTTAAAAGTTAATGGGTCTGGAAATCTTGTAAAGAGATAGAGAGAGAGAGATAGAGATTTACTAGAAATTGTATGTATAATTCTCTTACTTTATAACATTTGTGAAGACCTTGCAAACCTCTAACCAACCGTAACTATCCTACACCGAATCACACTTTATCATTCACACATTTACGTCCTAACCTATATTCGGAACAGCATAATAAAAGTGGGCAATATCCTCGCAGTTCATAGCGACAAATTTGATTAGTCCTTATGTTTTATATGGCTATAAACACACAATCTCGGAATAAGATCTCAATCAATAAGGCGTGAGTGGGACAATTGATTAAAGAGCTTTCATACGCACTTCCTATCATCTATATACCTACTCGTAGATTCATTCGTTCAGTTCATTCAATTTATTTTGTCACAGATACATTCTTTCTTAATTCATTCATTATTTTATCACAGATAATGATTAGACAGTACTTATAAGGTTTATTAAATATTAGCTCTTAAATTTAGGTTCAGTAAATGATGAAATTTTATAGCACATTTATTTGCAACAAGTGAAGAAATTTCATTAGTCCCGTGTATAGAACGAGTAAAAAAGAGAAGCATATAGATACATTATATTCGCTAATGAATACTTGCGTACACTAATTGTTGAAAAGAACAACATACTGCGAAAACCCTTGTGTCGTATTTAATCTATTATGGTAGCCTATCACTTAAAAAGAACCCTACTCTAACTCTTTATCCACCTTTTACAGGCCTTAAAGGCAGCTATTTACATATAATTCAAGTCCCCGACATAATAGTACTTTTATCTCCCTACCCATAATACTAAGGCAATTAATTTTCTATGATGTATTCTGAGACGTATCGTAAAATATGAGATGCAATAAAAGTCTCTTGTTTGGGCAGTAGTTATTATTTTACGTGTTGTGCTATAAGTTTTATTCAATACATCGCCCTTTGTAAGTCTGGTACGCAAATATATCGAATTAGCTGCCTGTCTTTCCGTTTGTTAAACAATAGGGTTACAGTCCGTTTTAAATTACTGTATGGAGACACATGGTGAGGAAACCTATTTATCGTTTGAATATGTTAGTAGTAACAGTAATTTCTTTATAAAAAATTAAAACTATAAACTTAAAGTACAAATATGTTATATTATATGTAGTAGTATATATATTATGTACTCGTATAGTGTTTATTCTGTCGTACTAGGGTCATTTTGTAAAGATAGATGTACGTTATAATAATAACTAAATATATTACTGACTATCTAGTGAAACATTGGCTTTGAGTGGTCTAAGTCGATTGAAGCGTTTTTGAAACTCAATCTTTGAATCTGAAAACGTTATAAATCGTATAGTTTAAGTGTCAATAAGCACTTTGATAAATTAACTCGGTGTTGTCACATTCAAACATGACAGGTTAGATACACGTAGATAAGCCATAACAAATGAATAAAATAATGACAGCGGAGTTACAAATATAGCAGCTAAATCGAACAATAATCGATTCATTTTACATGAAGGGTTTACATGGATACTTGACTGACCAACCCATTGACTGTTTCACTCACGTTTATAAATCTCTTTTTGAGTGGACAGGTCGTCGTGAATTCAACATATTATTCTCGTTCACTTTTAGCATAATTATAAGAGTTTTTTGATATGGAATATTAGTCACTGATACGTGTTAAATGATATTGAATTTTGGTAATTTACTATTCACCTAATGTATTCTATGTAAAATCTTCCATGTTGCTTCCTACAATCTATTGTTAAGACAGGCAGATAGTTGAAATTCTATTTACGTTTTGTTTCTCGTAATGTAGTGAATATATTGATTAGCGTGGGAACAGTGTAAATTTATTCCTACATACACATCACGCCTGATTCCCTGTAGAGGGGTAGGTAGAGATCACGGATCCCCATTTGTCCCGATCCTGACAGACCACTCTCGCTTCATTGACACTCATACATCTTCTCATACACACTCGGCGGTTATAGGTACTGTTAATTTATATGTTTGTATAAATGTATTCGTCACACCCAAGTAATCTTACATAATTATTTTTTTCATGATCCAGGCTTATTTTACTTTATTGAGATCCACTCAGCTCTACATTCATTCGATACACAGTAATTACAAATACTTCTAACGTCACCCTTCTTAAGTATATTGCCTATTCTTAAAAATAATTTTATCTCTCCTATGAAATGACAAGAAGAATATTTTCTGATATCATCAAAATTGAGTGATGATAATGTGTGATAAATGTGTGTCGATGACAAGGAAAAATCGTGTCATTATATGCAGTTATGGAGGAAAATGTCATTTACTTCTCGAATTATGTGTGGGATACAGCATATCAATTTCCTATCTATTTTGACAATTGATAGTTACGTATGTGGCTTAACCTTGGGGAGGCCTACGTTCCAGCAGTGGACTGACATAGGCGGATTCATAGATTCTTGGACTTTAATGCTTAGTGTTGTGGAGAAACACATATTTTTGCACAATAAATTCATGTCCTTTAATCTATTTTGATGCTGAAAGTTCGGAGTCCATTTTTTTATGTCACTTTATCATTATTTATATTGATCTCGAGAGTGTAATGTATTCGTATACATTACTAACAGATTTCTAAGCAAAACATTCTTTTGACCTCTAGTCACTTAATTACATATGTGTAAATTCATATAATGTTCCCTGAATGGAACATCAAAGTAATCTCTTAAGGCGATAGCTTTTAAAATCTTAAAAGGTATCACCTAAAGGTTCTTAACATCACTAAAAACTTTGTCATACGTACATATAAAGCCTCTAACACAGCTAGTCTTCTAGTACTCTTTTAAGTTCTAAGTAACAACTTTTAAACTGGTTCTTTAGCACTTATGTCCGTAGTATGAACTTCGTAGCGAGGCTTCATGTGAGGGAAATGGAGCATGAAATCCGCTCGCCTCTGGATATCGGAAAATCTGTTTTCATCGACACCGTGCTCGTACTACGAAAAGTTATAAGTGCTAGGTGAAGTACTGTAGTATGAAATCACGTGTTAGTATCGTGAACGATTCGAATATATTAACGGTACATAGTTTACTTTAAAAAGAGCTTAGATAATATGTTATTAAGTACAGCGACTGTTAATGTACAGTTAGTGATTATGCAGAGTTACACATATTCGCATTATAACCGTTGATTGAGGTGGCTAGATAAGATCTTGGTTAAGGCCACGTCCTATCTAGTGTATGGGTTATATTTGACTGTAGAATATTCATTTGTTACCAAATATATATTACTCAACGTGATAAGTGGTAAAATGTAATTTTGTTGACTAAGAATTCTGGTATATTGTAACTTATTGTTTGACGACCTCCGTGGCGCGATCGGTTAGCCGTCTGATTGCTAATCGTGAGGTCCCGGGTTCGATTCCCGATAGAGGCAGAGTTAAGAACTACGCTTTTCTACTGCTTTCCAGTCTGGTCGTTGATTATATTTTCTATATATGTATTTATCTATACATCATATATTTCTTATTTTTATATACATTTCTTAAATGTCCGTTGACTAGTATCCTTAACGTTAAAACGTTAAAGTCTTAAATATACTTACCAAAGGGCTAGTACAATAGGTGTATTAATATCCAAAAATATTAAATTAATATATACAAGCATGGTGTCACAGAAATTATTTTTTTATTTCTCACAAGTATTTGGAATAAACATAATTTTATTCCGTTTAAGCCATACCCGTCAAAATCCCAAAACATTCCTGTTTGTGTTTTATTTTTTATTTACCTTTACAGCCGGCCATATTTGTAAAAATAAACCTAATAAAATAAGTCTCACATCTTGTTTGTCCGACCTTTTTTGTTGAGGCAACATCAACCAAAAAGGTCCAATTAGACAGGATTTACTCGAAACCAACAAGGTTCTACTCATTCATCAAATATTCTCGGGCTAATTAAAAAGCGGTTGGCTCCAAAAAGTTTGTATACGTTTTAAATTGAAATCCATTTTTACCTTTTTCTTACTACGAGTATATTTTTTGGTACCAGGCAAATATTGTACAGTCAAAATATCAGACGGAAAGTTTTTTTGCTCTTCGGTAATATGCGTAATTATGAACGTGAGTATATATGTTTTGCATACAAGATAGATAGATGCGTACACATCACGTCCGATCCTCTGTAGAGGTGTAGGCAAAGGTCACGGATCCTCGTCTGTCCAGATCCTGAGAAACCACTTACACTTCATTGATACTCCCACACACCTCCTCATACACATTCGGTGGTTATAGGTACTTCTAACAGATTTGATACTGATCATATACTGATTTGCGTTGGGTATACTTTACTCGGTTTTACGGCAAACTTAGTTTACTAGAAAGGCAACTAAAGTCCTGTATATACATACATATTAACTGACTGAAAACTCCTAATAAACCTTCAGTGACATATAGATAAATATAAAAGTTAGTTACTATAATTAAATCCACTGCCAGTTCCAAACAGTACATAAATATTAAATGCTAAGTAATAGAGCATTCTGAAGCATGTTGGAATGCCTAATCAT
>JAMBLF010000692.1:0-213933 GCA_030578115.1 Leucoptera coffeella | reverse complement strand
GTATGGCGTCATACTTGTTGCATTATTCAAGTACTTGCATGCAAGTATGGCGTCACACTTGTATTTATATTACATTTAGAATACTTGTAACTTATGTTCTAGTATCCACTATACAAATTATATGCAATACAAGAATCCTTACTTGCATGCAAGCACTTTCATAACACAACACATTGCATTACACACAACATTACATTACACAACATTACTTGCATACAAGAGAAGACCAACGCGTTCAACGACCATTAACCCTTGCGGGGTAGTCAGAGGTTCAGGGCGTCCATCTCCACAATTACAAAGGTAGTCATTCTATGGCCAACTTGAAACCTAGGACACTGTATAGGTTTTCCTGTGAACCCCCTAGCTTAGCCATGAGGGGACTTGGGGAACCATTGTGACGCTTCTAAACTGTCCCATAATGACAACTCGGGGTCCATAAACTCTTTGTTCAGTTGGTCTATGGTCTAGGGTTTTCTTGTGGTCTGTGAAAGAAAGGATTATATCAGAATGTAACTTGAAAATTTAAGGGGTTGGTCTAAGATCAGGACTACTACCTACTATTGGAAAAAACGGGTGTGTATGTATGTAACTTTTGAATAAATATATTAGTAAATCTACATATTTCACAAATATGTATTATCTCTTGCTGGTAAATTTATTATAGCTGTTGAGAACTTTATGCTTTTCAGGCGGGGGTCTTTCACACATATTTTTTAGTTAATACCTAGGATTTTTGTCAATGTTTTCAAAACAAAGGCAGTAGTTGTGTAATCCTATTGTCACCACAGTTATAAAATGCGGATAGGGACAATGTCTGGATGGATGTTGGTCTATATTGTCCATGTTGATTTCAATTAAGCAAAACGTCATAAATTGGTAATAAGAAAATAAAAAATTAATTATTAGTGGCTAATAAATAGGGTTGTACCACCAAAAAGAAGACAATACAATTGCAATAAAAGAAATCAACAAAGCAGTAACATTGTTCAACCCAGATTCAAACATAAGTATGTTAAATAATAAAACAATGTACTCACCAACCAACGCCATCTGATCCGACTTAGTTTCCGGGGCAGGAGCTGGTTGAGCCTCAACAGCTGGAGCCGGCTGGGCTTCCTGGCCGTAGTACGCTGACCAGCTGGAGTAGTTCTGCCAGTAGGACGTCGGGTCATAGTATTGGCTGTAGTCCTGTATGTGAAGTTTGTATTTGTGTAAAGCTTGGTAAAGGACTGATGTAGGTTAACATACAATGTAACAGAGCATTTAAAATAGTGCACTCTGTGATCTGTCATTGGTGGTTTTTGGCCCTACACAAAGGGGTTAAAATATATACCAAAAAATGCAATGAAAGTATCAAAATTAATATATAATAAATTATATTTGTTGTCTTATTATATTTGAAGTTTACAGTACCCCACAAAACGCACAAAAATATTAATTTAATTTACTTAACATAATTGACTTTACCACATACTCAATCAACTCAAGTAAAAAACACACAAATTATATAAAACCCACTTACCACAGTACTAGAAGTATTAATACTAGCTTCGGCGCCAACAGTTCCCTTTGGCTTGGGCACAGCTGTGCAGATCTTCAGCGGTTTACCACCTAGCCCCGTATAGCCTGTCATGGTGTAGAGCGCATTCCTCTGCTCCGACTCACTGCCAAAGCGGACGAAGCCAAAAGCCCCTTGGAGTAGCCTCTTGCGTCTAGGATTACTGTGAATAGAAATCAGACAACATGTTAAATAGAATTACTACCTTCACAATTGTGGAGGTGAATACCTGAACCTCTGACTACACTACAAGAATTTATGGTTGTGAACATATTTGTCTTTATCTATGTTTGTCATTTTTGCTACTTCATCAGCCAATAAATTCTTGTAGAGGAATTATCGTCTGGTAAGTAAATAGATTGCTAAGAAGCTACCTTTATCAGGAAAGACAGGTGACTAAGGTACTAGCTATGTAGATGGGTTTATAGCAACCTGTCACACATACATTTTTTTTCACACTTCTACGTCCCAAAGGGAAGACTATCAATCACAACCTGGAATGATTCTCACAAAGCTCTATTTTTTATTGTGGACGAGTAGTCAGAGGCTTGAATGCCCATCTCCACAATTTTGCAGGCATGTTAGATAAGGGTTACTCAAAGCCCACAATTTACTACATAAACAGCAACCCAATGTGATAGGAAGTAAACTGTATCACTGTATATAGGCACTGGCTATTACTTATCCCGAGGTATAGACTGGTTTCCTCACAATGTTTTTCCCTCACCATTATTGACTATATTATTTTTGTTCTATATCTATATGACTATGTCATCTATATTTTATACCATACCAACCCTTCCGTAAATGGCTTAAAATGACCTACATCTCAATGTTCTATCTTAGTTACTTAAAACAATAGAAGGATGAAAATATAATCACTACATAGTATAAAACATAGTCGCTTTCTCTGTCCCTATATCCCTTTGTATGCATAAATCTTTGAAACGACGCAACGGATTTTGATGCGGTTTTTTTTTAGAGTGAGTTTTTTTTAATGATTTCAAGAGGAAGGTTTATATGTATAATAACATACCTTAAATAGTGGAGTAGGCTATATATTTTATACCCGTGCAAAGCCGGAGCGGGTCACTATAAGTATATATATACTATAGAATACAACTTACCCTTGGCAGTTTTAATACTAGTATATCTTGTAGAGAATACTCTGTACAAAGAATAGTCATCTACGTCAGGGGTCAGATCTCCTACCCAGATGGAATACTCTCTCTCTTGTTGCGGAACTTTAGCAGCGTCCCTTGAAGCAGTGTTGAGACGGAATCTGACGATTGGGAACGTTCCAGGAATGGGTTTACCGTTCAGCTTGTGCATCGTATCTATTGCTTCTTCGTCATTCTGAAAGTTTATGGTATTTTTTTTTATTTTCAATACTATTGTATTGTACGTACCTGATTTGATGGGTAAACTTAGTTAATTAAGTTTCTTGAAAGAAAAATGAACCTGAAACTTGACTTTAAGGATTAGTGCATTGTAAATATTGTTTTGAATAACATACATATAAATTCATAACTTTTAAGCCCTTTCTGGGCACTGAACCTTGGAGAGATGAGAAATGGATCAATGGTGACAGGTTAGTAGAGTATTACATAGTCGCCTACCGTAACATGTCGGGAAGAATGGCAGCTAGTTAGCATTATTTTCACGTCCCCAGTTAACACGGTAAAATACTGTTTTTGAATAAGATTGTAAATAATAATTATATCCAAAATTTCGAAAGAATCTGAATGATTTCTCACAATACTTAGTATTTTATTTTATAAGTGTATTATTATTTATTATCAGAAAAGTATAGACCTATGAATAAACTGTGATATTAATTGTAGAAGCAGTTCATTGCAATAGAAGCTAACCTGAAAATGTACGAAAGCATAACCTGCCGGCTCGCCAGTAATTTTGTTTCTCATGACTTTCACAGTGATCGGACGCTGACCAAGCCGATGAAAAGCTGCCATGATGAAGCTTTCAGTCATGTTAGGCTCCAGCTGTAATACATATAAAATTAACAGTGTAAGCAGAAACAGCGAAACATTTGAAAAATTATAATAGGTTAGTGTAACTTACGCTGCCCATCCAGAGTTGGCAATTATTTCCGGACATGATGGGATTTTTATAAATTCCCTGAGTTTAAATTAAAGTTACAAAAATGCGATTCTAACTATTTATAACCAATGTTGTATTGTAAATTGTATATTTATGTCAGTCAAGTAAAACAAAAATAAACCACACAATTCTTCAATTCAATTTCATAAAGAATATGCAATATATTTATGTACGATTAAATAGAAATTATTGCATCGTAAGCAATTTTGTAGATTCTATTATTATATAGATTTTTGTAATGGTTACAACTTTCAACAGCATTCCAAAGATGATATAATATTTTGGAAAAACTTTGCAGTATGAATTTATATATTTGATTCATATTAATATCATTGCTTAAAAACATAAAAAAATCTATATTAGTAATATGTATATCAAACTAATATACAATCGAGCAAATTTATTTATTTGATTAGTATATTATAAATGTGATTTATGTATTTTAGAAAAATGGTTGATCAGGATCGGCAAAAGGAGATCTGTTTTTCTTTGCCTAGTAGGCAGAGCCTACTTTTGTAATGAAACGAGAGCGTAAAGAGCAGAAACGTACGTACGTGTCAATAATGTAATATTCTGTAACATCACGTAATTCTAACTTGTTACAAAATTTGTTCGTGTGTCATATGAATTATTGTAACCATGTAGTTAGCTAATTATTGAATTACTTTTGGATTTTTTTAAATAATAAAATCTATTGAGTTAAAAGTTCATAGGTTATTTAAAAAATGGCTAAATCTATCAGTTTTTATGGACGTTCAGTGATACAGTGAAGAAAACAAATAGTTTCTACCTATAACATCTTATCTTCTATCATTATATGTACTAAATCTCTTGAATTTCTATTTTTTTTCCTACGTTTCTAATACAAACTTGAATGCCAGCAAAAAGATTATTCTACATCAAAAGAAGGCTAAATGGTTTAAAACTAAGTAAAGTAATGAATAATGAACCACAACCCAACGACCCAATTAGCAAGGGAAAAGGATTTTTTGAATCTAGCAGAAATCATGGATAATAGTCTATCTCCTAGTCAATGGAAGAAGGAACCTGATATTAATGAAAACAGAAGAGGTAGAAGATCGCAAATACCACCGAAGTTCAGGTTTTGGGAGACTGTAGGCTCTAAGAATAAGTCAAACAACTTCAATTTTTAAACTATTATCATACAATGTGTTAGCCCCAATATTTTACTGGAAGAACATTCCCATTTATACAAGGAATGCTGTCCAGACGACTTGAAATGGGATGTCAGAGCTGCCAGGCTGTATGAGGAAATAACTGCGCTAGCCCCCTGAGGTACTATGCTTACAGGAAGTACAAGTTAGTCACCTATCGACATTTTATAAGAAATTTGAAGATAATGGTTATTTTGGTGTTTACAAGCAGAAGACTGGTGAAAGGAGGGATGGTTGTGCTATTTATTTCAAGCATAATGTGTTTAAGTTACTAGATCATTTAAGTGTAGAGTTCTATCAGCCTGAAAATGCCACTTTTTGAATAGAGATAACATTGGCTTAATGGTGGAAACTGTCGCCTGTAATTTCAACCGGAGGTACAGTTTGTCGTAGCCACTACTCATTTGCTTTACAACCCTAAAAGAACAGATGTAAGACTAGCGCAGCTTCAATTGTTCCTAGCTGAAATTGATAGGTTCTCATTCATATCAAACGAGAAAGGATCAGGATATTTACCTATTATATTGACTGGAGATTTTAACAGTACACCTGATAGTGCAGTTGTTGAGTTACTAAACAAGGGCATAGTCAAAGTTGAAGAGCATAGGTATGGGAATACGGATTGGAAGAAAATAGGCGTCATGGATAATTGCCAACACCTGTCCGTGTATTTAGATAGACAAAAAGGCATCCACAGTACAGAGAAAACCAAAAATGAACCACAGCAAAGAACCATTGTTAAAAGAGGAAATAGATTACAGTAATGTGGAACAACTTGACAGTTACAATGAGATGTTCAATACAACCTTTTTGGGGGCACAAATTTATGTTTTCATCCGTCTATGACGTAGTAAAAGAGGATGGTACGAATGAAGCGACAACGTTCCAGCATTACTGGATTACTGTTGACTATATTTACTTTAGCAATTGTGGTAGTTTGAAGCTTGTTGAGAGACTGCGTCTGCCGAACGCCGAGGAGTGTGAAGTTCTCGGATGCTTACCAAATGAGGTCTATGGATCTGATCATATTTGTCTAGGAGCGACATTTGAAATTAAGGCGAGGGAGCCGTGTCAAAACAATGTAACTTTGTGAATACTTAAATTGTTTGTACTTTGGATTAAGGTTGTTGAAATATATTGTACAAATGTAGGATACTTGTGTACAGAGATAGTTATTAGTTTTGTTTGTGGACAGGTCATTAAATGATTGTAATTAAGGGTGAGATTATTATTTGGTGTTGTATAGATACGAGATCTGCTTTAAATATAGCGAAATAATTCAGAATGTATGTAATAAAAAAACTTATTTATATTTCTCTCAAATACAGGCCTGTTTATCTGTAGTTTTTATTGTTATTCTATCTCTTGTCTATTGAAATATCTGAGACATTCAAAATAAATACATAGGAAAAAACCTATGACTAAAATTTATCTATATTTACTAATTTGTTTCAGCAAATATTGTCTCAACTTCTCATATTTACACAAAGACTTAAATCTGTGTAATTATTATATTGTTTTATATTTAATTAGAAAAATCTTATCGTGCCAAACCCAGCATCATGTGATGTTTATGTCAATTCAGCAAAGTAATATAATTTCATTCAAACTAATAAACATGGAATAAATTGCTTATTTATACATTATGATATATTTTATATGAAATGTGTCAACCAGTTAAGTACCTACTAAACATGTTTCTGTTAAAAAAACCTAAATGAAAAAACATATTATTAAATAAATAATTATTGACATTGACAGAACCCCAAAGTGTCAACTTGGGGTCACAAATTCTGACATAAAGTAAACAGTTGTCATTTATATAAATAAAGTATTCCATGTTTATTCCTGAGTAGTTCTTATGATCTGTTGTGAGTAGAAATAGCGCTTCATATTAATATTTTCAATCTTGGTTAATGGAGCAACTGCGTGACCTTAATATAATAATTCAATACATAAAAAACATTGTTTTTCTTTATGTTTCCTATTTAAAAAATATAGTTATGACTTAAGTCTGAGCTTTCTGGGACTATCTTTAGATTATAGCTTAAGGTTATTGTATGCTGTAAGAGGTAAACAAGAGATTGGGTGGAAATTGTAGTTGCAAGAGTAAACCCAGTTGTGAAATCTTATTTGTAATATTTCATTGGGTTTTGACTTAATCTCAGCTGATAAATCAGCCACTCTACAAAATGAAAAGTACATGTGATTTCTACCAGGCATATTATTCATAATAGGCGTGTTTAATGTATAAACGACTAACTAGAGTAAAATACAATACAATGAAAACACACACACACACACTTATATAGTTATATCAGTTCATCTTTATTTTTCTACGAGGTGATAACATACGGGTTTTATTCTAATTTAACTTGTGAGCAGTAACCATGACCCGATATCGATAACCATCTTCTTGAAGCCATAATGATATAGATCTTTGAATAAATTATTTTAAGCTGGTTTCCAATGAGGTGGTGGTTAGCAAAATTTGGATTAAATAATAATTTATCGGACGCATTTTGACTTAGTAACAAAGAATAAATAATTTTCGAGCTTTCTGAAAGATCACTTTTAGAAATTTGGAGTTATAATTTCATAAACAACCAACCAAACAAAAATTCAGAATACGGGAAATGTAGTTGTAGCCTTATGAATAAAATAATAAAAAAAAGTTTACTTTTTGAAGTGTGCTGCTACTTTTTTGTTTGTTTTTAATTTTGTATACGGTAGAGCATTTCCAAATTAATTATTAATAATGCAATTGTATAATTTAATGTGAGAATGGCTGAAGCTTGTCGCATAAGAACTGATCTATCGGAATCGCAGATACCACAAGAGGATGGCTTTTGTATTTTGAATGTTTTCTGTGTGTTTATTTCACTAATTACGATCCTCGCCGATGTTACTACAAGTATGAATTTCTTTTTATTATTATGACTTAAAACTTCTTAGCTTTGTATCTTTTTTTAGCTTAATTATGTAGTGAAATACACAATCTATGCTATTCTAAACAATATATCTCAGATCTACATAAGATTTTATAGCGAAAATTAGGAAATGTATACCTCAAATACAATGCTTCATTTTAAGTGTTTTTTTCTTCCAGACATCATAGTTTTAGCAGAATATTGCAAAAATGGGTTCTTATACTGGGCCTTAGCAACGGCTACATTCATTTTAGTCCCTAATATATTGATAAACATGTTTTCATTGAGATGGATGATGATAGATCAAAAAGGCTACCACAAGACACTGGATAACACATTGTTGTTTTGCTGGCTTACTTGAGCGGTAAGTTTATCTTTTATAAAGTATTTTTAACCTATGTGAATGTATATAATATGTAATGTAACTATGACTGTGAACTTAATTTTTGTTAGGATTGTCCCTACAGCGTGGCTGAATGTAAGAAAGCATTTATTCTGCTTGGCTTTATAATGTTTAAATTCATGATAATCACTTTTCGGGGGGGACAGAACCTTGTATATATAATATCTCCTAGGTAGTTTTTTAGCACAAATATTGGGGTTGTGATGTCATGTGGAACATTGATGACAAGTTTGCAGCCCAACACCCAATAAAATCTGTGTTACTCTTAGTTATTGTATTTTTTTATCTGTTGATATGTTAAGAGAAAATACCATTTTATCTATATACATACGTATATATTCACATCTTTTATTTCCGTTTGGGGTGAACAGAACCTCGGAGATATTTATATATTTACTTTTCATCTACAGGCACATAATTTTCCTCCAAGAAGTGTTTTCTTGCAACAACCTGGAATCCATGAAGAATCAGAAACTAGTATCGCAGAGAAACGATCTTCATCTGTTACATTTCCTGTACGTTTTTACTGGAACCGTGCCTCAAATCATACTGCAGTTGTACGCAATAGTCATCCTGGATGGAAACTACCATACTAAAGGTATTAGTTTGTTTTGTTTACATATATTTTTTTAATCTCTGACCCTTTCAGGATAGTCTGAGATTATAGTTAGTTTCCTATATATCAAAGAAGGTCTTTAGTCTATAGACCTTTAGAAAGCCAAATAATCATGATAGATGATAAGTCCATAGCTGTTTACAGTTTATTAAAGTCTACTATAATTATTACTACAATTAAAGATATATAAAGTATACTACGGTGAGGGAAAACACAGTGAGGAAACCTACTTGTTCCTCTTACAGGTAATAGACAGTGCTTGTAAATGGCGACATGGCTGACCACCTGTCACATTGAGTACTGATTAACTGGTCAACGCGTGGGTTCGAGGTGGCCATAGAATTACTACGTTCGCAATTGCGGAGATGCACACCTGAACCTCTGACTACCCCGTAAGGGTTAATAGTCGTGAATGTGTTTGTTTTGTTTGCTTTTGTAAGGGCTTTATGAATCCTGTGCTACTCTGGGAGTCCTGTCCTGTAATTAGCTGCCATTCTTCACAGCATGTTAAAGGACCATGACTAAGGGACAACGCGTAAATAGAATCTATTGGGCAAGTGTTCCATATGACATTGCAACCTCAATATTCATGCTAACAAGTCACAGGAGATTATATCTCCAAGGTTCTGACCACCCTAAAAAGGATTAAAAAATGTGGTTTTATATACCATATGTATATTGTTTCTTATTCCAGCATTTGCTTTGAGCGCAGCAATGTCTTCAGTAGTTTGGGCATGTGGTACCTACATATACAGTGTGACATCCTTCGACAATAGTCAGTTTAAATGGAATTCTGTGCTGTTGAAGTTTATATGGCATATTGCAATGCTGGTGGCGAGGATTGCTGCGATAGTGTTGTTTACCATCATGTTTGGAGTATGGACTTTGATTCCTTTGGGTAAGTTTACTCATTAGTTATTTATGGATTTAGTTGCTCTGTTAAGTGTAGATAGGACCTTGTGGACAAATGAATCTGATGAGGAATACATGTGTCTTTTAGAATTATTTGTGATGTCATTTATACGTAATTCTGTTGTTAGGTGTCTAACAAGCGGTTGTAGCCCAGTGGGTAAAACCTAAGAGTTCTTATGAGAAAGGTTCTAACAATTTAAATGTGTTTTTTTATTTACTTACATAATTTACAGTCCACTTACAGTGTGGGAAAACATAGTGAGGAAACCTGCATATCCCTTAGGATAGGTAATAGGTATAAAGGCACTGGGTCTTTTTATGGCGGTATAGTTCACTACCTATCATATTGCGTGCTGTCTATCTAGTGAAATGTGGGATTTGAGTGGCTCATACCTAGTGAGAAGTCGAAGATCTTCCCCTTTTGTCTACAGCCACTATTACTCTCACTTAATACAAACTTATTTTTATTTCAGGCCTGCACTGGGCAATGATGTCATTCTGGATAGTGACCCAGAAAACCACATTCTGCCCAAACAAATGCGAAGAAGTTTTCTACAATGTAGTGATGGGATTCGTTTACTGTTTCTGCTATATCAACTTGAGAGATGGGCACACTAGATACAGACTACTTATGTTCTACTCTTTGATTGTGACGCAGAATTTTGGCAGTTTGTTTTTGTATGTGGTCGCAGCGGATATTGAGAGGCAGACGAAAATATGCTCTGTGGTGGCTACTATTTGTATAGTGGCTGGCACGTTGCTTGGTAAGTGATGTTACGTTTGTTAAAAAGGGTTTTGCATGGGATAAATAGATATAAGTCTTTGTAACTTTGAATTGGGTTTTGAAACCAAAATCGATCTGAATCACTTAAGTATTTCTGCATTTTTATTCTTTATAATATTATTGTAAGTAAATATTTATATTGTGCATGTATATTTTTTGATCTCTATGTAAAAATCTGAGGTTCTATTGATGTAATAAACCTTTTATTAAACTTATAACATACAGGTATTTCTAAGTGAATCTGCAATCTATTATTGATATAATGCCTGTACTTAATGTTTCACTAACTATATTTTCAGGTATGTGCGGCATGATCCTGTACTACCGTTGGTTCCACGAAAAAGGCCCAATCGTGTGGAAGAGCCATAACGAAGACATTGAATTGAACAACAAAGTGCCGCCAAAAAATAACAACACACGACTGACGCATGTCCGCTCGTTCAAGTCACAAAAGAACGTGCAAAATGATGCCAATAACAGGTAAGCTTATTTGGTATTTGAATAATCAATATTAAGGTGTAAAGGAATTGTAGTGTTATGCTAAAGTAAATTAAACAATATTTCCATTAACTTTATTTTTGCACATATGATAATGGTAATAGTATTTGATTTAGTCTAAGAGTGCATTAGCCACAATCTGTACAGCTGTATATTTACATTTGGGTACTCAATGCCTATCATATATCAAATTACTAGTACCTCTATATAAGTCTATCCTTTAAATAAATAGTCAAAGTTAAATGAGGGAACTTACTACTCTCATTTTAGTGACAAAATTACTACAAAATGACAGTCAATTCTCTTATTCAACATCCTAAGACTGAGAGTAAATTATTCCAATTCCTTTTCCAGCAACGAAGTAACCGCACCAGACAACTCAGTCACGCAAAACGAACTGGATACGACTGATAAGAAGCTCCTCCTAGACCACTTGATAGCCAGAGCTGGTACACCCACGTTCGTGTCTGCCCCCGTCGGCAATAATAGCATGGACGTATCCAGCATACAGTTTCATACAGTCGAAAATACGCCTCAAGTGGTAATCGATGACGATGTGCCGTACGGAGTGAATAAACTAGGTACAAAGCCGAAGAAAATGGTGTTTTCTCCCACGGAGTTAAGTCTTAAAATCGCGTCTTTAGAAAGCATAGAACAGTCTATAGACGAAATTACTACTAGCAACTTGAATATACATAAACGGAGAGGTATATGTTCGTCAGATGAACTTAGAGACGAATTAACAGATCTGGATTTAAATGCGTGTGATTATATGAAAGGTAAAAAACGACCAGTGTTCGGATATATACACGGACGGGTCCAATAAAAAGACCTCGTCAGATTCCATAGACATGGATCTAGATTTAAGCTTCAGTGACATTAACAGTTCCGATATTAATAATTTCAACGAGAATATTGTGCAGAAATTATGCCTCAGCGCGCTTAAGAACATAAAACACGGCAACCAAGATGCCGATATAGATAACATACAACGAATAGCCTTAGATATTTTGAAAGAAATGTACGCAAAGAAAGGCAAAAGCAAGACTAGTGTAAACGCCGAATTAATACCTAAAAGAGACATAGACACTCCTACAGAAGTCCTGTCAGTTCACGATTATGAAAACATTTGCGCAGTTAACATTGCCAGGGAAGCTTGGGGTTTGAGATCTTGGAACGGGTACTGCGATATAGAGAACTGGCTTCACGATGGAAGCGTCTTCAGAGATAGAAGGAGGGATACTCTAACCTCTATGAGTTCGGAGATTAGTAGCATATCTCAAGAGTTACTAAAGAACTGCATTCTCGCCGCGCCGCCATTTCCGAAACGCGCGCCAACTTATTCGAATGTCTTTGTCAAGTTTGACAGAAGTTGTCAAGGCGATTATGTCAATGTCATTGTGAATGATGACACGTTTTTAGCTAAACCCTGTCTCGTGGATAATAAGGATCCTAACCAACTGGAACCGATTATAGAAGAGCTAGATGATTTAGGAGATATATCAGACCCACCGAATAGTATGAAGAAGCGACTCAATTCGGAAAGTTCTTTAGTAGCAACTATAGATGAAATACGTAAAGTCAATTCTACAAGTTCGCCGAGAAATTTGTACTATAGAAGGGAGATTTGGGACTCTCCCAGTTCAGTAAAGATAGAATCTAATTTGAAAAGGGCGTTATGGAAAGAACCGTCCAAGTTTAACTCTAGTAATATAATGGAGTCGTTTCCAGAAAAAGATAGGTCGATAGACGTAGTTAGTAGAAGCAAATACGATACGATCAAAAAAGAAAACATGGCCGCCCCGGTTAATCTGTGTGATTATTCCAAGACTTTAGGTCAAATACCGAAAGCAAGTAACCTTCAAACATCGCCTAAGAAAGTCAACAACAGCGCTGATGATATCCAAGACTTATCCAATAAAGACATAGATTTCTTATGGAAACTCGTTTCAGAAAACTCTTTGCCTACAAAATCTACAGAAGATCTAATGTCTACGCAAATAACGTCCTCCTTACAATCACTTATAGTTAAAGAGAGAGCCCCTATTCCCACGCCTTCACCGAAAAACTCAAATTTAAGAAAAGCAGCCCGAAGTAAACCCAGGAGGAAGTTTTCAATACTTCGAGAGAAGTTTGAACCGAGAGCTGTACGTAATTCAGATGAAGTAATGCTCTACCAATACGCCAATCCTCCAAAGTCAGAAACAGTGGTCAGTGTTAAAAACCAGTTGGATTCATTCCAGATTCCTGACAGGAAAACTGTACAGCCTCAATTTTCTCGCGATGACGTCAGCGCGACACAGATTAAGGAAAAGAGAACGATGTTTATGAAACAAGTGCTCAGCCCACCGAAGTTTAATACGAAACTCAAGCATCGAGTTTGATTTAGGTTAAATTATTTCTATCAATTGTTTTGTTACATTTTGAGCATTGTCCTAAAGCATATTTGGAATGTTAGTTTAAACGATATTGCAATTTTCCAATGTTTGAAATAATACCGCTCTAAGTTCCGTTTAATTTTAGTAAAATAGAAAGAGTAAAAAAATATAAATGTCAGTTACATTAACTGACAAGCCAGAATGAGTGCAAAGAAAAGCTAACTACACACATGCAAATGTAACAAAATAATAAACAAGTAAATTTAAGAGTTGAATCTTAGGTATTAGGAATTTAAGTGTTGTGACTACATAGCATTAAGTGCAGAAAGATCTCAAAACGTTTGGCGTTAAGCGATTATGTGAAATTCTCTGTCTTCCATTTTACACTACTATCACTTGTTCTAAGAGAAACTGAATGTCAAAGGGCCATTTTTTAATTATGTCTTTATTACAGTTATTTTACAAAGATAGGATAGTTGTTACAGGATCATTTCCATCTATGCTTATTAGTATTTTTGACATTATATGAAAACAAATATTATAATATGGTACTTATAGTTAGTAGTAAACATAAGAACATCCTTGTAAATCTACTGTTATATTGATAATAATAATTCTATACTTTTGCAACATTATATATGTGCAAATGAAATATTACCAGTCCAATAAAATGGTCTTTTGATGTTCAGTTCAACAGCATTTAATAGTTTTAATAGGAAACTTCTGTGATGTATGTGCCTTCCTTATTGATCAAATACTGCCAGTATTTTTATTTTATCCTTTTTTTAGCATTTACAAACTTTTGAATAAAATAATTTTTTATACATTTGTTTTTTTGTCCTCCCAAATAAAACACAAGTTTCATAAATATGTAAATTTTATTACAAATTATAAATATTCATAAATAAGACATGATAACAATAATTTTATTTATTATAAATTTTGTAGCACTTAACAATTATTCGTTTATACCTATTTAGAGGCATTTTATAAATGCTCAATATCAGCAATAAATCTCCACGTAACTAATCAATAACAATTTTGTAAAGTTTTCAAAATATATTGCAACAGATTATCTCAATTTAAGGCACTTAAGTAATACTTGGTACATCTTATCAACAACACATTGACTCATCATTATCAGAATCATAAACTAAAGATAAAGCACACCTCATACGTTAAAAATGTTGATGTTTACATAATGTTCAATGACTCATCCATGAGGTTAATGAATAAGGTTGTAAGATACAGTCTCTTCACAAATCTGTGGTCATGACATTAGTCAGGAGGCGTATACGATGCGCATTGCAGTTTTTACACAGTATATGTCCATCTAACGGGTAACAGCCTCTGCCTTCAGCCTCCGAGGACAGGAGCAAACCACAATCCTCGCATCGGTAACACTTTACATGGAAACTCTTGTCCAAAGCCACTACTCTCACGGTCTCATCCTCACCCTCTTCTGGCATAATGGGCAGTTCGCACACACAGCAGCGAGGTGCAAACTTCCTATGGAAATCTTCAATACAATGGATTTGGTTCATCGCATCCACCGTGAAAGGGATTCCATCTAAACTCTTTCCGCACACAACACAAGTGAAACAAGCTGGATGGTAGGGCTTCCCCGTAGCTCGTAGTATCCGGTCTAAGATTGGCTGCTCACACACGGAACACTTCTCTAAAGTTTCATAGTAGTCCTTTTCACAATACGGCTGTCCATCCACCGAATAGAAGGGCTTTCCTTGCAAGTTGCCATTGCAGCGCTGGCAGCAGAAACATTTGACATGGTACATGTTACCCATGGCTGTACATCCTGAGGCCTCACCAACTACTTTGTCTCCGCATTTCACACATACACCAAACACATCTAAGTCTTGACTGTCCGATATAGATTCTACGAGTAAATTTGTGAGAGCATCCACCTCAGCCTCTTTGCTTAGTGGTGTTCTCGCTCTGGGAACGTTCAGGTTATGGCTCGGCAAGTGGTTGTTGGTATGGGAGGAAAGATTGCTTGGTGGACGAGGGTTGATCGGTTCATACAAGGATTCGTAAGTTGAAGACTGTGACGGTTCATACAAGGGATAATCGTTTTGATAAATGTGAGCGTAGTTTGATCTGTCTGGGTTGTAGTTAATGTTAGATGTTGCTCTGACCAATTCACTGTAGTTAGAGCTAACTGGTGAAGGTGGTGGAAGATATTCATCATGAGACTGATTATGGAGCTCATAGTAATGGGCATGCATGGGAGGCGGCGGCGGAGGAGGTGGCGAGGGCATGGGGTCGAGATTTCTTCTATAGGACTGTACATTGCTATAAGTTGGAGTATAGTTGTTACCTTGAAGATTTTGTGAGTATTCTGGGCGCCCAATGTGATTCATATTGGCGTAATCTCTGTGAATCATCTTGCCTCCGTGTAACATACTGTCGTTATTGCGAACGGCCCCTGCGTACGCGGGAACAGACGAGTTGGCACTTGGTATCCTTGACGAGTACGACGGTTCACGTAAGCCTCCGACTACGGAACTGTGAGGTACTTGCGGCTGAGCCTTTTTCTTCGGAGGGACGGCAGGAGGAATCTTCTTCACTTTTGGATACGAATTGTACCCTTTCCCCATTTGCAACTCGGCCAGCTGCCGTTCTAAGGCATCGATGTTGTCGATTTCAGACATTTTGCAACGTATTAAATCTTGGTATTGATACGTGGGTAAACTAATCACAGAGAGGCTTATTTAACTTTTCAACAACTTATATCACTACAGCTTAATAAAATATAATGTATAATCAAAACATAAAGCAACAGAAAAGTAATAAAAGAACTTAAAAACTTTCTTGCTTACTACCTACTTAATTTACTTGATAGATTGAGTGACTAAATAAACAAACAAATAAAAGATAAGGATGTCTTACATTGGCGTAACCTTGTATTTATTAAGGTGAACACTCATGTACGCATCATGTAAAATATATAACAAGTTAAATGTAACAATTTTCATGTAGATAATTATTCGTTTTTACGACAACTTCTTTAGTAATTTGATTCAAGCAGCAGATACGTAAGAACTTGTAATGGACAAAATTATTGGCATTTCTATTGAATATATTTAATTGTTTATTTGATTTGATAACTTGGATTCTGAATTCTGAATTATTTTAATCTTCTAAATTAGTGGATCGTTTTATTGGGACTCTGGGGTAGTCATATAAAGAGTTTCTTATCCATTATGGAGTTTTAATTCGCTTGTACTTTCTCAAGGTGTTCGTTGAACTAGATATCGTGGTGTTGAAACAAATCTTTCAGGTTACTGAAGTCGCTATGGAAAACCAAGAAAATACTTCGAAATCCTGTAAAAATACTAAGAAACCGTTCAGTTTGAGAATGCTGAAGAAATCGCTTAGATATAGGCCTGAAATTTACAGAATCATTATGAAATTAAGACAAAATCTCATGTTTAAAAGTAAACAATTATCGGAGGTCAACAAAGAACTGAAAAAGGTAATTATTACGTCTCTAACATATTATGTACGATGAATATTGATTAAATATTCTTCTTTCAAGCATTGAACCTCATAATAAAGATATAGTACCCTATACAAACAATTCAATAGAACATGGGACTTGAATAGAATGTTTCAATAGTCTTAATACTCTTAGGCTTCTTATAGAACTAAGTATAGTATGAATGAATAATGGTGCCCTAGAACTGCTAATTTAGGTTGTTATGAGACTGGCATCCCATCACCATTTCTTGAAACTGAATGATAGAATCTGACAGGTTACTAGCCCACCACCCAATAGATTCAATTTACCTCTAGTCGTATTCTATTCAAGACCCTAACAATCTTAGATGACACTTCAATGTTTCAATTACAGTTCAAATCAATGAAAAAACATGACACCTCCACACAAACAGACTTGGAGTCACATAACACAGGTGAAAATATTGAAGTACCCAGCTTATGGTCAGTCAACAAGGAAGATAATGAAGAAAAGAGCATAGCTGACCAAGTTAAGGAGGCAGCGCAGAGTGCAATGGCAGAGTCGGGCATGGTGTATGTGGAATCAGCCAAGATGTACTATGATTATAAGACTGGATATTATTATAATTCTGTAAGTACATTAGTCAAAGAAGGATAATGTTAAGTACATAGGTACTAATTGCTGAGTGTATTGTGAAGGTGTATGTGACTGAAGTAAAACTGAAAAATGTGGTTCTGTGTTGTCTATCTACCCCTCTGAGGCAGATGAGCATGATGTGTATGTACAGTCAACGCTAAAAGTGCAGTTCCAGTAACTTTTTATAATAACAAAAGACAATATATTTCATTTCGAAGCACGCAAACGTATAGTGGCCATGACAATGCATAGTGGCATCAGTTTTAAAATGTAAAATATTGTCTTTTGTTCTTATAAACATAAACCTTGTAAAAATTACCTTATAAAAAGTTACAAGGAGTGCACTTTAGCGTTGACTGTATCTAGGTATCAGTACTCATTATCACTGCCATCACAACGTATGCTGGAAAAACCAGGACATAAGTAAATAGGAATATATTATATCCATATGTGTTCATTTAAACTTTGTAAAAATTGAACTTGTTAAAACTACTGGTGCTTTTAACCCACTGATTAGTAGGCACTAAAATTCCAAAGTAGGTACTAGTTAATCCTATTTCAATCCCAGCATAATATTACGTCTTCCATTTACCCTCTATGTTTTACAGGAACTTGGCTTGTATTACCACACAGACACTGGGTGTTACTACTACTATTCAGATGAAGCAAAGAATTTTGTGTTCCATTCGTACCCAGACACGAGTAAAGTGAACGAAGCGCTCTTGAAGCACCAGAGGAGCAAGGCGAAAAAGCACAAACAGGTTTCATTATCCTATAAAATTGAATGTTGTATTATTTTAGGTGCGCGAAGCAGGCTAAAAACAGCTTTTTAAACATACATACGCTTCAGGACTTGTGTATACACACTCCCTTTTTTATTATGGCGGGGTAGTCAGAGGCTTGAATGCCCATCTCCGAAATTTCGAAGGTATGTTAGGTATGGGGCATTCGAAGCCTGCATATCACTAGATAGACAGCACCTAACGTGATAGGTAGTGAACCGTATCGCCGTATATAGGCACTGACTATTACCTATCCTGAGGGATTGGCAGGTTTCCTCACGATGTTTTCCTTCACCGTTAGCAACTGTAAATTATGCTTGTTACTAATTCTAGATTTTACTGCAATTAAGTTTGGTGTTCAAGGAATAATAAGCATTTTTGATGATTACTGTCTCAAATTCGAAGCCACTAAAGTGACATAACTAATTACTACTAACTAAAGTAACATGGAGTGTTTTATATAAACATAACATACGCTTCACGACTTGTGTATAAACACTCCCTTTTTTCTTTGTTTTCACTATCGGAAATATCGTGAGGAAACCTTCCTATATACGGCGATACGGTTCACTACATATCACGTTGGGTGCTGTCTATCTAGTGAAATGCGGGCTTCGAGTGACCCATAACTAACATGTTTTATATCTCAGGTAGTCCAAACCCAAAAAGAGATTTATTCAAATGTTATGCATGTATATCTTACAATACAAAGAAAGACAAACGCGTTCACGACCAATAACCTTTGCGGAGTAGTCAGAGGTACAGATGACCATCTCCGCAATTGCGAAGGTAGTAATTCTATGACTTCCTTGAACCAATGTGTTGACCAGATAGTGAGTACTCAATGTGACAGTAAGTAAGCCATGTCGCCATTTACAAGGACTGATCATTACCTATTAGGGGAACAGGTAGGTTTCTTTACGATGATATCCCTCTCTGTAATATTCGATGCATTTCGTAAATGTATTGTTATTACGAAAATGAACATAGAAATTCATTAAGCTTCATATCCATGGGTACATGCTCAAGCGGGATTTGAACCCTGTACCCACTGATGCAAAGTCTAGCCCGACACTGACTGACTGACCTATGTCAAATTATCTTACTATGTCAATCTCAAATAAATTTTATAGTAACCTCATATGATGTTTTTTTGTTTCAGGTTGGCAACGCGGGCACTAGTGTAGACAACCTAACGCGTGCTTTCTCCAGTATCAATTTACAAGGGCGCAACGCTTTAGGTAAATACCAGTATTTGAACCAACACTAGCAATTGCGTTGCAGGAAACGGACGCTAACAGCGAGCGCAAGAAGCGGAAGAAGGAAAAGAAGATAGAAGATGGAGTGGAGAATGGAGAGGAAGAGATGGAAGATGGAGAACTGACTGATTCGCAGAAGTCGGAGAGTGAGGACTCCATTGCTAGTACCAAGAGTGAAATGGATCATGGTAAATTATGTTTGTTTACGTAGGTATTATGTAAACAGATCTATTTGATACTTACTGGGACGTAAATGTATTAAATTTAGTTGCCTTTCTTCTCAGTATAACGTAAGATATGACTAAGGAAATGGGGTAAATGGATTCCAGTGGCAAAGACACACAACTTAATGTATTAGCCTTGCGAAACTGATACAACATCATATCACTATTACAAATATGGATACAAATTTGGAAATGTGGTTAAAAACAAACGTGTTCCCTGTTCAAACATCTGAAAATACATATACATTCACATTCCCGTCCTTTAATCCCTTCCAGGGTGGACAGAACTGCTATATGAAACATCACCTTGGGCAGTTTTTAGCATGAACATTAATTAGGTTTGTGATGTCATTCGGAACAATGATAACAATTAGCTCATCGACCAATAGATTCTATTTACCCCTTAATCACCACTTTTTAGCATGAGTATTATTAGTCTTGTGATGTCATTCGGAACAATGGTAACAGAAAGCTAGCCCATCGCCCAATAGATTCTATTTACCCCTAGTACCTTAATCGCGTCCTACATGCCGTGAAGAACGGCACTTAGTCTTCTATCTATCACGGGATCTATCAAGTAATTATATCCTTAACCATATATATAGACAAGATACTCTTAATAGTTATTTTTAAACACTCGCGATTTATACTCATTTTATTTACACGATAAATTTATATAGATATGTGATTACCTTTATTTTGCCCGACGTTTCGACCCAGTTGCATAGGCCGTGGTCGCGGGAAGACTAGCTAGCTAGCTAGACTAGCGGGAAATCCGTCTCAGCAAATGTCTGTCTACCCTCACAATTTTTGTTAATTCATAACACGACACACTACACTCACACTATGCGAAGACACATCCGCAGTTACGCCACGCGAATATAATCCCATGATTACCGGTTCCCATGTTTCCGAAAGCCTAAAACCATCCTCACGGTTTAAATTATTGGGATGTTTTTTAATTTCAGTAGCCTCACGAGCAACCCTGGGATAATAATGTTGTTCCGTGGAGATGATTTAAGGTTGATGTAATTCAATCCAATGGTTTGAACCAGACATCACACATAATTATACAATATATAATATACATATAATTATACATCATATCTTACATAATTAATAAAATGAAGATACTCTCAATATTTCCTTAACCATAACACCTGTCTACCCTCCACAGACACAGTGGCGAAGCACCATCCGCCCTGCATGAGGGTGGTGGTCCGGGAGACCAGGCTACCTAAACTGAAGGTGGGGACGCTGTTTCTGGTCACCAAGGACGGTGGGACGGTGGGGCGGGAAGGCGACCACCACACCGTAGTGCTGAAGGACCATAATGTGTCTAGGGTGAGTGTAGTATGAAGTAGCTGTAACAGCCGAGTGTGAGGTGGCAATGTAGTGAAAATGTTTTGTAAAGGAATAATAGGGGGTTGTGATTTCTGCCTGCCTCAGTAGCGAAACGAGCTTATTATGAATAATATAATATATGTATATTATGATAAATATATATTTGGTCTAGAGTTTAAAAATTTGAACGATATTCTATATGATGCTATGATAAATAACTCTGATAGTAATGCAGATTTATTGAAAAACTTACAGGTTTTTTTTTTTCACTGAAATGGGCTCACTCTTGACCCTGTTTGCAACTCAAAGGAGGCGACAAACAGAGTCTAAGATGTAGCGAGCTTGCCCAGAAAATGCCTATGCACCCTAGTTTTGAACATCTGTGGATTAAATACCTCCGGGAACACTGAGACAGGCAGGGAGTTCCATTCCTTACCGGCCCTCATTATGAATGACGCTTTAAAGCGATTTGTGTGGTGACGTTAGAAGAACTTATTTATAACTGTCGAGTATGTGCGGAGGCGTGTGAATGTCAATTAAGTGAAGTCTTTTATCACTAACAATGGCTGTCTGTTCCTACCCCTCTGTACTCACACCCTTGCTAGGTGAACCGATGTGCTGAAGAAGCTCGCTGGTAGTGGCTGTCTGAGAGTCACGAGTGATCGTGTGCCCTTGGGGAGTCCTACGTACATCAGTGGACTGACATAGGCTGATTGATTAATGACATATTATTCGTTTCAGAACCATTTACAAATCAGATACGACATGTCGAGGCAGATGTACACGATTACTGACTTGGGGTCCAAGAATGGTACCATATTGAACGGGACCCGCCTCTCTGAGAGTCAGGAGGTCAGCTTAGATGTAGAGGTGAGTTTACATGAATAGACATAACGTCATCAGAAGCGGCTGTAGCCCAGTGGGTAAGACCTCGGACGTAGAGGTTCGAATAAATAAATAAAGGTCGTAGGTTCGAATCCCGACTCTGGCATGTACCAATGAATGAAATGAAAATATATGTTTTTCATTTACGTACATAATTTACAGTCGCTAACGGTGAGGGAAAACATCGTGAGGAAACCTGCCTATCCCTCAGGATAGGTAATAGTCAGTGCCTATATACGGCGATACGGTTCACTACCTATCACGTTGGGTGCTGTCTAGAGATCCCGCCACATAAGGTGGCAGTAGCCAAACTTGGAACTAAATTTGACGTTACCGCCATTGCGTGTTATTTTGTATGAAAGGTAAATTTAGTATTACCAGCGTTGTGTTTTTTGCCCACTCTTTGTAATTTTTATGTTTGTTAAGGGTGATTATAATAAATTGATTTCCGGAGTTTCTTGTTAGTTCTTCTCCAAGCTAGGGTCTCCGCTGATCTAACCTCGGTAAAAAATATGTAAAGACAATGCTCAGTGCCATGTTTGAAATAATAGTTTTAAGAGATTCGCGATTTATACTCATGATATAAGATATAAGGTTGTGTATAAGATTGATTGCAGCTGTGGGAAATCCTACGTCGAACACACTAAACGGTCTATTGCGGACAGAGTGAAGGAACACATAATATATGTAATATATAATAAGAAGGATAAGTCCCGTTAATTATCAATCATGCTTGAAATAGTTTAATAAACATATTTTGACTTTGATATATTAATTTGTTTTATTTGAGTTTATAGCTCTGCAACCAAAGACCGTTACAAATGAAACCTATAATGTATCGAGCCGTATGGCACAGTGAGTGCTAGTTTTGGCGTGTTTACTGGTAACACTGAATTACGCGACTGTGGCGACGCCTCCAACTGCCACCTTATGTGGCGGGATCTCTATCTAGTGAACGCGGGCTTCGAATGACCCATAACCTAACATGCCTTCGAAATTTCGGAGATGGGCATTCAAGCCTCTGACTACCCCGCCATAATAAAAAAGGGAGTGTGTATACACAAGTCGTGAAGCGTATGTATGTACATAACGTCTTTGTCACTATCGAGATTTAGACAGAGACCACAGATCCCCTTTTTACCTGATCTTATCAAATGACTTTTGCTTCATTGAAATCCATACCTCTGTATGCATATTCTATAAGTTTACTTGTCTTAATAAATAGTAAATCACGACTTTCATGCCCGTTGGGATGGTTAGGAGGCGGAGTTAGAACTGTAGGTAAGTTTGTTCCAGTTTAGTAAATAGTTGAACCGAATCGAAAAGGTACAGTTTCATAGTTGATGCCACTTTTTGTAATTTTTTTGCTGTAGTGGTTTGTGACAGAAACCTAGTGTTGTCAGGTACAACTGGTTATCCGAAAAATAAGCAGGTTTCCTCACGATATTTCTCATCATAGTAATTGATTTGTCAACTAATCACGGTGGATGTTGTTTATAGAGTGCATTTGTTTTCCTATGGTCTTATATTTACTCTGTATTCCATTGTGATTCTGTAACAATACAAAGAATATTAGTCCTGAAGCATATGTCGTATGTTCTCGTAATTCTGCAGGTCCCCCACGGCAGTACGATTGAAGTGGGCGAGACAAAACTCCTCTGTCACATCCACAAGGGAAACGATACTTGTGGGCACTGCGAACCCGGCCTTATTATGGAAAGTAAGTAAACACAAACGAATAATTTATACATACATTTACTACTTGTATCTTTACGTTTTATTCCTTTCGGGGTGGACAGAACCTCTGAACCTCTTGAGAGTTGATAAAATATCTTTTTAGCTTGAAAATTTGGGTTGTGATGTCATATGGAACAATGGTCACAGATTGCTACCCCATCGCTCAAAACATTGCACTTACCCCTGGTCCCTTAGTCTTCTCCTACAATATGTAAAAAGAATGCGAACGAGCTGTGGCATGCCATAAGGGTCTAGGTATAAATAGAATCTACTAGGCGATGGGTTACTAGTCTGTTCCATATGACATCACAAAAAAGTCTAGGAGCTATTATATCTCCAAGGTTCTATCCACTCCAACAGACAAAAGAACGTATTTATACCCCAACCTAACCACTCTAAAAGGGGCTGAAAGACGTCTATGTAGATGTATGTATCCTAACCTTTCCTTCAGCGGAAGAGAAGACAAAAGCAGCCTACACCCGCACCTGCAGCGTGCAGCGTCAGCACCAACTGGAGTTGGCCAGATTGAGGAACAGGTACGCACCAGAGCCTCTCGCCATCGAGGACGGCAAGTACCAGGACAGGGCGAGGCAGCGCCGGGAAAATGTCGGCTCCTCACACGCTGCCGAGAAGACGGTTCAGAGTGATTTGAATAAGTGAGTAGAGTGGTAGTTTATGCCTACTGGGTCTTTAGTGGAATGATGGTAGTAGTTACATGTGGAGAGGTAGTTAAATGGAATGGTGATAGTTGAGTTTGTCCTTTGCTATTCTGGTACGTAGTTTGGGGATCCGTGATCTCTGTCTACCTCTCTACAGGGAATCAGGCGTGATGTGTATGTATGTAAAGAAAAGTAACTCGCTGCTGTTCTTTCCGGGATGTCGTAGGTGGTGACTAAGGGTTAATAGAATCTATTGAGCGATGGGCTAGCAACTGTTCACAACCTGAATGTGTATTAGTTGAGTGTCTTACCGAATTCTAGAGTTTTATTGGGTTCACAACGTGTTTTGTGATGACAGAATAGTTTAATGTCTCCGAAGTCAAAACTAATAGAAATTATGAAAAAAGTGCCTTTTATCTGCAATAAGTATGGAGCGACAAATGTATAGAAGAAATATGAGTTTATAGAACTAATTGCCGGCAACAAGTCACAAATATTCCATACTAATGCTATCAAAAGTAATACTCAACCGCAGAGATATATCTCCGAGATTCTATCACATTATAAACTTAATATGTACATACATACATTCACGCCTCTACGTCCCCAACGGGATAGGCGATTCTGACAAATCTCCCTTGCTTCACTCACACCCATTAACCTTCTCAGACATGCTCTTCTGTTCTTCAAACTACGTACACCCGCCTTGAGAAGAATGTCAACTTATTATGTAATCAAGTTTAAATATTTACTTAGTACTCTCCATTAGTGTCTGTTGCCCAATGTGTAAGACCTCGGACTTCTTATGGGAAAGGTCCTAAGTTCGAATCCCGACTCTGGCATGTACCTATGAATGAAATTTAAATATGTGTTTTTCATTTACGTATATATTTACAGTCGCTAACGGTGAGGGAAAACATCGTGAGGAAACCTGCCTACCCCTTAGGATAGGTAATAGTTAGTGCCTATATACGGCGATACGGTTCACTACCTATCACGTTGGGTGCTGTCTATCTAAGTGATACGCGGGGTTCGAATGACCCATACCTAACATGCCTGAAATTTCGGAGATGGGCATTCCAGCCTCTGACTACCCCGCCATAATAAAAAAGGGAGTGTGTATACACAAGTCCTGAAGCGTATGTATTAAGGAAAATCTAGTTTAAATATTGACTTAGTACTCTCTATAATCCAGGTCGATAGAGCCTGACAACAAGGGCTTCCAGCTGATGCAGAAGATGGGCTGGTCCAAGGGCGAAGGTTTAGGGAAGGATGGCCAAGGCGACACCGAACCGGTGAGTGCTAGACAGAGGTCTTATTACAATATTGAGTGTATTCGCGTTAAGAAAATAGTGACGTCATAATATTCATACGTTAAACTGGCCAATGAGACGTGAGTGAATGAGAAAACAGTCACATTGACCAATCGCAGACAACCGTTGTCACGTCTCATTGCTCAAATCGTTTGGGTAATGATGACGTCACTATTTTCTTAACGCGAATACACTATAGGTGTATTCCATAGCAATGGATGATGTGTTATACGAGAGGGGTATGATGTGTATGTAGGAGTAAACAATATCTAAAATTGATGGTAAAAAAGTTTAGTATTTGAAAAGATATGTACTCTACACATGTTAGGCAGAAATTAAGGATTTTTTTGCAAATATTTGGTTATAATAATTTCTATGTTCTCTTCGACATAGGTTTTAAGATGAAGGAAATAGGTATCGTAATTTCAGTATATGTAAAACCCCGCAAAGGTTCGAGAGTCTAGAAATTTCAGAGTAAAACCATATCGATGCACCATATCATTAACACCTAACGTGACAGGTGGAGTTCCATATGGCCGTATACAGACCATTTCTATTACATATCCCATATCATATCCCGATCAACTCGATGTAACCACATCACGTCTGTCTCCCTAAGGCGATAGCGGATGCCTTTTCTCCTTTAAATAACACAGAATGTCATCGAAAAAGACGTCCAAAGATAGGGAATAAACGATGAAACGACAACTCAAACTATTTAAGGACAATGATGGTACATTAAAAACGTGTGTATAAACAGCGATTCAGAGACATCGGTCATGAATCCCAATTATTCCCTAGCAAATTACGTTCGCTTCATTGACATCCATACACATACACACTCGGCGGTTATAGGTACGTTACACTCGGTAGCCTAGACACCGTACCCTATATAGGAGACGTTAAAAAACTATTGGAAAAACGGCCTTTGAAAAAATGTAGCGAAAGCAGTGGAGCGACGCGGTCTTCCCATAGCAACTGAATATCGGTTGACGGCAATGACTTGGGTTTAATGTAGTAGGTTATAGTAGTAGTTCGATATTGTATCGATGATATTAGTAGTTAGTTATGCAGAGGTTCGGTGGGTGGTTTGAGTTTTCAAGGCAAAGGGCTTATAGGTATAGTGAAATATATAAAGACATTCATATGAAATTTTCTGTCTGATACCTATTGGTGAAGTTTACTGAGTTGTATGAATATAACCCTGTATTCCGTGCTAGTCTTGAACATCAAAAGAATTATAAATAGCTGACTACGAAAGCGACCAAGGGACAAGAAGTAAATAGATTCTATTAAGCGATGGTCTGTACCAAATATTATAGCAATTCCATCACAACATATGCTTTAGAAAATTATTCTAAATGTATCTGAAGAGATGCTGTAGCTCCGACATTTTTTCCACCTGTCTGTATGATATAAGTAGATATACTGTGTGTACTAAGACTCTAAATTTTCATCATGTACTCGCGAATCGTTAACCACGATACCAACATCGATATAATCGAATCGAATACCACCTAATCGAATGGTGGCATGTGGCGAGTCACTCATTCATCCGTCTCGAACACTTTTTGCCGAGCAACCTCAGACGCGCCGGCAAAAAACAAGAGGCATTTAACTAATACGTCCGCAATCGCGACGATGCAATATTGATATCTCAGTTCGCGGTGACGTGGGATTGTGCCGATGCCTATCTGGTGTGGTTTTTCCTTTTGTCTGTAGGGTGACTGTTGTGGAAATTGCGGGATGGGTGGCGGTTGAGTCTGTTTTTATAAATGGAATTTTATGAGTCTATAGAGTTACCTAGTGATTATATAATTTTTATTATAATTATTTGGAAAGGAATACCTATAATTTAAAATAATTGTTTTAAATGAGATTCAAGATGGGAAAGATTAATTGCAATATACAAAATGCTTAATCTAGAGAGATTTTCGGCTGTACTAGTTCTTGTCTCCAACCATGAAGGGTTAAAGCAATCAGCCATTTGTTTTCTTTTCATCCATCCATCCATTTTCATCCACATCCATAATCTAACGAGAACCTGTGTCAACCCCAGCATTAATTTTTAATCATTAATACCATCATACATACATACACATCACGCCTGATTCCCTGTAGAGGGGTAGGCAGAGATCACGGATCCCCATTTGTCCCCATCCTGACAGACCACTTTTGCTTCATTGACACTCATTCATCTTCTCATATACACGCCTAGCGCCTAACGAAAAAACATATTAAAAGTAACCAAAAATAAATTATATCTTTTATTCTATCTATTTCTATCTATTTCACATTATTTCCTAAATATTTTAAAACTGCCAAAAAACACATATCTCTGAATTTCAATCCATCCTGATAGCCTTTTAAAACCTTAGTAAGTACATATACTTATAAAAAGATCACGTGGTCACAACAGTCCTTAAATTTAGGCACAAGATGGCCACCCTATGGCATGAGTAACACAGTCTGGCCGGTGTCTGGCCTACCTGCCCATTTAAAACAATTTGCGGAGCCTACTCGTTCCTTTTTCAAAACTTGGACGAATTTATGGCCAGTCATTAGGCGGGCACCAAATAACCAAGCGCAGTATTATGTGAGAGGGCATTAAAGGAGTCTGGGATGCAAAGGTATAAGAGCTGCTTTAATTATGATTTTAAAAGTGAGAAAGGAGGTTTTATGTCTCTGAGGTAAATGGAATCTAGTATTGGGTTCAACCTGTCATCGATGTTTCATAGGACATAACAATCCCAATATTCAAGTTAAAAAGTAGCACATAATCATTCTAATATATTCATGCTTTTCAGTTACCTACAAAATAATGGAGTGTGTCATAGGTTCTGTCTAACACGAAAGGGATTAAATGAATATACAGGTCTAAAATATCTCGTCACAATAAGAACAGATACTGATCTTCGTTTTCTTTACTTCACAGGAGGGCATTGAGGTTTTTGAATCAGTTTTTTGAACATACATATGTCTCCAATCCAAATGTTATAATAAAATAGCTAAAATAATACAAAAACATTTCTTTACACTAAATAATCATAACAATTATAAATTATTTTTTGCAATAAAAACATACATATGTATATACATACACATTACACCTGATTCTCTGTAGAGGGGTAGGCAGAGATCACGGATCACCATTTGTCCCGATCCTGACAGACCACTTTCGCTTCACTGACACTCATACATCTTCTCATACACATTTGGCGGTTATAGGTACTTCTAACGTCACCCTTTTTCAATATAGACATTTCATATAATAACACATATCATGTTCTCTTAGTGCTTTTTAAACGAGTTTTAATAATATATAATAAAATAATACGTATGGTTTGTATATATTTATAATTTATCTGTAGGTAACACCGTTTCGCTTTATTGTTATTTATACAGTTGACTTGACGATTTATGTATTCATTGGAGATGTTAAATATGACCCCAGGGGCCTTAGTCCACAAACACATTTTAGCACAAAAACAGTTCAATATCAGATCAGTAATAGTATGAAGTTGTTAGTAGATGAACATTAATGTCATATTTCATCATTGAAATCGGCTAATGTGTAAAATTTCGCTTATAAAATAACGATATTGTCACTTTTGCTAATCAACTACCAACTTCACACTATTACGGATCTGATATTGAACTGCGTTTGAGCTAAAACGCATTAGTCCTAAGGCCCTAGGTTGGTTGCGTGTGGGACAAATCTTTACTTTGCATGCTAGAGTTTGTTACAAGATTTATTTAAGGTGCAGTAGTCTCTGCCTATCCCGTTAGGTTCACGACTATTAACCTTTGCGGGGTAGGCAGAGGTTCAGGTCATCTCCGCAATCACGAATGTAGTCATTCTATGGGCACCTCGAGCCCACGTGTTGACCAGATAGTCAGTACTCAATGTGACAGGTGGTAAGCCATGTACCATTTACAAGCACTAACTATAACCTGTTCGCGGAACAGGTAGGTTTCCTCACGATGTTTTCCTCACCGTAGTATTCGAAACATTTCGTAAATGTATGGTAACAACAGCGTGTATTTATACATTGAACGTTTCAAGTTATTTTCCAACTCCATGTTGTAGAGTGTTTATCTTCAGTCTAGGCTCAAGTGAGGTGACTAAGTGGTTTGGGCTCGATCCTCGACCTTCATTCAGTCTATAAGAAGTACGTTAATATATTCTATAACTTTTTGCGTACTATTTGCTTCTGATTATGGCATATGAAGTAAGATACTTGATGATGTTATGAGCTTTAAATTCGAAATTGGTGAGAGAAAATACAATGTTTTGTGTTGGATAGGTATATGAATATAATGATAACTAAGCTGTCATTTAGGTATGTCGTAGAATGCGATTTAGAGATTGGGGTTTAAGGAAATTATTGAACAATAGGCTAGTAACATATTCTCATATATTGAGGATTATATGATCTTTAATCAGACCCACTTTTCACCATATTGTTAGCACTCAAGAAGTTTTAAGCTAATTGTCTTTTTTGAAAAGGTTTAACATGGTAATTAGTATGTACGTAAATAAGAGTATTTTTTGTATATAATATCTTGGATTCTAGCTAGCTATTCGCAAAAATACGCAATTGCGGAGATCGACACTCGAACATCTGAATAACTACACAGAGTATTTGGTCGTGTAGTGTATGTTTTGTAAATAAGTTTATACATACAAACACATCACCCTCGTTTCCCTATAGAGGTAGGCAGTGATCACAGATCCCTATTTGTGTCGATCCTGACAAACCATTTTCATCAATACCCCTGCTCATACACACTCGGCAGTTATAGGTGCTTCTTACCTAAATAAGTTCGTAAAAACATCCTGAAACCGCCTCTTTTCAATATAAAACGATCCGATAAACCAATATAACCAACCAATCGATTGGAACAAATAAACAATGGCCGTTAGTGGCGTACGGCCTTTATTTTGTTAAGGGCACTCTCCACTGCACCTGCCGGGTTGTGTTAGCGCTCGCTTACAGGATAAGACAACGGGAGCAATGCCAGAAGGGCTGCTTCGTATAACGCTGCTTTAAAACTAAACTGAAGAATATTGAAAAACAATATTTTCCAGAAAAAGTCGTTTTAGCCGACATAACCTTAGTGGTGAATGGCTTACAAAAGAAACACAAAAAAAGTGTTGTTTTAAATTATTATTTTTTAATATTCGTTAGTTTTTATTTCTAATCTTATTGCATCATGTTAATTGGAATAATTTGTTTGTTATTCAAATACAATTTAAGTCGAGAGATATTTCGATTTTCTTCAGTTTATATTTATTTACTGGGTTCATTGTTACCATATAATTCATTGTAAACATTGCATAGTATACGTAAACTTTTTTACTACCTCAAAGAATAGAGTCGTGATTATGTTTCACCTAAGTGTCTCTTTTAGGGTAGCCATAGGTTCGAATATCCATCTCCGCAATTGCGGAGTTAGTGTTTCTATGGCCACCACGAACCCGCGTGTTAACCAAATAGTACCTAATGTGACAGGTGGTAAACAGTGTCGCAATTTACAAGCATTGCCTATTACTCTTTCCGGGCAATATGTAGATTTCCTCACCATGTTTTCCCTCACGCATTCTCTTTTCTTAAAGTATCATTTATTAAGATAAAGTTTTAAACGAATAATTTCTATTGGTCGATAGGCTACCAACTTTTCACCATATTCATGCTAAATACTGACCTAGGTGATTCTGAAGTTCCAACCACCCCGAAAGGGATTGAAGGACGTGAATGTATATGTACATTTCCTACCTCAGACTAAATATATACATATATAATATAAAACAAAGTATTGTCCACCGTTTCAATTAAGCTCGTGTTTCACACTAATAAATCCTTCTGCCCACGTATATATGATATACCATTGGCGAAGGCAAGTAAATTGATCCCAGTCAACCATTTTAGCAAAATTGTTGCGGGCGGTTACGCCGTTTTGCCAAAGAGAAGCCACTTGCTTTTCATTCACAAACGCTTTGCAGAAACAACTACTGCGGCGGATCATCGGTTCTTAAAGAAGTTAAGATGTATGGTGTTATATTTGGATAGGTGGATAATGAGATTTTTGTCTTGTATATATAGAGATGTATGTACAATTAATGCTAAAAGTGCAGTAACTTTTTATAAGGTTTAAGTTTTTAAAAACAAAAGACAATATTTTTCATTTCGAAGCACGCGAACCTCGTATAGTGGCCATGCCAATACATTGCGGCGCCAGTTGTAAAATGTATAATTTGTCTTTCGTTCTCATAAACGTAAACCTTATAAAAAGTTACTGGGACTGCACTTTTAGCGTTGACTGTACATGTATGTATATGCTTCAAGATAGGTAATATGAAGTATTTGTGAACTGTTAAAATTAGTTACAAAATTTGATTGTTTCTATGTAGTTATATTTTTGCAGAGTCGGGATCCTTGTGGGTTGGATTAAGTGATATAGTGGGTTGGAACACTTTCAATAAGTGTTTCTAATTGATTTAAATTATTTCATCGGCATTACTTAGCCTTCCGGTCGTGCCATGCTTATTTAGTAAATAAATAAGAGTGCTACTGGCTGTATGAAATCTATTAGGCAATGTACTAGCATCTTGTCACCCATTAATTAATGTCATTAAAACAGTTTAACTTATTTATTGTTAGGTTATTTATTAACCAAGGAGATTATATCTCTTAATATGACCATAATTATATTAAGCCAGGTTTTGTCCCTAAACGCGACGTAATAACGTATAATGTAACAACACCTTAACCTATATATACATATGAAATCACAACCCCAACATTATTGCCTAAAAAGTGACCTAGGAAATATCTCCGAGCTTCTGTCCACCCCGAAAGGGATTAAAGGACGTGAATGTATGTATACAAACCTTAACCTGTCTCAGTGCTCAAACGCTTGGCGAAATTCGTTCTTGATTTTTGACTCTGGACCAGTTTTTTTCATAAAAACAAGCAAAAAGGCCGACGTACGAAACGGCCAGACATTACATATTTGCTCATGCAAATAAAAATCATATGGGCGCAGTTTTACGACGGCGCGCGGCGAGTGATGCGATTATTTTTAGCCAGTTACGGACTAGATAGCCTAACAGGCCCTTAAAGGGTTTGTTTACACTAATTCCTAGGTCGAGCATGGATGCCTAAATATAATATAAAAATAAAGTTATTTCTTCTCTTTCAACATGGTCACTTTATTTAAATAACTGTATTTTTTTACTTTTGCAATTGGCTAAATATAAGCTTTGAAATTCGTTGCTCTGTTAAATTATGAAAAAAATATCGAATATCTGTGTATTGAATAGACTTGAAATTGTATCCATTAAATCCAAAGATTACTCCCAATACCATAGGCAAGCAAATCTATTATCAAAATTATATGTACTGTTCATCAAATATCTATTCGTAAATAAATGTTTTATTATTTTTCTTTATTTTATAGTACTATCCAGTTTACTTTTGACTCTTTGTCACCTTTTGCAAAATGAAATAAAATCTCTCAATTCCAGCATTATCTTTCTGTCATTAATCTAAATAGCTATCATGCTATGCCTATCAAAACTATAGAGATAAGCGCGCCGTTAAATTTCAATTTTAAACCCTTGCAACGGCCGCGTAACCTTTTACAGTTGGATTGCCAATTGCATTAAAATCACGAGAATATTACTTATGACAAGTCATAAATGAAGTCTTGTTTGTAAATATGTATTTGCTTTTGTGGCGTTGTGAGAAAACTTTTTTTAATCCCTTTTTGGGTGGACAGAACCTCGTAGATATAATATCTGCTAGGTCACTTTTTAGCATGAATATTGGGGTAGTGGTATAATACACACATTCGCGACAGGTTGCTAGCCCATCGCCCCATAGATTCTATTGACCCCTAGACCCTTACTGGCCTCTTACGACATGCTGGCAATAAATATCCTCAAATAAATAAAAGTATAATTGTAAGATTAAGGCACGTATGTATGTTATAATATTTTAAAGGCTTAATTACTTTTTCACAACTTAATGGAGGAGTTCAAAGATACTGTCTACTGTGTCGGATTAGAAACGTGATGCGCAAGTTAAATTATACATGCACTTTTAAAGACATTAGTGACACTTGAAGCGGTGCATAATGTTCTTTAATGATGCGATGTACTGATAACCTCGGACAAAACTTAGGCATTGCGACATAAAAAATGTCTGCATCAAAATGACAGAGACGATTAAATATAATATATATAAATCGCGTAATTCCTGAAGCCATGTGTGTAAAATTCACCAAAGAACACTTATACATACATTCACGTCCTTCAATCCCTTTCGTGGTGGACATGTCATATGGAAAATTGGTAACAGGTTGTTAGATCATCGCTCAATTAATCCCAATTACACTCTGTCTCTATACCTTAGTCATCTAGGACATACCGGAAAGAGCGGCAGCTAATTAGCATCTTTTAACGTTCCAGACTACCACGAAACACCACTAATCTACTAATCTTTTTACTACTTTTGGATCCTATAACATAACATTCGTTTCACGACTTGTATGTATACACTCCCTTTTTTACTGTGGCGGGATAGTCAGACGCTTGATTGCCCATCTCAGAAATGTTGGAGGCATGTTAGGTATAAGCCAACCCAAGCCCGCGTTTCACTAGACAGCACCTAACGTGATAGTGAACTGTATCATATAATATACATATATTTTTAATTTGAATACTTTCGTCGAAAACGTATAATAAATAGAATGCTTATTGCTTCAATCCCGGCTTGTTATAAGATGCTACTTAGATGTCTGAGATTAATGGAATCTTTTGGATGAGTTAAATAGCAATAGATTAACGTATAATGTAGCTTTTTACCAATACTTCATAACAAAATCAAACCATATAGGTATTCTAGTGGTTGAATCTGTAGTTTTAGTTAAATCCAATCTGTGATTACCTAGGGAGGGATATTGGTCGTGATGCTTCTAAATATAAGTTTTATCGCATGCGCAAGAATTCTTATGATGTTAGCGATAAACAGGCGCAAACAAACATGAAAGGCAGCCTTAAACACAATCTTAATCTTTTCGTTTGGCGCATGAATTTTAAAGTGCTCATAAAATCGAGTGCGGCATAATATGGTCATTCCGTAACCCATGCCCGCGCCTTAATGTGTACTCGATGAAAATATTAAATAGTCTATGTGTTGTTTACGGCGGCATAACAATTCAATGCCTAAGCGCTCTTGGCTTAAAAATAGAAACAACTGTCAAAATGGGGCGGGAAGCGGTTTGTCAAATTATATACAATATTGTCACAAAAGTAATCTATAAATTCAAAGTGGAAGGTAGAGTTGGACGGGGTAGGTTTCGTAGAACTTATGCAGATTAAATTGGAGACATTCTTCTCAAGGCGGGTGTACGTAGTGAAGAACAGAAGAGCATGTTTGAGAAGGCTTATAGTTGTGAGTGAAACAAGAGAGATTCGTCAGGATCGTTCCAGGTGGCGATCGATAGTACTGCCTATCTCGTTGGGGACGTAGATACGTGAATTTATGCATGTATATTGTACAATCTAAAACCGTAACACGCCAATGTTTGCCTTTTAGATGGATAGTTTTCTAGCCTCTCTCAGTATGCTTGAGTCATCGTCTGTCTAGCCGACAATGCCGAAGACGTGACAGGGGCTTTGCTTTACATCGATAAACAATAGCCCGTTACCGATTATGTTACGAATATTAAGTTTATTTGGACTATTAAAGCCCTTGGACTAGTGGCAAAATGCTAAGAAAATAAATAAAAAATGTTGGGGGTTCATTTAGAAGGATCACATGACTTGGGTAAAGTGTAAAACAATTAGCGTTTTACTACTAATTTTGTATTGGACGTAAGATGATAGTAAATTGATAAAAACATATGATTGAGGTGGAAGGATGGTTAGGTAGGGGTGTGATGTATGTAATGAATGAATGAAAGAGTTATACTTAGCACGGATACTTTCCTGGCCGCGGTGCCTAACAGACCAGATTGTGTGCTGACTTGGTCACTCATACAGCGCACGAAACTTGTGGTAAAATAGTATATAAAATTTTGTAAAACATAATTTGTAAGATTTGTTACATTGTATACTAATTCCTTATGGGCCTGTACCCTGACAATAACATATTATTATTAAAAGCAGAAGCTGCGTTGCTACGCCGCTTTTCATTCGGTCACCTAAGCCACAGATAAAATTATACTAGTATATAAAATATGTTAAACAACGGGCGTTGTCAGTATCTGAATAGTGACAAAAATAAAGCATATGCGTACTTTATTAGGTGTTATTGAACGTCGGTATCACAAAAGAAACCTACCTATTATCTACCTATCTGGTTCAACGCAAATTATCACTGATCACCTTAATAAATACGTTAATTTTTAAGCCTCTAACTACCCCATACAGCAATATGGCGTATATAAGAACATCGAGTATCTCTAAGGAAACCTACCTATCTATCAATTTGGGTGATGACTATCTGGTTCAACGTGAATCATCAACAATCACCATCGTAAATGCGACAGTTTTTAAGCTTCAACTACCCCATACAGCAAAATATCGTATAAAAGTTCACCGTAACGGTTCGGACATAATCTCGGCGCTACACGTGTCTTCGGCAAGAGACAATCAACCGGGGGATGACTAGGCATGTGGAAAAATGTAGTCGAGCACTCGATCGCTAGTTCAATGCCTGGGTGAACATCCTAGACGGCGGAAGTCTAGACTGCGTCCTTTGTCTACGCACTAGGCTCTAGATATACTTAGAGTTATTAAAAAAATAGTAAGCTTGCTATGTTTTTTTCATGATTTAGTTAGTATTTTTGTTTTGTTTCGTGTGGGTTGTAAATAGTACACTATTCTTTTTTTCTATATCCTTATTATTATGTTATATAGTTATTATGTGTCTCAGTTCCTCACCAGTTAGGTTTTGTGTTTAGAACAACAGATTGATGGTATTTACTAAAATGTGTAAAATTTTTATTAAGATTGTTAATCAAAGAACGGATAGCAAGCCGTGATCTTTGCCTAAACCGCAACGACACAGGCATTATGGTCTTTATGTATGTTATACATACTACGCTATTACGACGCAAATGAACAAACGATAATATATCAAACTACAAACATTTCCATAACTATACATCCCAGTAAGTGATTCTATGGCCACCACGAACCCATACGTTAACCAGATAGTAAGAACCTAGTGTGACAGTAAATCGAGTCGCCATTTACAAACACTGTTATAATATTTAAATTTCGCGCCTTATAATATGTGATGTCATTCAATTCTAGTCTGTTTTTTTTCTCTCACTCACTACTCATTGAACATTCCTCCGTACAAGTGTAATTTTTCTGTTTAAATAAAGTTTATCTAATTCTCAGTATTAAACAGTAGTTATTCATTTAAATAAATATCAGGTTATGGGCCCAGAAAGTCCGACAAGTAAAGTCAATGCAAAAAGTTTACGAACTCAGTGTAATTAAAAGTGTTGAAAATTCTTAACCTCAAAACGCCACGTGCTCAGTTTTTTTCAAAGTTAAAATATACATTAATTACTGTGATTACAATGTCATCTACTAACTCACTGGCATTAATGAAAAATTAACGGGCCGGGATAATTATGCCACATGGCGATTTGCTGTAAAAACCTACTTGCAGCATGAGGAGTTATGGGAATGTGTAGAACATGTCGCAGGAAGCGCAATTGATGCTAAGCAGGACACAAAGGCCAGAACTAAATTAATATTGCTTGTGGATCCTATAAACTATGTTCACATACAAGAATCCGCAACTGCAAAAGAAGTATGGGACAGCTTATCAAGAGCTTTTGACGATACCGGACTGACACGCCGAGTTGGTCTGCTGCGTGACTTATGTAATACTACACTTGCAGGATGTTCTAATGTAGAAGAATACGTCAGCAAGATAATAACCACAGCCCACAAATTAAGAAACATTGGGTTTCACGTGGACGATGAGTGGCTAGGCACACTCCTGTTATCAGGTCTACCTGACAGTTATAAACCAATGATAATAGCAATTGAGAGTTCAGGTGTGAAGATAAGCTCTGACTCAGTGAAATCAAAACTTTTACAAGATGTTAAACAAGCTGAAAGTGACACATCGGCTTTTGCTTCAAGTCAGAAATTCAAGAATAAAAACAAACAATTTCATTGTGTTGACCCTTGTCATCATAAACACTTAAGCTTACTTTTCCAGAGCTTATAACTGGTAGTGTTTTATTGTTTGCAACTTTGATGGTTTTAATATGTGATGTCATTCAATTCTAGTCTGTTTTTTCTCTCACTCTACTCATTGAACATTCCTCCGTACCAGTGTAATTTTTCTGTTTAAATAAAGTTAATCTAATTCTCAGTATTAAACAGTAGTTATTCATTTAAATAAATATCAAACACTGTATTAAACTCCCTACCCATATTCAATACTAAGCACAATTCTTGTTTCAGATCCCCCTAGTAAGTAACGAGACAAAGGCCGGTCTGGGATCCGCCGGGTCGGCAGCCCCAGTTTCTGTGGGTGCAGTGGGAAGTATACCCTTGAGGATGAAGAGGAACAAGAACTTGAGACCACCAGCCAAGTTATTCCGGGATCCGTTGGAGGAAAGCGATGATGAAAGTTAGGGTATGCTGTTGGTTTCTGCGATTTAAATACTATTATAGTTTTAAGAGATTGGCGATTTATACTCATGATTAATAACTAGCGGGACTTATCGCGTGTGTTTTCAGTCTGCCCGTGACCATGGCTGCTGCAACGTAGCCGAAACGTCGGGTTAATAAAGGTAATTTTAATATATAAAAACATACGCGATAAGTCCCGCTAGTTATTAAGCATGTAAATACTATGATTATTTATGTAAATTAATAATATTTAGGACACTATTACACCAATTGAATTAGCTCCTTGCTAAGTACATTTAGGACTTGTGTTAAGGGTACTAGTCAACGTATATTTAAGAAAGGGAACTATAATTTCTATCACCAAAATTTATATTTGTCATCAAGTTGTATCACCTAATAAATAGATCTATCGCCACGAAATATTTTCGTTCTCAGATAAACAAAAATTGTTCCCAGGTATGAATTATCAAATTAATGTTAATATATGTGTAAAATAAGAGATCGATAACCAATAAAATTATATTGCATTACATGAATATAAACTTCGTTCTTATAATAACAATTTTGTTACTTAAATAATAGCTCTGCGCTCAGAATGGTAGATCTGTCACCAATAAATCGATTATTAATCGATCCCTGACTGCGACTCCTTTTTATTTGATATTTTGTCACCAATACAGTAGTAACATTTTATTGCGTTCAGATATTAAATTAATAGTATTCGTTACCAATTTAATACATCAATTTATAATTTTAATGAAAAAATGATCAAAGCGGCGGAGACAATTGGCGCGCTTTAAAAATTGACCAATCCGGCCTCAACGATGGGTAACTAGGTTCGATCACACCCACACGATGCGCGACGCGGGCGGGTTAGGTTAGGTTTTTTTTAAGAAAAACTACACACTACAGGCATTGTTCGCCCGTACCATTATTATAAATTTTATTTTTTTATATCTTTATTCACATTTTTTTTTAACATGAATACTCATATAGTCCAGTTTTATTATACTACCAAATTAATACTTAATTACTACTTACTACTTAATAAATTTCTTACATTATACATGAAATCATTATTATGATCCTTTATACATATAATTATTTAATTCTATACTACGATTTTATATTGTTAATCACTTAACTGGTTAGGCTAGGTTAGGTTTTTATTTGCACTTAATGCAATTTTATAGTAACATAATATGATTTATTGGTGATCTCTTTAAATTAGTTTGCTTAAATACTTATTAGGACACACCTATTATAATACATACAAAAACATTTATTTGGTACTAGACCTTATATCTCAGGATTTTAGGTGATTTATTGTGGAACTGATTTTGCATTGTTTGGTGACTACATTTTGGTGACAGATCTACTATTTTGAGGACAAACCCTATTATTTACGAAACACAAAACTAATTAAATTGGTGATAGCTTAAATGATACCCTTTAAGAAATATATACATATGTGGCATATATAATCAACGACCAGACTGGTAAGCAGAAGACGCGTGGTCCTTAAATCTACCTCCAACGTGGAATACAACCCGGGGCCTTACGATTAGCGTTCAGGTTGTCAACCAATCGCGCCACAGAGGTCGTCAAATTATTTTTGATATTTAAATGAATAACTACTGTTTAATACTGAGAATTAGATAAACTTTATTTAAACAGAAAAAATTACACTTGTACGGAGAAATGTTCAATGAGTAGTGAGTGAGAGAAAAAAAACAGACTAGAATTGAATGACATCACATATTATAAGGCGCGAAATTTAAATATTATAACAATTTTAAATAATAGGATAGTTAATAGCCAATGTCTATATACGGCGATACGGTTCACTACCTATCACGTTGGGTGCTGTCTATCAAGTGAAATTTCGGAAATGGGCACTCAAGCCTCTGACTACCCTGCCACAATAAAAAGGGAGTGTGTATGCACAAGTCGTGAAACGTATGTATGTATAATATGTCGTGTACTGCCTTTCTTCATGGCATGTTGAAGAAGGCGACTAAGGGAGTAATGGTCAATTTAGATCAATTAAGCTATGGCTGTATGCTATGAGCTAGCAACCAGTCATCAGTATACCGTATCAATAACATCTACAACCCTACGGTATGAACAGAAAAAGACGTGAATAATTATAATAGCTGATATAAAATGTAGGGTTCGATGAATTTTGTTACCACGTTTCTGTCTACTCGGAGAAGAATTAGATGCACTAATACCTTAGTGCATAAAATATGAACCTAATTATAGCAATGACCTAAAGATGTACTATTCATCGTATTTCTTAAATAAATGCATGTACCACATTCTTTTGTATATAATTAATAATTACGCTTAGATTTGTATAGTAAATAAACAGTTCTCAAATATTTGTTACTCTTATTTCGTACCTACCTAAATACTAACCTACCACGTCAAAACATACATATATTCACGTGTCTACATCCCCAACGGGATAGGCAGAGACTATGGATTACCACCTGGAATGATCCTGACAAATCTCTTGCTTCACTCACACCCATTAACTATGTCATACATGCTCTTCTGTTCTTCACGCTACGTACACCCGCCTTGAGAAGAATGTTTCCAATTTGATCTGTATAAGTTCTTCGCGGCCTACCCCGTCCAACTCTACCTTCTACTTTGGATTTATAGTCGTCATAATTAGAACGAATAAAAAGATTATTCTTTCAACACAGAAATAGCTTACAAACAACATACACATCTATTTTACATACTCTTAGGTAGTAAAATTGGTTTTTATGTATCTCATAATAGTTTACTTTGGAGATATTATTGTCTTAACGGCTCTGTCCACCCCGAAAGGGATTAGAGGACGTGATTGTATATGTCTGTGTTGTAAAAGATGACTAAGATAAGGTAAGTTAACCGGCAAACGTCTTATATCGAGAAACAATATATAATATACTAGGGAACGTTTATCTCTGCCTTCCCTTCAATATAGGATGTAGGCGTGATATGAACGTGTGTATAGGTATATGTAAGTACACATTTCTAGAATTCCTAAGCAATGTTCAGTACCATATAATTTGTAAGGCAGTAAAGTGGGTAGCTTAAGTGAATTTCTAAGTAAGTACGGAAAAGTGTTATTATATGCTACTAACTTCCAAGCGAATGCTAAAGAACTAGGAGGTATAGGTTATGCAGCGAGAGTGAGGTGAGTGTTATAATTTACGGTCTAATTACCTACTATAACTCAAGTAATTTAAGGTATAACTTCCCGAACTAAATGGTTCGATCCCGGTTCAAGCATGTACCAATGAATGAACTTTTAATGTGTTTTTCATTAACGTACATAATTTCCTAACGCTAACGGTGAGGGAAAACATCGTGAGGAAACGTCAAAAAAGTGCCTGCATACCCTATCACGTTGGGTGCTATCTATCTGGTAAAACGAAGGCGTTGAGTGACTCATACTTAACTTACCTGCGAAATTTCGGAGCTGGACAATCCAGCCTCTGACGGCCGCCACATAAAAACGGGAGTGTGTATACCCAAGTCGTGAAGTATCCTATGTATAGAAGGACTTTGTAGCCAGTAGTGCCCGTCCCGAGTGGTCCGTAGCCAGGTGCCCGTTGACGTCATGCCGCCGGCGGGGCGGGGGGCGGCGTCTGCCCCGCTTCCTGTCTACGGCCTGACCGCATCACTTGCTCGGTAAAGGTCTGGATGCACTGAGCTTTGGGTACGCAGCGAGATTGAAAAGTCAAAAAAGTTGACTTTGAGTCACATTTTTTTAGTCAACATAAGTACAAGTATAGTACATTCATTGAAAGTCAAAACATTTGCCTGACACTGGTTGTCTCTTAGCATTGAAATTTTACCGTTGGTTCGGGCTCTTGCTCGGAGAAGAACCAACAAGAAACTCCGGCTTTCAGGATGTTTTGCTCAGTGCCAGTTACAAAAAGAAATTATACAGAAACATAATTATTTTTGCACATATATCTTAGATGAATGAAGAATGATGGAGTTAGAGATTTATGTTTAGTGATATGTTATATATTAGAGTAAATATTAGAGGTATTTATCACTAGGAAGAGACTATGTTATAGTAAATTTTATAGGTATTTATTACTATGAAGATACCAAAGATTGAGAAGCACATTCTCATCACGGGATAAAGTTCAATATACAAAAATTTAAAGGTTAATTAAGTGGCAGCCAGGTTTCTTAATCTAGTTTTTCAAGACTGCCTACACTAGTGTTGATCATTGAAAAGACACAAAAAATTTGACACATCCACTGGAACATATAATTTGTCTAAGAAAATTATCGCATTGAAAATTTTAAAAACATAACTTCCCACATGTTGCTACTATTTCATCATCATCATCTTATGGTACCCCAATGGTACAAAGGGCCTTCGTGAGACGTCGCCAACCGCTCCTATCCTATGCCTTGCACTCCGCGTCCCTCCAACTCAACCCAGCCGCCCTCAACTTTGCTACTGTTTAGAGCTCTATTATTTTCTGGCTTTTAATTGTTCCTCTAATTTGGTTAATGTAATAAAATATACAAATTTGAGTTTTAGGGAAAAGAACCACCCATTATAACCTATGAAAGTTTCAACGCGATATCTTTTCCGCTTAAACCCGTGTGCGGTGCAACCCTAATGAAAATGTTCTTTTATTTTCACATGAATCGGCCTTTCGTGGAACGCTGTATCACTGCTCGCCGTGTGTTTACCGCTGATAACATGTATTGCGCTAATAACGCCTTTATTCCTCATATATTGTGCGATTTTCAGAAGAGAAAATTGACTTCACGGAATTAGTTTCTTGTAATGGAGTTTGACTGTTGCCATGGAGATGGGTTTTGTTATTGTTATAATAGTGACGGTTTTTTGATGTAGGATACTGGTATGTGCCGAATGTTATATCTTTTGGGGTAACTAGAAGCATGTCGTAAATGATCCTGTCAAAACGGATATTGAATGTATTGTATTGAAAATAGGTGACGTTAGGAGTACCTATAACTGCCGAGAGTGTATGAGAAGATGTATGAATGTCAATGAAGTCAAAATGGTCTGTCAGGATCGGGACAAAGGGGGATCCGTGATCTCTGCCTACCCCTCTACAGGGAATCAGGCGAGATATGTATGTATGTATGTATTTTGTCCATCAAGTGAAGTTCCAAGATTTAATTTCTTCAGTCAATATTCTGAAACAAAGCATTATTAATGTTGCAATTACTACTGCATTTATTACTAGGCTGTAAAATGAAAAATCAATGGTACTGTGTTGTAAGCATGTATTCAAAGAAGAATTAGATACAACTGTATTAGGATATCAGTGGTGCATAGTTAAGGACCAGAACTGAATAGTTAAGGACTAAGGTATTATAGGTAACCATATCTCTTAAAGGCAGAGAAGACACCTATTTATTCTATCTGAAGTCCCAGACAGAATGACGAAATGAGTTCGACAGCTCAGATAGAAAGCAATGAAACCTGTGTTTACTCTGTGCTTTGTTTAGTCTGTTGTCTGGACAGATTATTTGGAAAACGTTACATTAATTTCATTCAGATTCTCGTAGTTTTATTTTTACTAGCCAGACTAAATTTATTGGACTTTCCAACGCAAATTCAATTTAAGACAGATAGTTAGCTAGTTCTATTATGTTTACGTCTCCACTTACTCGACCAGTAAGATATACAGATATTTAATAGAAAGCTCTTAGAATTGTGATTCTATGATGATTCGAAAGCCTTTGTAAAGGTAGATAAAGAACAAATGTAAAATTATCTTTTCCTCTTGAAGTTGATTAGAATTTTAACAGAAGGGTCCTAAGTTTTAATAGGTAACTGAGGGTTTGAATTTTATGTATCTCAATCATTTTTAAAGGTTGGATAAAATTCCTTATCGTTCAGTAACAGGTAAAAATTAAAAACATTAAAATTAAGTCTCTTGAAGTTATCTTAGGACTAGGGTAAATGGAATCTACCGTGCGATGGGCTAGCAACCTGTCGTTAATGTTTCATATGACATTATGACAACCCCGACATTCATGCTAAGTGACCTAGGAGATATTTTCGCTTCTCTGAGGTTCTGTCCATTCCGAAATGGATTAAATAACGTGAATGTCAATACATCTTAGAGCCTAAGTCCAATAATGCTTTTTGCAAGATAACGATTCTATATCAGATCAGTAATAGTGTAAAGTTGGTAGTGGATTAACAAAAGTGACAAACTTCGCTATTTTTAAAGCGAAATTTGACACTTTTGCCGATTTTAATGGTGAAATTTGACACTTGGTATCCACTACCAACTTCATACTATTACTGCTCTGATAATGAACTGCGTTTGTGCTATAACGCATTAGTAGACTTGGTTCACTGGAAGGATGATTACAGACGTGAGTGTATGAATGTATGTATGTATGTATGTACATGTGTTATTACAAGACAAGCTCGAGTGGCCTCAGTCGTGTCTCTCAATTGGAACGCAGACGTATTGACGTACAATCAATGGCAATTACTTACGAATGGGCACTTGACTAATATTCATGCATAATGTATTGGTCATAACTGAATAAATTTATGTCTGCATGATTAACCTAACACATCTTGACAATAAAGACCTTTTGTCTTATCTGTCATATATATAATGAGGCTGAATTAAAGGAGAATTTAAAAAGTTATTTAGATTTACCATTATCATCCATCCATACCATCGGTATCTTGTGTTCATCTTCGCTATAATTAAGTGACTATTTGCTGTATCTTTGATCTATTGAACAGGTAGTAGGTAACAGTGTCATGCCTGACAGTGTTCAATCCTTCATCCTTTTTAGCTATTACAGACTTCTGCACTGCTTTGCTGCTTATGGTTATTCAATGTCCACGTATAACAGATAATCAAGTTGATAAGACATCCGTCCTTTATTGTCAGTACCCCGGCTTAGAGAGATGGCGTGAATACCTCACGCTGTTTGACCCGTACTAACTGGGACTCAAAAATAATATCTATTAACTGCGCTCCATCTTGATATGTCGTTATCGTAGGTATAGAACTAGGGTTCAATGGAATCACTGGGGTACATTAAGAGATGAAGTACGGCAATTCCCTATTTACACCATGACTTTTCCAAAACATGGTAAGAACGACCAAGGGTATTATGCAGATGAAAGATAGTAGATAAACCAAAGGTATATGTAATCGAGGTGGAAGTGCATTTATGTAGGGGATGGATCGGTCTAATAAGACAATGAAAAATGTTTCATGAGTACCTGTACCTTCCGAGATGTATTAGGAGGTGTATGGAAGTCAATAAGAGCATAATATTGGGGTTGTAAAGCCATATGGAAAATTGGTGACTGGTTGCTAGCCCATCACTCAGATAGATTTCATATTCTCCTAGTCCCTTACTCCCCTTACGACATGTCGGAAACAACGGAAGCTAGTTAGCATTCTTTTTCGTCCTAGACTCAGCTCAGCTCAGCAGCTATCCTATAAGTAATTATCTAATCTGTATTAATTATTCAACGTAAATCATTAGCTTGGGGCTCGACTCTGTATCTAGTCAACACGTGGGTTCGAGGCGCCCATAGAATGACTACCTTCACAATAGCGGAGATGGACACCTGAACCTCTGACTTGCCCGCAAGGGTTAATGGTCGTGAACACTTTTTTGTATTAATGTATAGAAAGTGTGAAGCGCCCTTTTGATGCGTGTCTGGCGCTGGTGCGTTGCGTAATTGCGTCTGCTCGGACAGACGGAGCGGCTCCTTGCAGCGACACACGACGCGGCGCATTCCTCTGCGACGCAATGGCCACAGGGTTCAACTATTTAATAGAATAGAAAGAAAGAAAGAAAGAAAACTTTATTCACTAACTTACAAAAACACAAACATGGGAAAAAAATATGCAAAGAACACCGTTGATGCAGTGAAAAGGTGCTGCCTCAGTATACGATGTAGCTAGGCTACATCACTGGTCCTCCGGCAGCACCCGAAACGTTTATTACGAAAAACGTTTATTCGCAAACACAACAATACAACACACATTACGAAAATTGGTACAAACACATACGAATAACAGTAAATGTTGGGCGCTGTATTGCTGTCGTGAAAGGGCTTAGACTCAGCATATGTCGGGAACCGGAAAGTTCACGACGCCAATCCTCCGTCTGAGCCGCAGAGGGAACAGTGCCAAAGTTAATCTATAAAATTAATCTTTATTTAGGCATTCAATCTTATCATTATGTAGGCGAAAATACAAACACGGATGCCGTGCCGTTGGAACTTGTAATTCCGTCGCCATTGTTTCGCCAACTCCGTCATCCACTGCAACCTAAGAAAAAGGCAGTTTTCTGTTCCTTGTTCTTCGGTTCGTTCCAATTGAAGATCCAAATTAATGTTAAATTGAACATGTTTAACCAACCAGTTTGGCATCACAATTGCCGAAAATAAATAATTGTATTTTCAACTTCAACTTTCACTGAGCTGCTGACTTGTTGACGAACCATAGACGACTGAAGGGTTCAAATATCATGTCACACAATCTGAAAACCCAGCTTCGTGAGTTTGGCAGATTTATCGCTACTCAAATATACGTATGTCAGGTTAGTTATCCGTATGCCAATTTAAATAGAGATCGCGCCACATACGGTGGCAGTTGGAGGCGTCGCCACAGTCGCGTAATTCAGTGTTACCAGTAAACACGCCAAAACTAGCACTCACTGTGCCATACGGCTCGAAACATTATAGGTTTCATTTGTAACGATCTTTGGTTGCAGAGCTATAAACTCAAATAAAACAAATTAATATATCAAAGTCAAAATATGTTTATTATACTATTTCAAACATGATTAATAATTAACGGGACTTATCCTTCTTATTATATATTACATATATTATGTGTTCCTTCACTCTGTCCGCAATAGACCGTTTAGTCTGTTCGACATAGGATTTCCCACAGCTGCAATCAATCTTATACACACCCTTATATCTTATATCATGAGTATAAATCGCGAATCTCTTAAAACTATTATTTCAAACATGGCACTGAGCATTGTCTTTACATATTTTTTACCGAGGTTAGATCAGCGGAGACCCTAGCTTGGAGAAGAACTAACAAGAAACTCCGGAAATCAATTTATTATAATCACCCTTAACAAACATAAAAATTACAAAGAGTGGGCAAAAAAACACAACGCTGGTAATACTAAATTTACTTTTCATACAAAATAACACGCAATGGCGGAAACGTCAAATTTAGTTCCAAGTTTGGCTACTGCCACCGTATGTGGCGGGTACTCTATATTAGAGTACCCGCCACATAAGGTGGCAGTAGCCAAACTTGGAACTAAATTTGACGTTTCCGCCATTGCGTGTTATTTTGTATGAAAGGTAAATTTAGTATTACCAGCGTTGTGTTTTTTGCCCACTCTTTGTAATTTTTATGTTTGTTAAGGGTGATTATAATAAATTGATTTCTGGAGTTTCTTGTTAGTTCTTTTCCAAGGGTCTCCGCTGAACTTCTTCTTCTCAATCGTTACGCTCTTATCAGAGCGGTCGTGGTCTTCATGACGTGGCATCTTGAGCAGCCGAAATGGTTGGTGAACTAACCTCGGTAAAAATATGTAAAGACAATGCTCAGTGCCATGTTTGAAATAGTTTTTTTACATACATACATACACATCACGCCTGATTCCCTGTAGAGGGGTAGGCAGAGATCACGGATCCCCATTTGTCCCGATCCTGACAGACCACTTTCGCTTCATTGACATTCATACATTCTCTAATACACTCTCGGCGGTTATAGGTACTCCTAACGTCACCTTTTTTCAATATAGCGTCTATCTGACTGTTACATATATGTCTTATTAGGCCGGCCCCTACGTAACCGCCCTTCCACTTCACTCATATATATTCCTTTTGTCAATATATAGTTTTTTTAATTTGTACTTAGATCATAAAATAACTTTCAAAGAGAGCTTATGATAGGGCCTATTTTGAATAAAAATATTTTGACTTTTGACTTTGGTATATTAATTTGTTTTATTTGAGTTTATAGCTCTGCAACCAAAGATCGTTACAAATGAAACCTCAATATAATGTATCGAGCCGTATGGCACAGTGAGTGCTAGTTTTGGCGTGTTTACTGGCAACACTGGATTACGCGACTGTGGCGACGCCTCCAACTGCCACCTTATGTGGCGGGTACTCTACTTTTTGTTTTTGTTGGATGTGTGCTAGAGATCCCGCCACATAAATTGGCAGTAGCCAAACTTGGAACTAAATTTGACGTTTCCGCCATTGCGTGTTATTTTGTATGAAAGGTAAATTTAGTATTACCAGCGTTGTGTTTTTTGCCCACTCTTCGTAATTTTTATGTTTGTTAAGGGTGATTATAATAAATTGATTTCCGGAGTTTCTTGTTAGTTCTTCTCCAAGCTAGGGTCTCCGCTGATCTAACCTCGGTAAAAAATATGTAAAGACAATGCTCAGTGCCATGTTTGAAATAGTTTTTTTAATTTATACTTAGATCATAAGATAACTTTCAAAGAAAGCTTGTGATATTTATAATTTTGAATATATTATGGCAGATGGAGGCGTCGCCGCAGTTGCATAATTCACTGTTGCCAGTAAACACGCCAAAACTAGCAATCACTGTGCCATACGGCTCGATACATTATAGGTTTAATTGTAACGGTCTTTGGTTGCAGAGCTGTAAACTCAAATAAAACAAATTAATATATCAAAGTCAAAAGTCAAAATATTTTTATTCAAAATAGGCCCTATCACAAGCTCTAAAAAATAATAATCTTTATTGTTGTTATACTTAGATCATAAGATAACATTCAAAGAGAGCTTGTGATAGGGCCTATTTTAAATAAACATATTTTGACTTTGATAAATTAATTTGTTTTATTTGAGTTTATAGCTCTGCAACCAAAGACCGTTACAAATGAAACCTATAATGTATCGAGCCGTATGGCACAGTGAGTGCTAGTTTTGGCGTGTTTACTGGTAACACTGAATTACGCGACTGTGGCGACGCCCCCAACTGCCAATTTATATGGCGGGATCTCTATGTATATCATTTGCACGTCTTTTTGCTCAAACACAGTGATATGTACTAAAGAACTCTATACCGGGTGTTTGCAAATAAAGATTTTTAAATATATTTAATGTCGAGTTCATTGGGGATCGCAGGGCTGGTAGCTTCCTTCGCCAGAGGATTTGTCTGGCTATTCAGAGGGGGAACGCTGCCAGCATATTGAGCACTTTGCGCTCCAACGACAGTGACAAATTTTTAGATATATTTAATTTACAGTTAAACTATTTTATTTAGTTTTAAGTTTGTAAATATTTTGTTAATTGATTGTAAAGATTCTATTGTTAAAATGTATTATAATTAAAGTTTAATATGTAAATATCAGAAAGGATAGAAAATGTAAGTAGGTATTAATTATTTTTCTTCCGTTACTACAGTAATGGGAATCGCCCTAGCATTGCAAGTCTCGCCTTGCATTAAGGCCGTATCCATTGAATGGGCAGACAGAGAACAAAGATCAATGCATTCCTCGCCTCATAGAGCAATTGCTATTGCATTTACGTGCACACACGCTCTGTACATACCTACGGGTATTGTGGTCTTAGATATTAGATTACATCTTAGACATTAGACATATATGTATTTATATAATAAGAACTACGCTTTTGTACAGCTTTCCAGTCTGGTCGTTGATTATATATGCTATATATGTATTTAACTATATATAATATGTGTACGTTTCTTAAATATACGTTGACTAGTACCCTTAACACAGGTCTTAAATGTACTTACCGAGGGGCTAGTTCAATTGGTGTAATAATGTCCAAATATTATTATTATTTATACATGTCTTGTTCGGTTCCTTTCCGTTTACAGAGGGGTTGGATTATTGACAAACGATCAAGGGCCCGAGACTTTTAATGACAAAAAGACAAACGCATTCACGACCATTAACCCTTGCGGGGTAGTCAGAGGTTCAGGTTTCCATCTCCGCAATTGCGAAGGTAGTAATTCTATGGCCACCTCGAACCCACGTGTTGACCAGATAGTCAGTACTCAATGTGACAGGTGGTCAGCCATGTCGCCGTTTACAAACACTAACTATTACCTGTTTGACGAACAGGTAGGTTTCCTCACGATGTTTTCCCTCACCCTTCTTTTAATGCTTTTTGCAAAATCATAGTTCAATAACACTTTGAACGTGATAGACTATACGACCATGACGTTTAACTGAACTTGAACGAATATATCGTTGCAAATACATTGATCATCGAATAATCTCTGCCTACCCCTCTAACCTAAACAGGGGAAAAATCTATCTTAAAAGGCGTGAGGGACTTCGGACCCTATGTTAAGTGCCAATTACATATCGTGCTCGTTTTGCTAACCTGTCAGTCTAAACTCATTTGCAACAATGTTTCTGTATTCTATAGCCTTACAAAATAAAAAAAAGATACGTCAACGTCAAAAGTGGCCTTAAAACATTAAAGAAAAGTTAGCTTAACTTAGTTAATGGTGAACACTCGACCTCTGACTACCCCGAGGGTTATACGGTCGTTAATATATTTGTTATATATGCATGTAGTTTGTATATGTCAATTACGAAGCAAAGTTAACCAACTGTTTTCATTCTGAGATCTCGGGTTCGATTCCCGGTGGAAACTTAGTTCAAAGCTCATGCTCTGCTTTCCAGTCTGGTCGTTGCTTATATATGCATTATATTTTATCTATCTATAATATGTATCTATTTAACAAACATACGTTGACTAGTACCCTTAACACAAGTCTTAATTGAACTTACCTAGAGGCTAGGTCAATTGGTATAAAAGTGTTGTCAATATTAGATTATTATTATACCTTTGAAAACAGTCGTCTATGGATTGTCAACAAAGTCAGCAGCTCAGTGAAAGTTAAAAACACAAATATTTATTTTCGGCACAATATTTAGTCAATTGTGAAGCCAAACTGACTAAATATTTTCGCTTTGGGATAAGATTTGGATCCTCAATTGGAACGAAACAAGGAATAGAAGAATTGGAGCTTCAACCTCGCTTTTCTTCGGTTGTAGCGGCTGGCGGCGTTGTAACCATAGCGACGGAATAACAAGAAGTGCAAACGCCTTGGCATCAGTACTTTCGCCGACATAACCTTAGTGATGATTAATAACTAACGGGACTTATCACGTTAGTTTTTATATAATAAAGTTACCTTTATAAACCCGACGTTTCGGCTACGTTGCAGCAGCCATGGTCTCTTAAAACTATAATAACCTTAGTGGTGAATGGCATATCATAGAATAAAAAAAAAAGTTATGTAAATGGTATATTATAAAGGGGGAATGCTATCAGTGTCTTGGGAACCCTACCACCCTCTGACAGCAATGACTTTAAATATTTTTTCTATATAATTTAATTTTTATTTCTATTTTAAGTTTGTAGTTTTCATTTTTTTACTCATTATTACTGTACTAGTGACCCGCTCCGGCTTTACACGGGTGTAAAATATATACCCTACTCCACTATTTAATGGATTTTATTATACATATAAACCTTCCTCTTGAATCACTCTATCTATTAAAAAAACCGCATCAAAATCCGTTGCGTAGTTTCAAAGATTTAAGCATACAAAGGGACATAGGGACAAATGAAGCGACTTTGTTTTATACTATGTAGTGATAGTAAAAAATCCTTTTGCAATATCATATCTCCAAACTCCAGTCCACCTCAAAAGTCACAAAACCCCTTGAATATATTACTCACTACCAACCACTAATAAATTGTGTAAGGAAGTGGATATTAATTATATATTCACGACCTCAAACCGGTTGGTGTGAGCGGCTACTCGGGTTACGCGCCACTGGCCCACTCGCGATTTATTAGTCCCCACTTAAAAAGGCTTATTTACATATACATTACGACCTTTCATCCGATAGGGTGAACAGGACATTGGAGATATAATATGTACTAGGCAACTTTTTAGCATAAATATTAGAGTTGTATATAATACTAGCGACCCGCTCCGGCTTCGCACGGGTATAAAATTATAGCTTACTCCACTATTTAATGGATGTTATTATACATATAACCCTTCCTCTTGAATCACTCTATCTATTAAAAAAACCGCATCAAATTCAGTTGTGTAGTTTCAAAGATTTTAGCATACAAAGGGACATAGGGACAGAGAAAGCGATTTTGTTTTATACTATGTAGTGATCGTCTAGGTCACATTTTAGCATAAATATTAGAGTTGTGATCCCATATGGAACAATGGTGACTGGTTGCTAGCTCATCGCCCATTAGATTTAATATACCCCTAATTCCTTCATACATGTCATAAGAGGCGACTAAAGGACTAAGGGTGATTGGGATCTATTGGGCGATAGGCTAGCAACCTGTCACCGATGTTCCATATGACATCACAACCTAAATATATATGCTAAAAAGTTATCTAAAACAAACACATTCACGACCATTAACACTTGCGGGGTAGTCAGATGTTCAGGTTTCCATCTCCGCAATTGCGAATAATAATTCAATGGGCACCTCGAACCCTCGTGTTGACCAGATAGTCAGTACTCAATGTGACAGGTGGTAAGCCATGTCGCCATTTACAAGCACTAACTATTACCTGTTCAACGAACAGGTAGGTTTCCTCAAGATGTTTTCGCTCACCGTATAATTCGATGCATTTCGTTAATGTGTTTTTATTACGAAAATGTACATAGAAATTCAATATAAAAAAAAAAGTTATCTAGGAGATATTACTTTTCCAAAGTTCTGTACACCCCCAAAAGGAATTAAAGGACGTGAATGAATATATGTATAGCCTATGAAAAGGTAGTAAACCTAGTGCCAGACTTGCACGGCTCAATTTGTCACAGAACCTTTAATAACCCTGTTCAGCCAGACTGACCGAAAGGCTGCATTCGAAGCCTACACGCGACCAAATCTTACCTAGGATGTTGGAAGTAAATGGATATGATAAAATACTTAAAGAGAAGTTTTCTACGTGTGTTAATTTGTACAGAAATATTATTTTTTTAAATGTCAATTTCGAAGAATAATAAGTTAGTCCCGAATAAGAAGTTAAAGGCAGAACGTATCTACGTAATACAATTTACTTCAGAAGGAAAGAAAAAAATTAATAATAAAAATTAAGTGTAGTATCCAAAAATACCTAAGGACACTCCTAGTCCATACATCAGTCGTCAACGATCACAAATAAGGCTGCTACTTTTTCAAGTTCTAAATCATCACAATATTGTCCAAATCGTTTTAGTGTTTACTAAACTATAATAACTTACTAACAGTTTTATAGTTGGACACGCGGACACCTGACTATCTAGAATAGTAAGGAGTCCTATCGTATCGTATAGAACAACATAGAATATTCGCTTCAATACTTGTGTATACACACTCCCTTTTTTAATGTGACGGGGTAGTCAGAGGCTTGAGAGCCCATCTCTATATGAGCCTCTCAAAGCTCACGTTTAACTAGATATTGAACAGTTTCACCGTATACAGGCACTGACTATTACCTATTCCGAGGATAGGCAGGTTTCTTCACGATGTTTTCCTTCAACGTTCACTGTAAATTATGTACATATATGAAAATCACATTTTTACATTCCAAAGCCGGGAATCGAACCTAGGACCTCTAATAAGAAGTCGAAGGTCTAACTCACTAGGCTACAACCGCAATTAAGTAATAGTCGTGAAAAAGGTATTTTTTTGAATCACGTATTTTGTCACATCCATATTGTTCCTATTTCAATGTGTCGAGACGCATAAAAAGTTGCACAGTGTAACACGCACCATGCGTTCAATCTATGAAAATAACGCTTTGTAATTACGAAAAGAGGTTTATGCGATCGCCTTTTTGTAGACGGTTGTACTAGGTGAGGGAAAAAGCGAGGAAACTTACTTTCCTTGTTAATTGATAACAATAATAAAACATTTTTACAGCCACAAAAACTTACACAATACAATTATTTTACAAATCAAACTTACAAACTAGGGGGTAGCTTGTGCATGTTATTGTCGCAGCGAAAAGGTTCTAACTTAGCTGAGTATGTTACGTTTATTGGCAAACTTTGATGACAACTGATAACTCAGACGGTGGTTTTATTGTATTTAGGTTGAGAGTCCAAATGTAATATATATGTATATATAGCAGAGCTGGTAGAATATGAATAGATTGAATCTAGTAATTAGACTTCAGAGTTTAAATCGTGACGATTTACTGATGATGCATAACTGTTTTGAACCGATTACTAAAAGAGTAATTTAATAGTAAATTTCGATTCGAATTAAATCTATTGCGGAACCTTAACTTGATATTATATAAGAATCCATACATTAACTATTTAAATAATAATATATTATGTAAAGCAAAAGTTATTTCTGAGTGAAAAAGCTTTCGTAGTGACGACATCTGTCACTGCAGCTTCTGACTACAACAAAATTGACGTACATCTTCTATGATACTCATTGTAAACACCACATTTCTTTTCTAGACAGCTGCTTACAGTATTAAGCCTCCCAGACCAGCAGCAACCTATCTGTTTGCAATCGGAATTCTTAAGCGGATATCAAACACTAAAATCTAGGTTTGTCAAGTTAATAATAGCGTTGCCAAGGCGAACAGCCTATAACTCAGTTTAATGCGAGGTGACTGCACTATTTCCCCGTTAAAGCCTGCCCTTGCGAGTCTGGGACTTAAAAGGGACGACTAGCTGTCTGTGTCTTGTAAAATGAAGTGTTCATATCTAAGATTTCTTTAAATGAACAAACATTGTACAGAATTTATAGCAAGGCGATTAACATAGCAAAATTAATGATTAAAAAGCGGTTGTGGCCTAGTGGGGAAGTCCTCTGGTTTCTATTTAGGTTCGGTTCGGATTCCAGTTAATGCATTTACAGATGAAATTTAAAAACGTGATTTTCATTTACGCTCATAATTTATAGTCGCTAATGGTGAGGAAAAAACGTCGTGAGGAACCTACCTATCTCTCGGGATAGGTAATAGCCACTGCCTACTATCTATACGGTTCACTACCTATTACGTTGGTTGCTGTCTATCTAGTGAACGCGACCTTTAATAGGCTCATACCTAATATGCCTTCAAAATTTCGGAGATGGGCATTTAGGCTTCTGACTACTCCGCCTCAATAAAAAGGGAGTGTTTATACACTAGTCGTGAAGCGTATTATGTTATGTTGATTACAACTAACAAGACGAGTAAAAGGTCCAAAACATTTTACATAACTATATAAAAAGTCGATTTTTATTATCTAAGTTCTATTGGGGTTAGAGCCATTCTTTATATATGTATAATAATATAATCACGTTTAATAGATACTAAATACGACTGTAATTTCTAAAGTAACCGTATTTACTAAGCAACCAGTGATTTGGAACCATACTCACACAGCTTGGGTATGATGATTTCCCTTCATACACGAGCAGAGGCCCAAGTCCACTAATGATTTTTAAAAATATCAAATAATAACAGTTATAGTGTGAAGTTGGTAGTGGATGACTAAAAGTGTGAAATTATGCCAAGTTTTAAGCGAAATTTGACACTTATGCCAGTTTCAATGGTGAAATTTGACAGTGATGGTCATCCACTACTAACTGAAGTTCTACTATTACCGATACTATCACTCTATCTACTATCACACTATTACCGATCTCTAAAAAGCATTAGTGGACTAAGGCCCCAGCTATCTACCAAAATACAAGTAGAAAACATTCCAAGGTTAACTTTAAATCCGGTACCTTGGAATTCCAACTGAGTAGCCAGGTCGAAATTTATGGAGTCCTAATTTCGCCCCGGGCAATCATTTTGGCCCATTATGGTACGGTCTTATACCATCACACTCCGTTTAGGGGGCCCATTCAATTATTATGACATAAATCTACGAAGCCATAATCATTTTGTTATTTGGCAAGAGTATAGAATTAGAATAAATTATAAAAACATTTAACTTACATTAAGATTTCGCATTTGGAATTTATGCCAATTATGAATAGAAAAACCTGTTTTGTGTTAGTTGGGATGTTACAAGAATGATAACTAGCTGCCGTTCTTCCGACATGTCGTAGGAGGCTGTTAAGGGACTAGGGGTAAATAGAATCAATAGGGCGAAAGACTGGCAACCAATTTTCCGTTATAACATCGCAACCCCAAATATGCTAAACAGTGACCTAGGAGATATTATGTCTCCGAGGTTCTGTCCACCCCGAAAGGGAATTAAGGACGTGATATGTATACGTATGAATGGAAATGTTTCATTGTGTAAGTTACAGTCTCTGTAATAAAAACCACTATGAAACGACAGTTTTCTTTGGTATTTTAATGTCACCAATATTTTTAGGAACAGAAACAATATATTATGTATTTTTGTCATGAATAATTATTATTGAACATACATTTTATATTTACAAACTTTTGACGTCACTCAGACAATTACAGCATACCATAGAATTCCTAGAATGTAACGGTGTTAGGCTACCTAACAGACCATTCAGACCTAGGTCTCATTATGCTTTCAGACGTCTAGACTAGCCCTAGTCGGTGCTAGGCGTGGCCCACGACATTCGCATGCAAGTATCGATTATCGACAACTCGACTAATTAGTAGGTACTACGTTTAAACATAATTATGTTGCTAAGTTTATAAATCTGTTATAGTCATCGATGCTCTTCCCAGCCAAGGATTTAATTATATATATTCATTTTATATTCACGCCTTTACGTCCTTAAAGGGATAGGCAGAGACTATCGATCGCCACCTGGAACGATCTTGATAAATCTCACTTGCTTCACTCACACCCATTAACCTTCTCATACATGCTCTTCTGTTCTTTACACTACGTACACCTTGAGAAGAATTTCTCCAATTTGATCTGTATAAGTTCTACGCGGCCCAGCCCACCTTTTGGAAGGTATCTATTACATGTACTTAAAACTTATAACATATACTTATTAATAATAGTTTCTTGCAAGATAGTCAGAGGTTTTACTATCCATCTCTGCAATTTGTTGGGTTTTAGGCTTTTCAACAGATAGCACTTATGGTATGGTGATTCTACATATGTGTATAGCCATGTTCATATGCTTACGAATACTGTTGCTTATATACAAGAATATGAATGAATTAGACAATAGGATAAGTGTATATAATTATATGTTTTAGGAATTTTGGAAAATATGAATAATATTATAGTTCGGGTGGGTTTTGAACCTAAAAACATTTTATTCCAAATCTTTATATCTCTTTCTATTGGATAAGCTTGGCAGCTTCATGTATTCACATACATACATATCAAGTCCGATCCCCTGTAGAGGGGTAGGCAGAGATCACAGATCCCATCTGAACAACTTTCGCTTAATTGGCACTCCTACACCTTCTCATACACACTCAGCGGTTATAGGTATTATGTATTCAATAACAAGAAAACAGTTTTCTTACACATAATAAATCCGAATCATTAATATAATGACAATGTTTATACTATACTCTTTACCTGTTAGCCACAAGATCATATTTCACGTAATTGGCAGCTCTAATAGTATGTGCGTATTAAAATTATAAGCTCATTTATTATCTCTGCTTATATTACAAGATGAGTGTCGAACGTAAATAAACAGTTGTGTTAGTCCAGAAAGGTCACTCCTTTAAAACGGATTTATTAAAGGCTTTAACTTACTGAAGGCACGATATATTGGATATATGTATATATTTTTAAACACTCTAGTCGGCCATAATCTATTAATTGAATTGAAGTGAAATTCTTTTTATTCAACATAAGGACCATAATAATCACTTATTAAAAATAAAAAAAAAACTTTTTCTAATGAAAAAATAGTCATTAACATATCAATGAAATATTGACTTCCCTACAAACATCCTCATTAATACTTGTATATAATATGTACGTATGTAATGTAAGTAAATATATAATGTACACATTTATAGTTCTAAGGAAAGTTTGAAAATAATAAAAGATTTTTTTCAAGGCAATTTTTTTATTCTTTTCTTCGTTGTTTTAGGACAATATACCTAGCCTCATTCATCTCTAGATTACTAATTCTCAATATTGTGAATGTGACTAAAGCCTATTTTAACGTATGGAGTGAATCTTCTGCTTACATATTTGTTTAATCTGGTAATCTGATAAATTGATACTTATTGTATAATTAATTCTATTTTTACTCAAATACACGTGAGAAACAAAATTTGGTCATTATTCATATTTTAAATTTCTCACTCGCGTATACCTTAACCCTTAGCTGGTATCGGTAAAAAAGGCAACGTAAGTGGTATGGGGGGTCAGAAATGACCCCACTATATACTATGTATAGAAATTAAAGGAAAAAACCGGTAAATTAAAAATTTCTCTTTTATTTATAAAAACAGTACTTATATTGTTAACATTAGTTAAATTTTTGGCAAATATTAATAAGAGATCACGTTTTTATTTAAAAATATACGAACACCTACTTATTTTCTAAGACTTAACTTTAGGTATTATTATTTATATAAAAATTAAAAAAAAACATTATAAAATTTCTTGAGATCGTTTTCTTATATAATTAAATTAACAAAAATTAGGAACTTCCTTTAAAATCAGCTTAATATAAAAAAATGACAACTTAAATTAAAACAAAAAAAAAAACCAAAAAAAGATTCTAAGAACAAACAAATTCTTTTTAACATTTTGCGCAAGTGACCGATATGGTAGTGTGTTCTTTACATATGTAATGCAGGCACTTTATACACTTTTTGGAGCACTTGATATCCTTTTTCCGGTCACACAAATAGCACCTGCCTCTTTTTCCGGCACTCACATTAGAGCCAGAAGCAGTGGCCTGCGGTTGTTCTTCGACCCTTATGTCATCCTCTCGACGTTCTTTCAAAAAACTTTCTATTCTTTGTTTTAGATCCTCTGAAAAATAATCCTTTTTTCTATCTTGAACAAATGGCAATACTAAAGCCATTCCAATATTTTTTATATATCTATTTCTCTTCAGGCGCTTCTCCGGATTTGCGGCTTTCCACAAAACATAGCCATTGACCATCGAAATGTTCAAGATAGCTGAAAATATGACACACGGCCAACGTTGTGTTCTTCTGGCAACAGAGTAATTAGCACATTTTTGATCTAGCGCGTCCACTCCCCCTTTGGTGCTATTGTAAAACATTATAATCTCAGGTTTTCCGGTAGTCGAATCAATAGATTGATCATGATGCATTGTAGAAATCATAATATCACAGGCAGCTGTAGCGGCATCACGAGTAATTTCGGACTCAGATTCTTGGTCTTCATCTTCTAAAAGATGTGCGATTTGATCATTACGTAGATAACCCGCCATTTCGATGATTGCGTCCTAAAAAAATAATAAAATGTTATATAACAACTCATATAATAAAATACACACTTCTGGTATCGGGGTCAATTCTGACCCCATCAAGGTACATACCTCTGCTCCTAGTAGCAGGTAAGTGACGCGCGTCCGCCACCCGCCGCACCCTGCGACGTAATGAGATTACCTTGATGCGCGTGAGTGTAGGGACATAAACTGCAAAGTTATGGTTAGAAATATGAGCGCGTGGGGTAAATTTTGACCCCAATACCAGTTAAGGGTTAATATGTTCCAGAACTTAATACCTTTGACCCTTTCGCGGTAGCCAGAAGATAGAGTGGCTATCGTTGCTTTATCCCTGCAAGTTCTTAAGGATATACAAAAAACAAAACAAAACAAACGCATTCACGACCATTAACCCTTGCGGGGTAGTCAGAGGTTCAGGTTTCCATCTCCGCAATTGCGAAGGTAGTAATTTTATGGACACCTCGAACCCACGTGTTAACCAGACAGTCAGTACTCAATGTGACAGGAGGTCAGCCATGTCGCCATTTACAAGTACTAACTATTACCTGTTCGACGAACAGGTAGGTTTCCTCACGATGTTTTCCCTCACCGTATTCTTAAGGATATAATTAGTACCTATACCTATACTCTCAACCCAGGGAACTTCATCAGCTCATCAGCCCAAAAAAAAAGCAGAGAATGGTAGGGGTCATTAAAAATACATAGTATGTATACATTTATATTTAAATCAGACTATCCTTTAGAAGGGTACAAAATTTTTATGATTACGGGCAGTCAAGTCACTGACTACCCCCAAAAGGGTTCGAATATATAAGTACATAAGAGGACTTAATCTGAGGCCATCGCTTGCTAAAGTGGCTTTGTTATTTTCATGCTAGATCACAGATAATGCCCTTATACTTTAATGATAAATAGGTTATTTTAACAAAGAGGTCATATTTTAAAAATTGATAATGTCTCTGTACACTTTCTCACTTTTTATAAAAATAGTATTAAGTCTATGACATAGGGTTACCGCTTTGAATAAGGTTAAAATATATTATGAAAATAATCATCACCTAAAGTATGGTCTAGATTTCCAAATTTTGTAAGAGGTTGTTATCTCATCGTCCTATCAGATATAACTCCATAAGCATCCATTTAAAAATACAACGAATAACTATGATGTCAACCGTATAAGCAAAGGTATATTATAAGGTATATAAATAATAATAATAAAGGTATATAAAATATAAATATTATACAGACTACCTGATCTTTAGACCACCATAAAATCTCCACTAAAGTGACTTTTACTTTACACTTAGTATATAAGTTATAAATCTAAATAATCACATATTCAACCCTATATATAGTAACATCACGGAGAGAAAAAAATTAAAAGAATGGTAGGTATGTTGCTCTTCTTGTAGTATCGTTTATAGTATCTAGTGTTAACAAGATACTTGAATATATCCCGAAGAATAGACAGGTTTTCCACTTATACCGTGATTACAAATAAACTATACTACGGTGAGGGAAAACATCGTGAGGAAACCTACCTGTTTCCCGAACAGGTAATAGTTGGTGCTTGTAAATGGTGACATGGCCTACCACCTGTCACATTGAGTACTGACTTGGTCAACACGTGGGTTCGAGGTGGCCATAGAATTACTACCTTGGCAATTGCGGAAATGGACACCTGAACCTCAGTCGTGAACGCGTTTATCTTTTACAAATAAATTGCATTTAACTTCAAAAACTGAAACCTCAACCGATAATTAATTCAGATGGCAAAGATAAAAGAATACAAGCTCGAAAATTTGCCAGTACATATCCTTTCGTGGAAATGTTTTGATGATTCATTTCGTAACAACGAAAAATTACAAAGCAGGAAAAAAATTACAAATATTACCTGATATTACTACCAACATATACATACGCATAGATATATACATGAATTTTTTTTCAATAAGGGACATACAATCTAAAAATATATAGGTTCTAAAAACGTTGGCGGTTTATCCTGTATGTACATAACGCCGAATATATTGACAAAATTGTCTGAACCCGTAAATCCATTTCATAATATACTTTACCTAAAGTCTTAGGCATTATGTAATTATATCATGTTTTTTATTCCTAATATCCTTAAGCTACTTTTATCTTACTTTACTCTGTTATCCCCTCTAACAAACACATCAAACATAATTTCTTATCTATTTACAATTAATAATCAAACTACACAAAACGAAAGCTTCTTTAGGCCATTTTCCTTCAATCTACCCCATTACAAATTGTACACATGAGTGTGTTTACATACCTGCACACGCCAAGCAGAATTGGAGCCGTGTGGAGTCTGAAAGGCGAGGCGAGCCAATCAAAGGCGTATTTGGCTGCATACTGCACCCAATCTGTCTTCGATAGGTGAACCCGGCGCCGATTCTACTTACAACAATGGTAACAATGGTACAACAAAAAGTGACCTCTATTATTGAGAAGATGCAGGCTTTATGTCACGCCATCTGTTTTCCCAATTTGGATCTAAAAATAAGCGGAGTAAAATAAGAAGTTAGCACTTACCAAAAAATCAGTATGGGATGGGGTATCTGTACTGTAGTATTTTATTATATGTGACAATGGTACAACTTGTAATTTTACTAGTTCATGTCAAACATAGGGCTTGAATAATGATTTTAATAGTGTATCTTGACTACTTTTGGGTACGTATAATGTTTACCAGTAACCGTGGTAGGTAGGGTTAGGTAAATAAAAAAGTTAAGTTGGTAAGGACAACCATCGTTACGTATCTTACCTTATTATTTGGATAATATTATAGTAAAAATATTCCATATTGGATAGGATTTAAAGCTGTTTTCAATACTACATACTAATATCAATACAACCCCTTTAGTTTTGATGACCAACTCACTACATGAATTGTATTGTGAGATTGTTTTCGAGGTGGATACATCTTGCAAGGGATATTATACGAACTATGTGATATTATATAACTATAAGAAGAAATTTTTTGAGTTCTTAAGACCGCCTTTTTCACTATACAGGTACAGTCAACGCTAAAAGTATAGTCCCAGTAGCTTTTTATAAGATTTATGTTTATAAGGACAAAAGACAATATTTTTCATTTAGAAGCACGCGAACGTATAGTGGTTCTGACAATGCATAGTGGTGCCAGTTTTAAAATATAAAATATTATCTTTTGCACTTATAAACCTTATAAATAGTTACTGGGACTGCACTTTTAGCGATGACTGTACAATTAAAGCGTACATAATCGTTTATATATAGCAGTGATATCATTGTACTGAATGATGACAGATCGTGTTAGGAGAATAAACGTCTTGTCTGGATGCATTCGCGTAGCAGACAGTGTGGGGACATATAACACTCGCATAAAACTATGACATTGTCGACTCCAATTACCAAGACTAGACAGAATACTAATACCTACTTAGTCCGACTTACTATATGTATTGTCACTATTGTTTTACGTTTAACTAAATTTAGTATGACGAAAATGGTAACTTTTTTTCGTTAAGTTGCAATGAATCATTAGAATTACATCATCATGGCTGTATAAGTACAATTCCACCAAACTGTCTTCAGGCAAGTTGTAAGAAGTAACTACGGGATAGGTAGTGTTGTCAGATAAAATGCGATTAGAAATTCAAGACTACTACTAACCATCTGTTATGTTATATGTTAGCTACTCGGAATCGCAATCGAATATGGCAAAAATTATTTTAATTTCGCTATAAATAAACTATTCTGTAACTGCAGAGATGAACCTACAACTTAAGCATATTATGTTTTAAAAATAACCGTGAGTTAGATTGACAACATTTTAACAAAGGGTGCCCTTAGAAGTACCTATAACCGAATGTTTATAAGATGTCAATGATTCAAAAGTTGTCACTATCAGAACCGATGGGGATCCGTGAACACTGCCTACCCCTCTACAGGAGCAGACGTCATGTGTATACTTATGTATGCAATTGACCGTAATTCTCGATGTTTTATAAGGCTTCGCTTGCAAAAAATGACTTTATCTCCGACCCGTGCAGGCTCATCTCGGCTGATCTCTAATTGTGTCTAAACGCTTTGACAGCTACTAATGATCGCCCACTCGTTGTTTTTGCACCGGATCGCTACAATCGAATCATCCGGCTAAGGGCGGGGGCACATCTAGGTAGTCGTATTAATTGTAAAGTATATTTGTTTTGATATAATTAGAATAAGCTGCTTCGTTTTACATATTGCTGTACTGTGTTGATTGATTTTCTTAGATTCCCAAAAGAGATGGCTTTGTGTTTTGAAAGATAGTTTAAAATGTTTTTAAACTTAAGCTTTTATTACATCTGCTTTTAGTAAATTTTTCGTCTGTGTATTGGATGTCGTGTGTCGGTCGTGACGTCATGTGTAAGTAATAGTACCAATAATCCCTTTTGGTGGCGCTGTCAGCATTACTTACTAAACATCTTTAATGCTTTAGCATTAGTAATTAATTTAATGTCTACAATATGAAAAAAGTTCATTTTTTAGCGTGGTTTCATAAACCACACAATCTTTTTGACATGTATCTCCTTATTGAAGTGATTATGAATACAAGCTCCGAGCAGGGATCAAATCAGGGAACCTTTCGATTAACATTCGTATCATCTTACATGTGTTCTATAATCTAATTAGGTCATTTTGCAATAATAAGAGATTTGCCTTAAGCCCTCTTTAAGCTATTCTCTAGCGCAAAGAACAAAAGAGCCTACACGAGAAGCTAAATAAATATAAGTGAGACAAGAGAGATTTGCCACCTATTTAATGTGGCGTTCGATAGTCTCTGCCTATCCCGTTAGGCAGGTAGCGGCGTTAATACACATATATACATTATACCTAATTCCCTGTAGAGGGGTAGGCAGAGATCACGGGTCCCCATTTGTCCCGATCCTGACAGACCACTTTCGCTTCATTGACATTCATACATCTTCTCATACACTCTCGGCGGTTATAGGTACTCCTAACGTCACCTCCTCATACACACTCTAATAATGTATTTCATTATATGTATCACTATCACTACAACATAGTATAAAACAAAGTTGCTTACTCTGTCCCTATGTTCCTTTGTATGCTTAAATCTTTGAAACTACGCAACGGATTTTGATGCGGTTTTTTTAATAGATAGAGTGATTCAAGAGGAAGGTATATACGTATAATAACATCCATTAAATAGCAAGAAGTGCGAAGCCAGAGCGGGTCGCTAGTGTATTATAAATCTATTTACCTCACTACGCCCCAGCCTTTATTGATATGTTTTTGTGCAGGTGATAAATAGCGTCTAGTCGACTGCACTAAGGTCATGCAACAGCATGCAGACGCACTAATTGGACTGCACAAACAAATGACACGTGCTAGTTTCACATGCAAATGGAATCATAGTTACTTTTCTTCCTAAACATAAACATACGCTTCACGACTTGTGTAACACACTCCCTTTTTTATTATGGCGGGGTAGTCAGAGGCTTGAATGCCAATCTCCGAAATTTCGGAGGCATGTTAGGTATGGGTCATTCGAAGCCCGCGTATCACTAGATAGACAGCACCCAACGTGAACGTTTCTTCCTGAAATATAGTAGGTATTTAAAGTCCCTCTATGTCCCTACTAATAAGCCGAGCCTATACATCGCTACCTGGAACGGGTGATAAATCTCTCTTGCTTTTTCACGCCCTTTAACCTTTGCATACATGCTCTTCAATTCGTAAGAAAGAAAGAAACCAAACTTTAGTTTAGTAGGTATTTTAGGTATGAATTTCGTAAATGTATTTTTTATTACAAAAATGTACATAGAAATTAATTAAACTTCATTTCCATTGGTACATGCTCAAGTGGGATTGAACCCTGCACCCATTGATACAGTGTCAAGCCCTAAACAACTGAGCTACGTCGAAATTATGATTTTATGTCGTACTTATAAGATGTATGACACTCAAACTGGTTATACATTGCGTAGTTGCATATGACCAATCTGAGTATGCACAAGTATTTCCATGGAACGAAAAAACTTTCAATATAAAGGAAAAAAAAATATAGATATCCTGAATCTTCATCTATTCTTATATAAGAAGACGGGTGTACATATATGTGCAAAAATAACATACAATCTCTGTCAACCTCTTAGCTTAAATACATACATACACATCACGCTTTATTCCCTGTAGAGGGGTAGGTAGAGATCACGGATCCTCATTTGTCACGATCCTGAGAAACCACTTTTGCTTCATTGACACTCTTACACCTCCTCATACACACTCGGCTGTTATAGGTACTTCTAAAGTCACATTTTTTCAATATGGCGTCTATCTGACTGTCATATTATGTCGTCGTCTTTCCACTTCACTAACATACATTTCTTTTGTCAATCTGCTATCATTCATCCGCATAATATGTCCAAACTATCGAAGCATGCCCTTTTCAATCTTAGTCACTACATCTTCTTTCAAATCGCAACCTTAAATGTATGTATATTTACACAGCTTCCATATAACGTCTCTGACACATGCAAATGCCTAAAATATACAGAGTTGGTTAGGTAAACAACATCTTCTCCGGGCAATGAACCCGCGACTACACCTTGAGGGTAACCGAGGCCACTACGAGCCAATTCGGACCGAGGAACTATCGATACACTCAAGTCTGCTATCTTTATAGGAGTGGCTAGAACGAACAGTGTCTAAAAACCTTTATATTGCAGTTTGGGATAAAATTGCAATCAATTTAGAAATGATATGGTTATCAAGAAAATTGTGTTTATGACGAGGTATGTAGATGACAATGAATCGAGAATGGTTGTTAGGATCAAGAAAAACAGAATCCGTGATCTCTGCCTACTCCTATTTTGGGATGTGATTTGTATATATAATTATAAGAATTATTTTGCAATTCCAGGCAGACACGTAAACCTCTAATTGCCGTGTATCTATCGTTTTGTAGTATGTACGAATGTTAATAATAAATATCATAGGATAAGACTTTAGTAACTTAAACGACAAGACGTTTTATTTTTTAATACTGTTACGTCTTTTTATTTCATATTTTGACACGATTAGTAATTCTACAACTCCTTGAATCTTCATCATTCGCAACAGAGCCTTCGTAAGCCTCACCACCCTGTCGGCGATTATAGTCAGTGCAGCGAACGTGTATGCAAGATCTACTATAACCGTTTCGGTTTCAGCCAGCTCGTATGAATGGGAGGCATTACGCAACGCTTCCCGATGCAGTTCTACGACTTAGGACGCGATTCTCCTAACACGTTACAGTGTAATTGAGGGTTAAAGATATAGAGGAATATCAGTGGAAACAACAATGCAAAGTAAAGGCCCTAAGAAGATATGCAGAGACTATCGATCACCACTTGGAACGATCCTGACAAATCTCTCTTGCTTTACTCACGTTTCTCTTCTTCTGTTCTTCACGCTGCGTACACAAGAAAGAAAACAAACTGTACTTTGCTTCTATATAACGAAATTCACTGTCTTATAGTATTTAGTTTAGCCAGTATTTAATAGACCCATACCCTATGAAGTGAATCGGGCTATTAAAGGTAAGTGGGTTTAAGTAAACCAAAATCAAGTCATACTCAGAAGTAGGCTTTGATGAAACGTAGACCTTTGTAGATACGTGGAAAAGGACAAAGGTTTTTTCTTAAAAGAGAAGCAAATCTTATCCTAGAGATAATAATCGCCAGTGGACTTGTTTGTTCTTGATCACTTGAATTGACGCTATTTAGACTTTTCGTTCCAAGTGGGGTCTCATGTAAAGAAGCATTTAAAACCAACAAAAGTGAATAATAAGAGAAAGAAAGGTTTATCTTTCTTTAATTGAACTAGAAATCAGCCAATAATCCTGGCACTAATTAAAAAAATACATGTGTGATAATTGTCTAAGTGTTCAAGAAAAATTTTTAACAATGTTGCGTGGGAATCGGATTTTTTTTTCTATTTTTAATTGTGCCTATATCAATAATAGGTCATTGATAATAGTTTAGGATTCTTTGCACAACAAATTTAAGCACTTATTGCAAAAGTTATCAAGCGTTATTATATAATTTTAATATTATTTCATACATATTGCAGACTTGTCAATTTTAATTAGGAGTAATCAAATTTATTGATGTTCTGACGATGTTTACATATATGTACATGAAACCTGTAGGTTGTATTCTTGGTACGATTTGACTATGTCATCATTTTTGGGTTAAGATCGTAATATTTTGGACAACATTCACTATTTATATTATCCTTAGTATCCAATTTCACATTCATTCAAATCCCACCCTACCAAACGTAACCTTGCAGTTGACGCGCAGCTAACCAACACGCTAGCAGAATCGGCGGGGCGGGGCGGTGCGGGGGGGGCGGGCCGCGTCTCCAATCGCGCAGTGCAGTGCCGAGCCGCGCGGCCTACAGTGCGCCGCCCGCGCCGCAGCATGCGCCCGTCCTGAGGCATGCGGCCTCGCGCCCTGGCTCTACTGTTCGCGCTCTCGCTCGCCGCGCCCGCCAAAGGTGAGAGAAGCCCTTTACGCATAACGACCTTATACCGTTCTTTTTGCTTGTTAAAGTTTGAGATCTAATAGCGACCTTATACCGTTAAGAGCCGGTAAAGAATATTGGATAATGTATACTGTTCCCTTTTGATGTCTTTGATGGTAAAGTTTGATAGTGGTGGTGATGATGCCCAAATAGCTACCTTACAGTCCTTTTTGCAAATCTTTGATGGTGATGTCAAAGTTGGGTTTGTAAAGGGTTTTTTGGTTTGGTGTACACATGGTAAAGTTTTCTTTATGAAAGAATATTTTGATTATAACCTATCTTTCTGGTTTAAGTTATTTTTTTTAATATGTTGGTGAATTATGGAAAAATCTTTTTTAAACTTTTATTTATTTGTTAATATATATTGATATAAGCATAGAAGGATTCTTTATTTTGTGGTCTTCGTTGCGTTAAATACTTGTTGTTAAACACACTGTCTGTTAAAGCATACTTAAGTTTTATATTATTTTGTTGGCTTGCTTGGTGAATTATTTTTAATTGATTGCACCGTGATTTATCCTGTTATAAAATTTATGTATTCCTAAGCTATAGCCTGTGTTAGTCTTTTAGTTATAAGTTTATTATACTTTCTTAATATTTTATACAAAGTTGTGATTTATTTTGGGATGATCTGGTGAATGAATTTATTCAAGGAATTTCAATTATGTCCGATCATCGACAATAATAGCCGAGGATTAAGTTAATGGCGGTTCCAAGTTAATAATAATGTGAAGATATGTAGTGGGGCATTATGAGATTACTTGTCCAATTAATCAACCAACTAACATTGAAGTAATCATTGTGATCCAGATTATTTAATACGTAAAATAATGCCTTTGTTTATGCAAAGGCTTCATCTGAAAAAAATACGTCGAAAATCATGGTTAATTATAATTATGTGAAATTATCACGAGATTCATGAATTAATTTAACATTTTAATAGGACTGTGCTCAGTGCTTGCTAAAATCGATTTAATTACAAAAATAGAAAATTGTGAAATCCATTTAGGTGATACAATATAACATATTAATTATACTCATTCTAAAAACAGAATTCAGAATAGTGGGTGAACCCTAGCTAATGATTGGAACATTAATTGTTACGACATAAATTTAGAATACTCAGTAGGTGTATGCCTGCATTCGATTTTATTCATAAACTAACATAGAAAAGCCGCGTTATTGCTTAAAAATATTATTTTTATCAATCTCTGCATGAGTCTCAAAAATTTGTCTAGAAGTATCAAACTTTTACTTCTATTTATTAGTACAAAGGACAATAGAAGTTTACATACAAGATTCCAAATAAATTGAAGCCGTAAAAACAAACTGAAGGGCAACGCGTTGAAGTCTAAAGTACGGAGCGTATTCCTAGGGTTCTTGGTAACTAAAATGCCCTTTAGAACTTTACTCCAAAGAATACTATAAACAATCGATTCTTAATAAGTTATTGTAGGTATTGACTTAATAACAACTTAGTATATACATGTGATATTCTGTAAGGGGTATGCAGATATCAGAAGCTTCACTATTCATATTCTAGCAAATATTTTTCACCTTATATACTTTATAGTCCCATACTTCAAAATGCATAGCAAAGCGATAAATAAAAATATTTATCTACTATTTCTAAGATAATTTTTATAGGTTCTAAAATTATACACACATACCCATCACGCCGGCTCCTTGTAGATGGGTAGGCAGAGAATACGGATCCCTATCTGTCATGATCCTGAAAAACCACCTTCGTTTCATTGACATTCATACACCTCTTCTTTCACGCTTAATTATAGAAATACATGAATTTATGTCATTTATTTATCTCTAAGTAAACAGTAATGCAATGTGAACTTACGTTTAAGTTCCAGTTAATACTAATCATACCGATGTACATATTCCCAGTTCGTTGTAACCCTTTTGGTTTGGCTTATCTTTTGTGGTTTGTAATTCGATGTAGTTCAGTTGTTTGGGGCTTGGCTCTGTATCAGTGGGTACAGGGTTCAAATCCCGCTTGAGCATGTACCAATGGAAATGAAGTTTAATGAATTTCTATGTACATTTTCGTAATAAAAATACGTTTGCGAAATGCGTTGAATACTACGGTGAGGGAAAATATCGTGAGACAACCTACCTGTTCCCCGAACAGGTAATAGTTAGTGCTTGTAAATGGCGACATGCCTTACCACCTGTTGCATTGAGTACTGACTATCTGGTTAACACGTGGGTTTTATGTGGTGATAGAATTACTACCTTCGCAATTGCGGAGATGAACACCTGAACCTGTGACTACTCCGTAAGTGTTAATGGTCGTGAATGCGTTTGTCTTTTTATCTTTTGTATAAGAAGTAATCGGACACTATAATTGAGAATAATATTTTTCATATTTATATTTAGAATACTATTATACCAATAGAACTAGCCCCTTTTTAAGTTCTATTAAGACTTGTGTACTAGTTAACGTATATTTAATAATTATGTACTTATAAGCGATAATGATAGGAAAGCAGAAGTAAAGTGCAGTTCTTAACTCTGCTTCCACCAGCAATCGAACCCGGGACCTCATGATCAGCATTCAAGTGGCTAACCGTAGATCATTCCTTAATAAGCTATTCGTTCTCATACAGTACAAAACGTATTAAGTTAATACTCATCACAATTTTACTTTGTCGTACTGGGAACAGTCCCTAAGTTACTAAGTTAATGACTTAACTGCATCCTAGCTTATTATTATAATAACCACAATGACTGATGTTAAGCGGCATTAACTTAGATCTATTCCTGCTAAGCATTGCTTAAGCATTTGCATATGTAAGTTAAGTTAAGTTGCAGGGAAATTGTGTAGAATGTAACTGGTTGCTAATCTCTTTAAATGATGTAAGGTATAGATACATATTACATACATTTTCACGTCTTTTAATTTCTTACGGGGAGGACAGAAGCTCGGAGATAATTTTTTTTTCTCTTACAATTTACAACCAATACAGGTTTGCACCTTATATGATAACAAAGTAATTAATGATAGGATATAAAATAAAATAAGAAATCAATTAATTATATTCAAACTAAAAAATACTACAATAATTAGACATACTTAAATAAAAAATAACATTAATTAATAAAAAACATAAATGCTCAATTATCATTATTTCGAGGAATACTATGTTACATATAATTACTAACATTATATTCATAAGAATATAAAGAGTAGTTGCAATCTAATCTCCTCTTTTTAGGAATCTATTCTCTATTAACTACCACTCATCTACTACAACATACTGGAACAAAATACTGCTAGTTAGCATTTCTTTAAGTCCCAAACTACCTGCTCTCGTTCTACTACTTAGGCTTCTCCAAAAAGGTGGCTGAGTCAGCTTGGTAATGCATATGTCCCAGCTAGCATGGGGACTTAAAATTCATTGGCTAGTATTTAAACGAATGTCAAAATAAATAGTTTCATACTAAAAATACAGAATTGGACAACAAAATTAATTTAAAAATTACAATATAAATACAGTCCCAACCCAAACCTAACCTTTGTTGTACGTTTAGCTATATTATTGGTGTACATTTCAGTATTTTTTATGTGCATTGAATTATTTACTAAATTCATGAATGCGTAATTATACTAAGGGACTGGGATGGACTTTCCGGCATTTTGTAGAAGGCGACTAAGGAACTAGGGATAAATGGAAAGTATAGGGTGATGGGCTAGCTACCAGATATATGGAACATTTATAACAACTATTTCTGTTACAAAGTGAGCCAGGAGATAATATCATGTCTTTACAGTTCTGGCCACCCTGAAAGGGTTTAAAGGACGAGAATGTATATGTAAGCATATGAAATATTACTTAGTCTTTAGACTAAACAATGAAAGCTAGACTATCCCTAATTAGGTATGCTGAAGCTCAGACGTGAGTCCGGCTGAACGGATATTATCCAGACGCCTAATTCTTTATTCACGGGAATCATGTGTGGTATAATTTTTTATTTAAGGATAAGCCTTTACGCTTTGATACATGTATTTGATAAATATTTTCTTTATCTCTTCTAGTACGCAGTTAGTTAGCATCCTTTTGACGTCTCAGACTAGCACGAGACAAATCATAAAATTATATTAAAATATTTATAATATCCGGTTATTATACTTTATAGTTATTACACATCCGGTGTTTTAAGCTAGAGCCATTAACAGATCTCGTTAGATAATTGAAGGGAAGAATCGTCTATGCGTACATGTAAATAGAATCACTGGGGAGTTAGTACTCCGCAATCGCGGATTTGCGAACCTCTGATTAACCCACAGTGGTTAATGGTTGTGAAGCGTATATTTGTTTAAAAATAATTCAACCCACTTATTACCGTACATACATGCATGTAGAAGGTAAACCGTATCGTCAAGTTGTAAATATAAATATATACAAATAATACTATATATGTATTTTACTTATTTATTATTTTTAATCTTTAGAATAAATGTAAACTTTACTATAAATTAAGTTCTGCCGGAGGCCCAGTGATGCAGCCTAGCTGTGTCGTGTACTGAGGCAGCACCTTTTCACTGCATCAAAATTCATATTTGTTGTTTAATGTTTGTGTTATTGTTATTTAATGCAGTGAACAAAGTGTTTTCTTTCTTACAAATCTTAATTGTACATAGTTAAAGCTTGTACGGTGGCATATCAAACCAAAACCCAAAAGACGAACACTTAAAATATTCAAAGTGGTTTAATATTTCAATGATTATATGTATTTTTTAAAAGCTTATAAAAGCGAAACATAAAAGAGCATGTAAATGGTGCAGGTGCATTTTTAAATCACGAAGCGGAAAGTAATGGTTCGGTAACTAACAGTTAACTGCAAGTTTCATGAAATTCACACAAACGAACCGCGATTCCCCTACAAGCCTATTTCTGATTTATTAAATCTATTCATTACGTCAGAGAGATATTTAAAAAGGTGAGGTTAGAAGTACTTATAACCGCCGAGTGAGTATGATGAGGCGTATGAGTGTCAATGAAGCGAAAGTATTTTGTCCGTGATCCGTGATCTCAGCCTACCCCTCGGGAAGTGGGCATGAGTGCATGTATGTACATGTTGTCCTTATTACGATTAATATGACATAAAAAAAACAAACGCATTCATTACCATTAACCCTTGCGGGGTAGTCAGAGGTTCAGGTGTCCATCTCCACAATTGCGAAGTTAGTAATTCTATGGCCACCTCGAACCCACGTGTTGACCAGATACGAATACGAAGGTAGTAATTCTATCTCTCTCTCTGATGGTGCCTCTCCGACTAACGAAGGTTGGCAGTCACTTTGGCAAATTTAGTCCGATCCCTGGCGAGATGGAACAACTCGGCGGCGCTCTTGATTCCCATCCACTCTCGTATGTTGCGGAGCCACGACTTTTTCCTTCGTCCAACACCTCTTCTTCCGGCTATCTTGCCCATCATAATAAGTTGCAGCAAGTCATATCTTTCATGTCTTAAAACATGTCCGAGATATGCAACTTTTCTTTTTTTGACAGCCTGCAGTAGCTCTGGCTGAGAACGGTTTATTCGACGAAGTACTTCTACATTTGAGACCTTCTGAGTCCAACTAATAGAAGGCTAGAATACGCCTATAAGCCCACATTTCAAATGCTCCTATTCGTCGGCATAGATCTTCTGTCAGAGTCCAAGACTCGCAGCCGTAGAGGATGACTGGCCAAATGTAACACTGAAGTAGGCGTATCCTTAGGGCAATTTTAAGACCTTTGCTACAAAGGATGCTTCGCATATTGCGGAAGGCACCCCTCGCGATTTCTATACGGGTCTTGATTTCCTGCTCACTGGTCCACTTCTCGTTAAGCCAGGTACCCAAGTACTTGTACTTCCTCACTTTCTCAATTGGTTTGTCTGCCACCTTCAGTGTGATATCTTGTAAGGGGTCTATAGAGACTATCATGAATTTGGTCTTGGCTACATTCATATTAAGGCCAGCTCTCAAACTACACTCGTTTACCCGGTTCGTTATTCGCTGGAGATCGTCAGCATTTGAAGCTATTAGAACTGTGTCGTCTGCGTATCTAAGGTTATTGATAACCCGCCCGTTGACTGTAACGCCACAGTTTAGGTCTACAAGTGCTTCTGCTATAATCGCTTCTGAGTAAACATTAAATAAGGTAGGTGAGAGGACGCAGCCCTGTCGGACCCCTCTCTTTATCTCCACTTCCCTTGTATCTTCTCCTTCGACCCGAACTGTCGCACTCTGTTCCCAATACAGGTTCTGAATCACTTTGAAATCTTTGTCATCCAGGCCTATGTTCTGAAGAAGTTGAATGAGTATATCATGTCTCACCCGGTCAAAAGCCTTCTCGTAATCGATGAAGCAAAGATATACGAAAAAGATTATATACGACCAGATAGTCAGTACTCAATGTGACAGGTAAGCCATGTCGTCATTTACAAGCACTAACTATTACCTGTTCGGGGAACAGTTAGATTTACTCGCGATGTTTTCCCTCAGCGTAGTATTCGACGCATTTCGTAAATGTTTTTTTATTATAAAATTTATATGATAAAACACAGAAACACTCTTAACATTTTAACAGTAGTTGAATAGTCCTGCTGCACAGAAGTTTAATAGATTGTGTTAGGAGAATCGGAGTCCTAGCAAAAGCTAGTGTTTGCTTTTCGTCTAGACCGAACTGGCGTCTGGACAGCGCTGCTACAATCGTGAATAATATTCATTTACATCCACCATACTTTTTACATCGATACATTCACGTCCTTTAATCCCTTTTGGGGTGGACTGATTTATTTTTATTTTTTATAAATATATAATATTTGGACATTATTACACCAATTGAACTAGCCCCTTGGTAAGTACATTTAAGACTTGTGTTAAGGGTACTAGTCAACGTATATTTAAGAAATATATACATATTATACATAGATAAATACATATATAGCATATATATATATATATAGTCAACGACCAGACTGGAAAGCAGTAGAAAAGCGTAGTTCTTAACTCTGCCTCCAGCGGGAATCGAACCTGGGACCTCACGATTAGCGTTCCGACGGCTAACCGATCGCGCCACGGAGGTCGTCAATTTTGGAGATATGAAAACATATTTCCTCCGTCACTTTTTTGGGTTGTTCACATTGGTGACAGGTTACTTGCTCGCTCAATAGGTTCCATATATCCCCAGTCCCTTAGTCGCCTCCTACGACATGCCGGGAAGAATGGCAGCTAGATATAAATATTTTAGGTTCGAGAATAGCACGGGACCGTATTAGATAGACTTATCTATACGTGCAGGTAGTGAAGCATAATAATTATTTGATTTATTTTAATACATAATAAATATATACAAAGAAACTACGCAACAATATAGAAAAACTAAACAATAGGCTAGGTATATCTACATGTATACTTTCTTTTATTTAGCCTATCTACTTATTCATACTTAAATTACTATTATTACATAAAGTGTAGGTAAAAATTGCGAGTAATTTTTTGTAATGAAAAATCGAAAACAAAATGTTAGTACTTTTAGGAAAACGTGTAATTGATTGTTTGCTTTTCTTAATTGATTATTCGTTCTGTTCAAGTTTAGGAATAGAATACTAAAAGCTGGTTTAATCGCATCATAAAACACTTCGATAAAAAAGCAGTTAGTTAGAGTATTATTTCAAGATAACACGAAAATTAAAAACTATTAACTAATTGATATTGCTGGACATGTTATGCGGATGAATGATAGCAGATTGACTAAAGGAATATATATGAGTGAAGTGGACATATAACAGTCAGATAGACGCTAAATTGAAAAAAGGTGACGTTAGGTGTACCTATAACCGCCGAGAGTGTATGAGAGGATGTATGAATGTCAATGAAGCGAAAGTGGTCTGTCAGGATCGGGACAAATGGGGATCCGTGATCTCTGCCTACCCCTCTACAGGGAATCAGACGTGATGTGTATGTATGTATTAACGAATTCTTATTATATTTATCCTCACTCGTATATATTTACCCTTTTGACCACTTTTATGAATGTTGCGGTCGTGAAAGTAAACAGTAGTCTGTCCGTAAGCAAATGCACTTTTGAAACATACATGCAAATAAAAACAGACACTATTTGAATATGCTGAACTGTTTATTTAAATATTGGTCTCGTGCTTGTCTGAGAACAAAATATTATAAAAACTATCTGTTCTTCTTGTCGTAATGTTGTAGGAGATGACGAGATGATGAGATGATTGTAGAATAGAAGTAATTGGAATATCATAGACAATGATTTACTACCCGTACTTCTTTACATTCATTGTAGTGTTTATTATATTACATCCCTAACCATTTTAGTTAGATTTTTAAGCTTGTATTTTTGAATGAATGTATATAACACTAATTTACGAAAAGAGTGTGTGAAGCCAGCAATAACGTATCAGTTTTTATTGGACGATTAAAACGCAATCACGTGGGTGAAGATTCGCTCGTGAATCACCAGTACCGGAAAAGTGGCGCCTGCTCCAGCGATTACTAATGTCAGATCTTAATCGCGTAGTCTTATTTATTTTACTTCAATGTACGTCACCCTAACAGGGAATCTTAAGTGACGTACCAATTACAAGATTGTATAAATAATATAATATAAATTTCAATATTTTTTTTTTAAATATTTCATTACAAACTAAAATATATACCTATATGTAGGGAAGGATTATATAATGTTTGGAATATAAAAATAATACAATACATACGCTTCACGGCTTGCGTAAGCATATTCGTTTTTTATTGTGGCGGGATAGTCAAAGGCTTGACTGTCTATAAATATCAAGATAGTTTCTTATTATTGTCTATAAGTATCCTTTTAAAAGTAGTACACGTAGTTGATGCAATATACACTTTTTTGCGAAAAATCATATAGAAATTCAGTACACTTCATTCCACATGTTCAGACGAGATTTGATACCCGCACCTACCGATGCAAAATCAAAGGCCCAAACAGCTGAAATCTCGAACCACAAAGTTTATTTTCCATTCATGCCTTTACGTCCCTAGCAAGATAGGCAGAGATTATTATCAATCACCACCTGGAACGATCCTGATAAAACTCTCTTGATTCACCCACATTAACCGCCTCATACATATTCTTACCTAAGATTCTTAATCGTAGTCGCAACATACATACGAAACATATGTATAGCACCCTCGTTGCAAAACTGTCACTTATCCAAAAATGTATGTATGTAGTTTTTCAGGAGAAGCATTTAAAACTGTGACACCTCACAAAACAAAGATTTTAAGATATACAGATGAGATAGTCTACACTAAACTGTCACTTTATATTATAAAAAATATACTATACCATTAATTAAAACTCTTTTTGCATATTTTGCCGGGGCGCGATACATCCGTATAACTAGTGAATCATTAAATTGAACACTTACCTGAGTGTGAATCTGGGGAACACCGTTCGCCTCTATTCTCCGCAAATAGCTTCAGCATTTGGGACACATTCCCTGGAATCGCGTAGGACGGCACTTTAGGTGCCAAACGGTGGAACAGTGGTTCAGTGTTCATACATACCTATACACCTATTTATATAGATAGAGTGATTCAAGAGGAAGGTTTATGTGTGTAATAAGATCCATTAAATAGTGGAGTAGGCTATATATTTTATACCTGTGCGAAGCCGGAGCGGCTCGCTAGTATTAGTATAGATATATAACTCACATCATTAACAACATCCTCATGAAACTGTGAAAGTGATAGTACGTAGTGTGAAGAACATACGGGGTAGGCCGCGTATAACATATACAGAACAAAATGGAGACATTCTTCTCAAGTGTACGTAGTGTGAAGAACATGTATGAGATGGTAAATGGGTGTGAGTGAATCAAGAGAGATTTGTCAGGATCGTTCCACGTGGCGATCGTCTCTGCCTATCAGGTGGATTGATAGATCGGGAAGTAAATGCCAGAATTTGTATGTGTGTGTGTGTGTATATATTTATAAAAGTGCCATTTGTCTACAACATTACGACGATAGACACATATAGCAGGAGATAAAGTCCTGGTATCAATATTTTATATCGATGTATCATATTTACAAAACAACATACAAAAACCCGTTAATTATATAGAACGTGACCGAGTAAATAACATCCGAGATTCAGTCCACCTAATTGGGATTATATGGTATAAATACCACTTACTCCCATTCCCTTAGTCACCTCCTGCTTCAATTCAAGAGTAGAGGCAGCTAGCTAACCATCAATTTACGTTCTAGTCTATCAAAAACCAGACTGCCATTTGCATATAATATTTATCATAACGGAAATCTTAAGGCGCGAGTGTCAATAAATAAATAGGGTCCCAATTTGGTAACTAGTCTAGACTGATTGCCTTAAAAGAAATCTCCGTCGTACTTTGGCATAGGTGTCGCCATATTGTTTGTTTTTATGCGACTACATTCAAATTATGCGTATAATGGATTGAGAGACTTTAAGGCGAGTTGACAGAACTCCGCAGTTTAGTTAATACATTTACAATGGTGGACAGGTTTTAAAATTTTTTTACGTAAAAAAGCACTGAAATAATTGGCAACATAATATAGTTGAATTGCAGGCATTTTTAAGGCATGAGAGGCAAGAGACATTTGTCATTAATGTTACGTTACGGAAGATAGGCTTGTTATGTGTGTATGATGTGTAATATAACTACAGCATCTCACACATATTCGTTTATACATATAATAATATATATTTCGGTGGCTATCCAGCGGGGCAAAGCTGTTAGTAAGCTAGGGGCTTTTGCTTCTGGGTGCTAAATTCGGGACACTAGTGATGCTGTGTAAATATTTACTTTTTGTTAGATTTAAGTATTTTTATGTTTAAATTTGTACATATTTAGTTTTATTTTGTTTGTTAAACAGACAGAAATATGTTTTAAGTTCTTAAATATTATTTAAATATCTTGGTTTGTTGAACATACATAAGAAAATATTTTACATATCCCTTAAAAATTGCTATAACAAAATTCGCTCAAGCCTCGCTGGCTCTTGCCGTAACCATACCTATTAAGATTATGTGATGAATGTCCGAAATACAGGATGACGTAATAATAGTTAAGTCTTACGCGATAAGCCCCGTTAAATGATTACGTGTGATCTCGAACTAAAAACATTAATCGCACACTATAAGATACGTTTGATGGAAAACACATTAAAAAGTCGTTATAAAACTAGGATTATACGCTCTATAATTATTTTGCCATTAAACTGTAATGTAATATTGAAGTCGTAACATTCCTCGCAACTTTTCCTTGATACAATGATGCGGTAGGTTATTGTTTAGTTTTAGTTCCGGGTTCGATTCCCTGTGGAATATACAGCTTTATATCGTATATATTGCTTTATATTGTTCGTGTTCTGTTTGTATATCGTCGTTGCTAATTTAAAAAGGAAAATAATTGAAGTTCATCAAATATACTGAAATGTACACCAAAGGTTAGTTTTGGGTTGGGACTGTATTATTTTGGTGTACAATTCAGTAGTTTAAATGAGTGATTAATTTTTTTTTGATGTTCATTTAAATACTACTAGCCATTTAAAACCTCGTGTCATTTTTAGTGAAGCACTGTTCTTCTACTCTTCAATTGGACATACTTAAATGAATATTTATATATCATAATCAGTTCAGTTTTTAACTTTAATGTTTAATATTTTAAGTTCTCTTTTTCAAACATAGGATTTAAAAGGAGCGACGACGTTATAGAATATATTTCCGAAAAGGCTTTGGGAAGCTCAGCTGTCTTCTTAAAAGCATATCGTAAGAGACAATGAAGGGACTAGGTGCTTTCTTTATGCACAGTTCAATACTACGGTAATAATACTTATTAATATTTTATCATAACATTTTCAGAGATTGTACGTGTAAAATATGTATACATAAATAATAGTTTTTGAGTTGTTTACATGGTATCCATGACAACCTTATCACAAATTTAAAACCTATATAATAACGTATGCACATATTTATTTTTTGAGACGCCTTTTGACATATTTGTCTATTACATGTGCGCACTCACTTAGTAAACACATAATACACATTTACGTAAACTTCCTCCTTAGTAGCATTCTTAACAGCGTCGAGAGTCGAACCTGCGTCGAAAAGGTATTCTTATAGAGGAAACGATAAACTCACCTTAATTAACAGTAGCTATTTTTAGTGTTGCATAAACAAGTTCTATTTTCACACGAAACAACGGTTCGAATGATAATTTTAAGCACATGGATGTAATTCGCTGTCCCCGATATAGAAAGAGCTTTGATCGTGTAAAGTAAACATATATTTAAAGAGATGGGAGGATTGAAATACTCATTTATTCAGTATGTTTTACTGAGCATGATTTACTCATCATTTATTAGTTTCAATAGTTGACTAAACTAAACTGAACTGTGCGTAAGGTAATCAGGTGTTTTATGACGGTGTGTCGTATATGTATATATTTACTCACTTATTAGCATGAATATTGCGTTATTGGGTTGCGATGTTACATGGAACATTGGTGACAGGTTGCTAGTCCATCGTCTGATGGATTCAACACATCCCTAGTGCCTAAGTTTCCTCTTATGACATGCTGGGCAGAACGGCAGCTAGTTAGTAGTCTTTTTACATCCCAGCTAGCACAGGAGCGGTATATCGTAAAAGCTCATATCTAATGTATTAATTAATTTTAAGGTAAGATAGCTACCATTATCAAATTATGTTCATAATTGCAACAATTGAATTTGACTATCAATATAAATTTACTTTGTCATATGAAATGGAAATTAAAGAATGAGTATATTGCTCTCATATGAGTAACAGTGTCCCATCCCTAGTTACGTATGAATCATCGATCTGATCGATAGGAATATTAATTTAATTTCTCTAAATTCCCAAATGGACTACGGATATCCTTTATTAATTACTTATTTATAGCTCTTAGTCATTTTTGAATTATCAATTAGTTTTAGTGTGAGAGTTGCTTTTATCTTTATTAAAAACAAAAAGCGAAATAATGACGAATACTTCGTTCTGTTCTCTTTCTTTATGCATGTGTACATAGGGACAGATGGGGATACCTGATCTCTACCTACCCCGCGACTGGGAATCAGGTGTGATGTGTATGTATGAAAACAGTAAATGATATAATGAGAAAACCAAATTATATATGTACATTCCTATCTACGATTCACGAACGTTGGATTATAGGTATTTCATATTATATTATCAAAAATCTTTAAGTAAGCGACATGGCTTACCTGTCACATTGAGTAGTGACTATCTGGTCAACACGTGGGTTCGAGGTGGCCATAGAATTACTACCTTCGCTATTGTGGAGATGGACACCTGAACCTCTGTACAGGGTTAATAGTATCGAACGCGTTTGTCTTTTTGTGTTTAAGTAAGCTTTTAATAACAAATCTTTGCTATTGTAGCATATTAATCATTGATGATATAATGATTAAATACGACATATAAAAGTCAGATAGACGCTATATTGAAAAAGGGTAACGTAAGAGTACCTATAACCGCCGAGCGTGTATGAGAAGATGTATGAGTGTCAATGAAGCGAAAGTGTTCTATCAGGATCGAGACAAATGGGGATCCGTGATATCTGCCTACCTTCTACAGGGAATCAAGCGTGATGTGTTTGTATGTATGATATAATGATTGTCTTATTAGTGCGTCCTAAGATATTTATTTACAATCATTAAATACAGAAAAAACTATTAAATTATTTACTCGGCCTTACCTAAATATTTTTAAGGCTCATTGAGTCATTACCTAGGAATGCCTAGTATTTATTAATAGTTGTTTAAACCCTATTAAGTCTAGCATCTAGTCTGGAGGGTAAGCTGTGACCTAGATTCGAAGGACGACCTAGGAACAGGTAGAACGAGATTACAAGCACTAGGTAGCCTAGTGGCTAAGCTAATTGCAGTACTTAAGTAATTTTACTATATAACTGTATCCTTAAATGTGTTGCTAACACTTTAATTCAACGTTACATATAATATTATGTTTGTAATTTTAAACGTCTGTTGGAACTTTATTTATATATCTGAACAATTAGTGGTCTGTCAGGATCGGGACAAATGAGGATCCGTGATCTCTACCTACCCCACTACAGGGAATCAGGCGTGATGTGTATGTATGTATGTATATGAGCTTGAAACTGAAGGCTATTCTAGTCTAGAAGTCCCGTGCTAGTCTGAGACGTAAAAAGAGCTTTAATTTGCTGCCGTTCTTCCCGGCATGTCGTTGGAGGCGACTAAGGGACTAGGGGTAAATTAAACGGCAACCCGTCACCAATGTATGACATTATAGCCACCGTACCATAGGACATTATAGCCCCAATATTAATGCTAAAAGGTGACTTAGGAGATATTATATGTCCACCCCGAAAAGGATTCAAGGACGTGAATGTATAAGAACTTGAGGTTAAGTATTTTTTGAATTGATGTTAGCGGATTTACGTTTACTTATAAAGTTCTGCGTAGTACGGACTATGCTCAAAACACAAATAGAAAAGAAATTGAGGCAAAGTGTCATTAGAAATACTTATGACAGTCTTATATATAATAATAAAAATCTCTTTACTAACCAAAAAAAACAGTAATTGTAACTAAGCATACGACAAATACAAAACATGATAACCTATTAAAATCTCTATGATGTGCACTGCCTGCCTGCCTATAAAAAGTAATCCTGGACTATATAGGCAACAGTAACAATTGAAACTTTATCAGAATTTGATTCAGATTTTTTGAGATATATAGGTGTAAAGATGTCATTATAACCAATGTGGTCAAAATCGGGAATTGTGAGATTCTCTTATCTCATTTATATTAACGTGAACATGATATACATACATACACATCACGCCTGATTCCCTGTAGACAGGTAGGCAGAGATCACGGATCCCTTTAAAGGTATAAGATCAGATTTGGATATGTTATGTATGATACATATGTATATGAATCACGTGAATATGGGATTGACCCAATATATAGGATACGGCAATATCGAAAGTCGCGCGTCACGATTTTAAATCGACTTGAATTCCGAATGGATTCGAAATTCGGGTTGGCGCCAATTGTGACGAAAACGCCACCACGGGGTGCCGCGTTTACTGCGGTACAGTAACGATGGAACATACTTTTGGTTTGGTAGGACTGTACACTGAAATGCAAAAAGTATTTACAAAAAACATTTTCTTAATTTCATTGTCAGTGGTATAAGTTTTTAATTCCCTTCATTGCTACTATATAGCAATATCATATGTAATGCAATGTAATGTACAAAAAATATTATTTCTGGAATATACATAGTACCCTTGCTGAATTTATGTCTAAGCTTGTTACACTTTACATTACATATTCATTTCAATGATTCTTTTCCCTTTGGTGAAATACACGTTATGCGTAATCCTACTATCACTTGAAACAACTTGATTTTGAGACTTTCATAGTCATTACAGTGGTCATCAAGTCTTTAAGTTTTTGACTTCGTGTCATGTTACCGATCCTATTATATTCTATAACGATCGATTCATATTATTTTATCATCAAACCTATTAGTTTTATAATTAATAACTAACGGGACTTATCGTTATAACTAACGGGACTTATAGTTAATAATCATGAGTATAAATCGCGAATCTCTTAAAACTATTAGATTTAGCAATATTAGTAATATATCTCTAAAAACTAATACTTTTAGCAATATTAGTAATACTAACCCCAATCACCAAAAACACACTAACCAGTGTTTAGTAACCACACCTCACTATAACTAAATACTAAATCCTCCAACTATCCCCGTGTAAGCGCAGCTGGTTGTCGGCGGCGCAAAGTCAATGGCCGATCGGCGACAGCGTACGCGGCTATGCAGTAATAATAACACGTAACGCGGAGGTCGCAGCGAGCGACCTTGGCCGACCTCGTCATAGCCAACTGACGGTCTTTGGAAAGAAAGAAAGAAAAGACAAACAAAGAAAGGAAGAAAGAAAAAGACTTGTGCGTAGAGTTGCTAAATAACTTAAATTTCAGTTTTAATTAACTACGCTGTAAATTGTGAATAACGTATGAATGTCGTGTTACCCTGGCAAGGGATAATAAACGAAGAAATACAAACACCGCACCGAACCAAATATATAGGAAAGTCCACAGAACCGATATTATGTCGAATCCTCCAGATACACAAGTCTATCCACAACAACGTTGTAGATGCTAACCGTCTAATACAAAGTAGATATGAAAGGACACTACATACTACCTAACCGAAGTGATATGCAAAAGAACTTCATACTTCTTATTATTCCATGCGGAGTAGACAGAGGTTCGTGTGTCCGTCTCCACAATTACGACGTAAAAGATTCAAAGATTATCTCGATTCCACGTGCTAATCGGATAGTCAGTACCTAATATGCCAGGGTCATTTAGAACCACTTACTATACTTTGTACCGGGGAATTAAAATAGATAGTTTTACTCACGTTGTTAGTGCATTTTACAAATGTATTTTTATCTTCAATAGAAAATAAAAAAACATTAATTAATGCTCTGGCATTAAAGCCCTGAATCCACTTATATATTGCACTAGTTCTGAGGTCATAATATACTTTGCCTCCACCGGGAATAGAACCCGGAACGCTCTATCGAGTGGTTTGCCCAAATAAGTCCGTCTGGGGACAGTCTGGTGCTGACTCATGGCACAAGAACGCGGCTCCGAGCGAACGGGCCTGTGTTTAGTACCAATGCTTTGTTTTGTGTTGTTTTCATTTGGCACAAACAGTTATAAGAAAAATAGACTTATATGAAAACGTTACTTATAACTAAATTTATTATATACAATAAAACAAGAAATTAAAACTATAAACCTAAAGTAGAAATAAAAATTAAATTACATAGAAAAAATCTTTATAATCATCGCTGTAATAACTTAACTTATAGTGCCTATAAAGGATACTTAACAATTCGAAACATTCGATAAGTAAGAAGATACAAGTGTATTTTCTATGAATGTAAATCAAAATATAGGTTTGTTTCATATATATATAAAACTATATGCTACAGAAATGTAACGATTTTGCCTTTTGATAGTTTTATTTTATATATAGATCCCAAACGCACATAATTTGTAAAGGATAATTTTGAAACGTATATAGTTCTAAATACATATTTGTTGGTTCTATGTATATAGGTATAGGTAGGTATGTAATAGGTTCTAAGTGATAATACATGTCTAGTTGGGCTAGTTTTTGAGGTAAATTTAATTTGGTTCAGTTATTATATGTGAATAGTATATACTATATGTAAATATAAGATGTACGGGATAAAAAGTATGTTATACTATGTATGTGTTGTGTCCTATATTTATTTATTTATTGCACAGGTTAAATATGTAATCCTGTACTACTTTTATATGTAAATAAAGTCATGTTCAACTTATTATTTGTGTTATATATTTAGTGTTTGGTAGGTATATTATATAATATATAGATATTATCTAATCCCATGCTTATTTTGAATGTAAATAAGGTCTGATGTATTTTTGAACGTGACTAAAATGCTGGGGGTCAATTAATTACGCTTGATAGGACACCTGACTACTTATTAGGTCGATTTTGGTAAAAGTAGAAAAAATATACATTTTATGAGATCTATCTAGCGAGAGGGTTTAATTATATAATTTACTACCTGACTTAATCTTCTCCTAATTACAAGAAGTCGTTACCCAATCACTAACTTCTAAGATTTCTTTCGGGCTTGACAGAACCTCCGAGGCATTAACCCTTGTGTTGTCAGAGGTGTATGTAGGTTTCCATATCCACAATCGGCAGGTAGTAATTCTATGGTTACCTCCCCCACGTGTTCACTAAACAGTCAGTACAATAATCTATAAATTGTCATAACCCCAAACACTAAGACCACTAAAGATTTCCCTAAGGTATACTACAGAAACACATCATTACGCATCACGCCCCTTCTTAACAGAGGTTTTTAATCACGGACTATTTGACTTATTTGTGAGACCATATCTATATAAGTATCCATACTAATAGTCTGATTTTTAACCACGGACTTTGTAGTGCTAACGTGTATGCTAATAGTCGTCCTATTGGAATTTTTTGTAGAGACCATATCTATACAAATATCCATACTATTAGTCTGTTTTTTAATCACAGACTTTGTAGTGCCTATATAGTATGCTAATAGTCGTCTTATTGGAATTTTTTGTAGAGACCATATCTATATAACTCAATCTGTTTTTTACCCCGGACTTATGCCTGCCTATATGCTAATAGTCGGCCTATTGCAGCCGGCATCTGCTGGTCGAGTATGGAGCGCGGGGGCCGGTGCTCGTCGGTGGTGGCGCTGCGCGTGACGCAGGCGGAGTGCTGCGCCGGAGCCCCCGCGGCGTGGAGCCCCCACGACCTGGACTCTGGCCAGATCTTCTTCTACAAGGCCCTCTCTGGCGGCGTCCCCTGCACTGCCTGTGCTGGTATGTAGAGCATTTCATTTTTACGTTTTTTTTTCTTTTTTTTTCTCCGTTTACCTCCAACATTATCGGAGAAGTTGTGTACCTGCTGCTACTCTTTCAGACTGTCTCACTTGTATGCCTCTCGTGCTTTCATGCTTCATACTAATTTTTTACGTTAATGGGTGGAAGTTAACTATTCCCTTTACAAAAAGACAAAGACAAAAAAAGAGAGCTTTCATGACCATTATTATTAACTTGTATGGGGTAGTCAGAGGTTCAGTCAGATGAGTTCAGTTGAGTCAGAGGTGTTTATCTTTGCAATTGCGGAGGTGGTAATTCTATGGTTACGAAAACTTGAACCATCCGAAGTCCGTGGTAGTCACTATCCAACGTTGACAGATTAAAATTAGTGTACTTTTGAAAATCTATAAGTACTATTATTTTTAGTAGGTTTTAATTGAATATAATTTAATAACTTTAGAGTAGCTAAAGACCAAAGTGCAAAGCTCAGGTTATTAGCTGTCAATCTCTGTCCACTCAAAGGGAATACAGTCATGTTTCATATGCATACTTTGTCTCGACATAATCCAATAGCATTCGTTTTACCTTATTCCTAAGTACAAGTGAAGATAATTGGCTTACAAATGCATGTATGTACGTCAGTTATTTGATTTAATAACGTTGTTTTTCCTCCATGTATTTGACTATGTATACATAAAAAGCTAACTAGCTGCCGTTCTTCCCGGCATGTCGTAGGCGGTGAATAAGGGACTAGAGGTAAATGGAATCAATTGGGAGATGGACTAGCAATCTGTCGTCAATGTTCCATATGACATCATTATATAATCTTTATGCTAAAAATTGCTCTAGGAAATCTAAATCTGTACTAAATCTCTGAGGTTATGTACACCCCGAAAGGAATTGAAGGGCGTGAAAGTTTATCTTTGTATGTGTAGTCTTTGAATACTTTAAATACAAGCATACACAATCACGCCTAAAATCCTAGAAAGGCTGAACAGAAAGGGTTCTGGAAATCTTCTTTGATATTCTGCCTGTAATTGCGGATGATTACGTAACGGTTTTAAGAGTATTATTAATGGTAGTTAACATATTCTCCAAAATATAATATACATTCACGTCCTTCAATCTCTTTCGGGGTGGACAGAACCTCTGAGATTTTGTATCGCCTTTAGCGTAAATATTGGGGTCTAGACGGGGTCGACTAGTTGTTAGGCCATCGCCTATTTGACTCAATTTACTCCTTAGTTCCTTCCTACGGCATGCCGGAAAGATCGGCAGCTAGTTAGCATTATTTTTATGTTTCAGTCTAGCACGGGACTATTAATCCTCCAATCGTCTCTTACTGACTTTATCAAAATGCCTCTTAGTTAATTGATCAGAACGTAACTAGTACATCGTTGTATCGATTTAACTATAATCACTAGTTTATGTTAAACAGACATTCGTTCATTCGATTTAGTCTAGTTTAGCACAATGATTCAGTGTTCGAACCCACGTTTATTTGTACGCTCCAATTTCACATTATACCAGTACCTTACCGAAGTACTGTATTTATGTATATACTAATGTACATTATCCTCGAAGTAATAGATAGGACGAAATGTTTCATGCATGCTTTTTTATTGTATGTTTATCCGATCGTTTTGGCGTAGTCAGAGGTTGAATGTCCACCACAAATTGAAAATAATGATAATCTTTTGTCATTCATACCTCTTTTTACCTGTAATAAACATCCAATGTGAGAGGTGGTTCAGTAAATAAATAATATGTCATTGTTATTTCTTTGTTTTTCGATTGCTTTTATGTAAGTCTTTTTATGGCGGCGGCGCAGCGCTATTTGTCGGCTGCAAATAAATCATTTGTTATTTTGAAGTTATATACAATAAAACAAGGAATTAAAACTAACAAAATATTTACAAACTTAAAACTAATTAAAATAATTTACTTATTAATTAATTTACTTAATTTAATTTACGACAGCGACAAATTTTGAGATATATTTAATTTATAGGTAAAATATTTTAATTAGTTTTAAGTTTGTAAATATTTTGTTAGATTTAATTCCTTGTTTTTTTGTATATAACTTCAGCATGTTTGATTATATTGTTATTTTTACATACATACAGGTGAATTTATACAAATAAGACATGTAACTTTGTTCCAGAATCGTGTGCAGGCGTGTCCTGTGGACCAGGTCGTCGCTGCACGGTGCGTGACGGCCGTGCACGTTGTGTGTGTGCGTCCACGTGTCGGAGAGTGGGCCACGTGTGTGGCACCGACGGTCGGACTTATAAGTCGCTGTGTCGGCTCCGACGTCGGGCCTGCCGCCGCCCTGCCAAACACTTGGCGTTGGATTATCCGGGACAGTGTAAAGGTAGGATTTCTTATAAGGTATTGTGTGGTATATAGTTATCCTTGCTTGTGATAAACAACGTATGCTTCACGACTTGTGTATACACACTCCCTGTTTTATTATGGCGAGGTAGACAGAGGTTTGAGAGCTCGTCTCCCGAATTTCGAAAGCATGTTAGGTATGGGTCACTCGAAGCCCGCGCTTCACTAGATAGACAGCACCCAACGTTGTCTGTGATCTAGCCTATTTATTTGATGCTAGCTGTAGTGAGTGTATGTATGTAAGGGAAAACATAGTGTCGAAATCAATTCATCATAAAAAAAACATCTTTAGAGACTGTTATCATCTGTTCCATTGAAAAATAACTATTTGACTGAACATCTAATAATACGGCCTTCAATTCAGCTTTTTAACAGACTTTCGTAGGTTAACAGTAGTGAAACTGAACAAGACTAACATATCACCTATTAGCGTAATTGACTTACGTAGTGACTCAAACTCCGAAAATCCACGTCATACATTTAAACCGCGTTGATCAGACACGCCTCGGCTCTCGTTTCAGTGCGCACGCCCCTAGCAACAGGCCGTTCACTCACCGGAACAATCCGCGCCGTATAAATGCATAAAGACCAGACTGCACTGAACACGCGGCGGCGACGAACCGTGGCGCGACGGTTTTTTGCCCCTTTCAATCGAATTGACTTAGGGATCGATTGGCTAGTGATTGATTTGCTAGGTTATTAATGGAAGACCTGTCCTTATAGTAATAGGACTGGATGTAAAAAGAATTCTGACTGTAGTATATTCACATTAATAATAATGATAATACTGTAGGGCATTATTAAACCAATTGAACTAGTCCCTTGCTAAGCACATTTAACACTTGTGTTAAGGGTACTAGTCAAAGTATATTTGAGAAATATATACTTATTATATATAGATACATATATAATCAACGACCAGACTGGAAAGCAGAAGAGAAGCGTAGTTCTTAATTCTGCCTCCCCGGGACCTCACAATTAGCGTTCAGGCGTCTAGCCGATCGTGCCACGGAGGTTGTCAATTAAGAAAATAGAAACAACCAATGAGAAGTGACAACGGTTGTCTGCAATTGTTCAATATGACTTGTTTTATCATTAACTAACGTCTCATTGGTCAGTTTAACCTCTGCATATCATTACGTCACGATTTACTTAACGCGAAAAGACTATAACTGCTGTTTTTCTCGGCATATCGTAGGAGGTGGCTAAATAATATAAAGGGCGATAGACTAGCAACCTGTCGCCAATGTATCCATTTGAAATCACAACCGCAATATTCATGCTAAAAATGACCTAGATTACTAGACTTATTATCGTCTCTCGAATGTGTACGTATGTAGTAATAGAAGCTAGTTAGCCGATATGTTGTACGAAGTATTCAGGGATAAGGGTTTAAGGAATGAAATTGGGCGATGGGTTAGCAACCTGTCACGTGTGTTGCATACCAATGCATTTCGATAGCTATGCTAAAGTTAATATAGGAAATGTTGTTTGTTTTAACATTAATGATACTCAAAAATCATTTAATGATATCTGTATATATTTTAATGTAAAACAGGGAAAACATGAATTTCAGCAAATAATCTATATAGTTTTATATTTTTTCATCCGTGCTAGTCGGGGACGTCGAAAAATTCTAACTAGCTGCCGTTCTTCCCGGCATGTCGTAGGAGGCGACTAAGAGATTAGGAGTAAAAAGAATATATTTGGCGATAGGCTGTCACTAGGGTTCCATATAACATAACAACCCCAAAATTTATGCTAAAAATGACCAAGGAGATGTTATGTCTCCAAGGTTTTATCCACCCTAAAGATTAGAAGATGTGAATGTATATGTATGTTTTATAATACCTATCCCCTCTTTACGGTAAACTGACTTTATGTGAACGTATCTTTATAAAGAATCAGTGTTCAGCCCTTTACGATGATAGATTGGCCCTGGATACCCTAAGGGTCTCATAAGGGAATGAGAATACTTCAATACCAGCTACTTTTTAACATACATATAAAGCTTCACGCCTTATATCGTTTTCATTGTGGACAGAGTAGCGAAGTGTTATCGATAACTGAAACGAATCAGCTAAGACAGAGCTGCATAACGCTAAGAAATCGGAATGTATGGGATTTACTTACGAAATCCCTAAATCACGTGATCTTTCTAAGTACTCTGCATCTAAAGACGTAGGTAATCACCTATTTCATATACATATACATTCACGTCCTTTAATCCCTTCCGCGGTGGACAGAACCTTAGACATATTATATCTCATAGGTCACTTTTAAGGGGTTATTGAGGTTGCGATGTCATAATGAAACATTGGCGACAGATTGCCAGCCCATCGCCTAATTGATTCTATTACCTTAGACGACATGGCGGGAAGAACGGCAGTTAGTTAGCATTCCTTTTACGTCCCAGACTAGCACAGGACACCATTTTCGTCATATAGTATAACTCTTTGATTTTCTTTGATTTGGTGACAGTAGAACTATATAATTATGTTACGAACACGTCTCCATAGTATCGGAAAATAAATTTGTTTAACATACATTGTTTTATCTTAGTGATACGTGAATACTAACAAATACATACCCCATATCTCTTAGTAGCCTCTTACAACATGCCTAGAAAAAACTGTCACTCTTGGACATAATGTGAATGTATCAAAATGTATCAATCCCATACGATTGGCTTAAATATTCGTTAAGTGACGTGATCTCTCTAAGCACATTTGATTCATTTGACTCTTGGCGTTTATATGTCATTTGTTTATTCACCTTTATTATTTAATTAAGTCTCATACATATATACATACATCACGCCCTTATCCCGTTAAAGGAGTAGGTAGGCTATCAAACCATTATCGCTTCATTGAAATACTTATACCTCCTCATACACACTCGGCGGTTATAGGTACTTTTAGTAGCAAAGCGAAAGCGCGGAGCAGTAAAGCGAATAAAGATAACTTTGTACTGCAATCTAGACTGAATAGGCTTTACAAATGACCTAGGTTGGTCTAGGCATTAATCTAATCCCATTCAATGCACATACAATGGCGCGCTAATCATGTTCGTTAACGGTGACTAAGGGACTTGGGTTGTGTTCCCGGAAGTTGTACATATATAAAGACTTTAAATCCGAGAGGGGTAGATAAAGTTTCGTGAAACTATTGGTATCCTTTCGTCATGTTGAGTGTGGAATAGGGTATTGTAAAATTAAATAAAAATAAAAATATTTTGCATACTTTTACATTAATTGAACTATCCCGTTGCTAAGTTCATTTAAGACGTGAGTTAAGAGTGCTAGTCAACGTATATTTAAGAAATATTTATGTCTTATTGTGTGTAGATAATTGCATAATATATAGTATATATGTACAATTAACGACCAGACTGAAAAGCAGAAGAAAATCGTAGTTCCTAACTCTGCCTCCATCGGGAATCGAACCCAGGAACTCACGATTAAACAATCGCGCCACGGAGATCATTTCAATATAATTTTTAACTTCCCACATCACTAAACAATATAGTCATGTCCTTCTATTCTTTTCGGGGTGGTCAGTACTTCCAAGAACATAAAAACTCCAAGTAACTTTTAGCTATAGTGTTAATTATGGAATAACTATGTATAATTGGTGACATATTGCTAACCCATCGCTTCATATATTCCATTGACCCCTAGTCCCTTAGTCACACATAGCAGCTTCACGATGCATGTTCTTATTGGGACCCCCTTAATATGTTGCTCAGAATATTCGTTTGGTTGCTGGTTGGGCTGCAGTCTCATTCTGATGGATTATTTAACTGCATTTGTGTTGCATAATGTCTGCAGAGTTTCTTGGCATTTCTTCTCTGCAGGATTTTCCTTTACGAAATGCCAATAGTTTAATGAGATTCATTAGAAATTTTTAAGAATAACTAATTTTAGTGACAATTTTTCTTATAAAAATCTTTTCTTTTACTTTCAATAAGTCATTTTATGATCTTTACGTTAAAGAAAAAGCATTTCAGTTCATACGGAGAATGGCAGCTAGTTACAATTCCTTTTACGTCCCAGCTAGAACCTTTATAAAATATACTTATTTACTACGCACGCGAGGCTTATGATCGAGTGCTATCAGCCAGGCCATTGTATAGCGCCTACATAGCTGGAGGGGATGGCCAGCACCACGTGATAAATACACTTGCTTGGCTGAATAATGGCTAGTTCAGTTGCCTGGGGCGCAGTGACTATCCAGAGACTATCTCTATATTGAAATTGTGCTTGTAACTCAGCGTAGTTTATAAATACTTCGTCGTGATTGTTAATCTTTTAATACGTATAATGTATATACATTCACGTCCTTTAATCTTTTTTGGGGTGGACAGAACCTTGAATACATGAAAACATCTCTTTGGGCACTTATTAGCTTGTGGGGTTGCGATGTCATAATTGAACATTGGTGACAGGTTGCTAGCCCATTTCCCGATGGATTCTATTGTCCTCTAGTTCCTTAGTCGCCTCCAACGACATGCCGGGAAGCACGGCAGCTAGTTAGAATTCCTTTTACCTTAGTCCCATATGGAACCCCAGTCTAGCACGGGACCTAAATCTTTTAGTATAAATGTTGCAGAATGTTTTCATATTTAGGTTTTTTTGAAAACACCTAGACATTTTGCGAAAACACGGATAATTTAGACAATGGTGATCATTCCTTATCCTTACGTTACCTATTAACAGAAACCTAAGTAATTAAGATTAGGTTTGTATATGATAAACAACGACGCCAGCAGCGAATCGCTTTTGAAATATTTGATTATCATTGTGTAATTATCCGTGTTTTTCCAAAATGCCTAGGTTTTTTGCAAAAACTCGAAATATCATATCATTCTACCGCAATAACATAGTATTCTTATATCTGTGGTATAAAGCTCGTGTGAAACCTTTTTTTAAATAATAATTAACTGAAATGACAAATTACGAGTTTAACAAACACAATAATCCAGAGATATAGACAAGTTTCGTTAGCTTTTCCTATTTAATAACAAAAAAATCTTTAGAATCGAAATAGAACTAGCAAGTTTTTTTCAACACTCACTTCTATGTAAAATAAAATTTTCTTCATAAGAAACATACTCTTCACAACCGAGACCCTTTCGAGGTAGCCAAAAATGACCGCCATACTTACTAAGGTCTTTGAACTATACCTAACAATTCAGTAGATTCAAAAGTACTAGATGTCAACATAAGTATATGTTAAGTATAGTTATTTGTATTCAAGTACGTTGAAACTGCGTTTAAATTCAAGCTGGTATGACAGCGTGGAATATTCCAAATTGTATCCGTATGTAGGTTCTATGATAATTTCTATGTACCCGTTTTAATGTGAGAGTGTGGGGAAATTCCTATATTATAATTTTAGGTTAGAGATAACGTGTAGCTAAGTAAAATTCATTGTGTATATTAAGTATATACTATTAGCCACTACGTACATTCATGTATTCCTTATAGATGAACTAGTGACCCGCTCCGACTTTGCACGGGTATAAAATATATAGCCTACTCCAATATTTAATGGATGTTATTATACATATAAACCTTCCTCTTGAATCACTCTACCTATTCAAAAAACCGCATCAAAATCCGTTGCGTAGTTTCAAAGATTTATGCATACAAAGGGACATTGGGACAGAGAAAGCAACTTTGTTTTATATTATGTAGTGATGAACTAACTTATCCAATTTAATCTGTTTTTACTACTACGAGTATATAAAGTAAATGACAATTGAATTAAACTTCTTGGGTGCTAAAAACAGTACACAAACGGATCAACTTACATACGACAAGCGAACTTTTGACTATCTCGCAAGGAATAATGGTCATGAATTATAAAATTATACATACATACGCTTCACGACTTGTGCAATCATACATACTGTCTTTGTATTATGGCAGTTAAAAGCTTGAGTGCCCATCTCTGAAATTGCGAAGGCATGTTAAGTATATGCAATTTTAGATATACACTAAATAGACAACGGCCACCGTAACAAGCAATGAACAAACTATATCGCAATATACAGGCACTGGTTTGTACCCATCCCGAGGGATAGGCAGGTTTCCTCACTGTTTTCCCTCAATATTAGCGTCTGCAAATTATGTACGTAGAGATCGCGCCACATACGGTGGCAGTTGGAGGCGTCGCCACAGTCGCGTAATTCAGTGTTACCAGTAAACACGCCAAAACTAGCACTCACTGTGCCATACGGCTCGAAACATTATAGGTTTCATTTGTAACGATCTTTGGTTGCAGAGCTATAAACTCAAATAAAACAAATTAATATATCAAAGTCAAAATATGTTTATTATACTATTTCAAACATGATTAATAATTAACGGGACTTATCCTTCTTATTATATATTACATATATTATGTGTTCCTTCACTCTGTCCGCAATAGACCGTTTAGTCTGTTCGACATAGGATTTCCCACAGCTGCAATCAATCTTATACACACCCTTATATCTTATATCATGAGTATAAATCGCGAATCTCTTAAAACTATTATTTCAAACATGGCACTGAGCATTGTCTTTACATATTTTTTACCGAGGTTAGATCAGCGGAGACCCTAGCTTGGAGAAGAACTAACAAGAAACTCCGGAAATCAATTTATTATAATCACCCTTAACAAACATAAAAATTACAAAGAGTGGGCAAAAAACACAACGCTGGTAATACTAAATTTACTTTTCATACAAAATAACACGCAATGGCGGAAACGTCAAATTTAGTTCCAAGTTTGGCTACTGCCACCGTATGTGGCGGGTACTCTAAATCAAAAACACATTTTATTTCATTGATTAGTACATGCCTGAACCTGATTCAAACCTAGGTCCTCTAATAAAAACGTAGAGGTCTTGCCCACTAAGCTACAGATGCTTATAAGATAAATAAATATATATAAGATAAAATAATAAGCGTATTGTGACTATGAAGTGTTTAATAATAAAAATAACCATTGAATAATAAAGATCATACAGTTAGTGTTATGTTCATATTGCCACCCATATCCATAACATCACTTATCAGAAAGTGACCGTTCGATGGCCAATGTACCAATGAAGCAGTAAAAGTGATAGGTCTCGGATTCGTTGCCCGCTCCGGCCATTATTCGGCAGTCTTGCATTGCACGGCTCGAGTGTCTTTTGTGCTGATGAAATCGACTTGTTTGTGCTACGACGGATGGATAGAGTTACAACAACACGCGTTCTGAATAGGCGAGTACTGAAAACACTGAAGAAACTAGCTCTGTAGTTTTAAGACAAACGCTTTCGCGACCATTAACCCTTACAAGGTAGTTAGAGTTTTGGGTATCCATGTCCTTGAATGTGGAGGTAGTAATTCTATGGCCACCTCGAACCAACGTATTAACCCGATTGTGAGTAACTCATTGTAACAGGTGGTAAGCCGTGTCGTTGTTTAATCGTATAAGCATTGACTATTACCTTTCCAGGGAACAGGAATGTTTCCTCACGATGTTATTTCACCTAACCATAGTTTCAAAAGTTTATTGTACTGCTTACATACTAGCATCACGACGGTTCCCTATGAAGAGGTAAGCAGACCATTTCTATTTTCGTCACTACATCTTCTCTCATACCACAACGTTCACGAATCACAATCTTACACATTATATAACATATTTTCCTAAGGACTTCATCTCTACCGCATTAATTCTTCTTTCCTGGCTCTTCTGGCAAACCCAGCACTCACTACCACATATAAGCGTGGCAACCAGCATAGCGTTATAAATAGCCAGTTGTGGCCGTTATGACATCAAGTAAATAGACATCATTGCGCTCACAGCGCGTAGCTCATACATAGTATTATATTATCTGTGCTCATACCATAACATTCACGAATCACACTAGTAATAGCGTCTTTATAATAATAAGAAATATACGCTTTACGACTTGTGTATAGACACTCCCTTTTTATTGTGGCGGGGTAATCAGAGCTTCGAATCTTTATAATAATCTAATTATTACATCACTATCTTACTAACGCAACGCCTACCGCAATGCCCGCTCTCTCCCTCCAATCTGCTGGAGGTAATCCCTAAACGGGACAAGTAGGCCTATTGTGCAATTTCTCTGTCTATGTGTAATCTGTTTATGTGTAAATGTAGGATGTGTAATAAATCAATCAATCAGCCTATGTCAGTCCAATGCTGGACGTAGGCCTCCCCAAGAGTACGCCACAAAACGCGATCACTCATGACCCTCAGCCAACCACTACCAGCGACCTTTTTCAGGTCATCGGTCTATCTAGCAGGGGGCGTCCTACACTACGTTTACCGAGGCGCGGCCTCCATTCGAGAACCATTTTGCTCCAACGGTCGTCGGTTCTACGGCAGACGTGGCCGGCCCACTGCCACTTTAGCTTGCAACATCGATAGACAATGTCTACGATTTTGGTTCTCTAAGCAAATGTGCAAAGTGCAATAAGGAATAAATAAATAAACATATCTTTTACAATTTCCAGTGGGTACCTGCGAAGGCGTAAGATGCGGCGGCGACAAACGCTGCGTTCTTGACGCGGAGTTGGGCGCTCACTGCGTACGGTGCGCGTCGTGTGACGTCGCTGGTCCGCCCGTGTGCGCGGTGGACGGCCGTACTTACGCCGGTACGTGCGCTTTACGACGCGCGGCCTGCGAACGCGGAAAGGCGTTGCCTTTAGCCTATAGGGGGGCGTGTGTTGGTGAGTTTCTTTTGTATACTTAGGAGCTTGTTTATTGACTCAATTTTTTCTCTTTTGGTTTTTGTGTAGTAGAAAGCGCCTTAGACATTTTAAACTTAACTTTAACCCTGGTATTAAATAAATTAACTTTATTGAGGCCTTTATGTTAGTACTATGATTAGGTCTAATAGATTAGTCCCAGAATGACATAAGACGTTAATATATTTTACCATGTCGTAAAACGCGATTAAGGGAGTAATTCATGAAATCTATTAGACATTCACCAAACCACTAGTCACAAGTAACCCATATAATTCCACAATCCCGTCCCCTCACTTATTCCGAAGCCGCGTTATATCTCTAAGTTGCTGTCCACTATACATCTCTCTTATCATCCAATCCCCAGCCAACGCAACCTGTGCCACAGTGAAATGCGGGGTTGGCCAGCGATGCGTGGAGGGCGGATCCTCGGGTGCTCGGTGCGTTTCGTGCGGAACCTGCACGGGGGGCGGAAAGCGGCCTATCTGCGCCTCCGACGGCCTCACGTACCACTCCTGGTGCAAGATGCAGCGGACCTCTTGCAATACTGGCAGGGTGCTCGAGCCACTCTACCCTGGTGATTGTAAAGGTGGGTATTGGACAAAAAGACAAACGGGCTCATGATTATTAACCCTTGCGAGGTAATCTGAGGTCTCTGACTATCTGTGACGTGACTGTGTGTGAAGAAAGACGAAAGACATTTTGTTACACATGGACCACGTTACACGAGATATACAGCCGCAAATATAATCTGGCAGTTATTGTGTCACTATTTACAGGCATAAAATATTTACATATACTCAGGGATAGGTAGGTTTCCTCCCAATATTTTAAGTTACTGACAACAACAGTACGATTGTTAAAGATCGTAACACATACAAATATGAGTACAACAGTGTTGCTTTATTTTTGTGATAAAAATCTATGATGTTTCGTTTTATAAAATATATTTACACCACATTTAATTATTAATAAAACTTTCTTTTGTTTCAGGGGCGAATAACTTAACGGACTATAGTGTGTCTGGTGATATAGTGAACATTTCAAGGGTGGTGTAGATTTATGTTTGTATGACAATTGTTTGCGAGTTTGGAGACATTCTGGATTTATCAAGAACATTGAAGCCTGAACTACAAATATCAGATAAATTTCCCGCAAAACTTTCTTTCGCCTACCAGGAAGACATATATTCACAGAACTTACAGCTGTCTTTTCATAACTTAAATGTAGAGGGTGAATAATAGACCTTGTTTACTGAGTGATACCTAACTGTAGAGATATTTGCAAATTTAACTAGTATTAGTCTTAAACGATTTAAATTAACATTATTCAGATAGTTTTGAAAGAATTAGATTTTTTCTAGATCACACTGAGCTAAAATACACAGATATAATTGATTAAGCTGTGTCATTTTTTTATTAAAAATTTTGGCGCGTCCATGAAAAAAGAAAAACTAATAAAGAAACTTTCAATTAAAAATGTAAGTTAATCCAATTTAACTGTTTTCTTATTGAATCCAGTTTGTTCTCCATTATTAATGTTGCTTATTGTTTAGAGGTATAAACCTTCGCAGTGTACTTATTAGTATTATGTTGTAAGAATTTTAAGTCGGTTGACAGCGAGAGAAATTAAGTTTTAATGCTTATATTATAGTTGTATGTATTTTTAACTCGTTACTATGATGTATGGATGTTTTAAGAGATTTCAGGCAGGTAGGAAGTTGTGTGTTTAGTTATTTTTTACATTTATGTACTTTCATATACTCTCGATGTCCGTCGTTACAATATAGAACTAGAATCATATTTGATAATGATATAGCAATGTCAGAATTATCCAAAATATGAATATGCCTGTCTTGAAACTAAAAATTGGTCTTCGATTATTTTATAAACTTAAAAGAACTTATTTACTACTCAATTCACTTAGTAAATATTGTAGATAAATAAAGTTTAAGTTTTTAATACTTCTTAAACTAAACTGTACTTTTGAGCACCAAATCGTACTTTCTAATTAGCGAAAATATTTTAGAAAAGTGTAGTTAGCACAATATTTGAGAACTAATGTTTGTAGGTATCTAAATACTAGGCAATTTCTTTCGTCTAATTTTACTAACGGCACCAATACTATACTAGTACTGATATCCAATCATATACAAAGATTTTCTCCAATCCTAGGTAAATTAAATATACAAGATAAAAATTCGTTCCTTTTTTGAAAACTAGATGGCGTAACATACTTATTAGAATGTAAGCTTTCAAACAGACTTTAAAATATTTGTATCCGCCACCACGATTTTAATAAAATTGTTGGTTGTTTCTGATTGGTCGTTAGTAAAATTAGTGCTAGTTATCCTTGTTAAATCTAGTTAACTCGTATAGCAAACTATGCTTTTATCAAAGAACTGACTGAGATAATGTTCTAAAATTGTACTTAGCTTAAATCAGATTTAGAGGTGAGGATGAGAACTCTTTAAATTTATTTAATTTCAGCATAAAAACAAACATCGAGGAACAAGCAACGAAATTATTACTGAATTGTTATCTTATTTTAATTAGTCTAATAAGGTATGCCAATACCTTACGAAATTTAAATATCCAAATATTTGTAACATCAGGAATAGGTCTCTATTTTTATTTTCATATAATACGAAAAATGTTAACATAGTTCTTAACGTATATTCCTGCGTAAATGTTAATACAAGTTTTATTTAAAGCAATATTCAGACATCCTTTCCCAAAAATGTTTAAGAGTTCATATCATCACCTGTTATCTAATCTGATGTAATATTAATAAGAATTTAACTATGTTTTTATATTATTTAAACCACTTCGAGTGGGGTTTAACGCTTACGCAATATATTTATTAATTGTTAAGTTATGCCTTGTATATATGACGATTAAGTGCAATAATATTTTGTATATGGTATCTTTTCTACTGAGTTTTAAGTTAACTGTTTAATTATTGTTTTATTTATGGAAAAATGTGTGTGTACGACTTAATATTATTAACTTTCCGAATTCTAAAACAGTATTACTATTTATGTATTCCAACTAAAAGATTGTCTTATGTAGAATAAATTGATAGTGGTTAATTTATTGTTACTTAAATTATAATGCTGCACTTTAATAAAACATTGTAAAACTGACTTCATTTGACGTATTGCTTCAGGAAAGCAGTAACTGTCAAGTCAATGTCATTACAATAATATTCAACGTGAAATATTTGAATTAAAACGTGTCTAAATTATTAAGTAGAAACAATATGCAAAAGTGAAGGAAGTTTTCCAACAATAATATTCATTATTAACTACTTTTAAAATAGTAAATATATACCGTGACTGTTTCTATGTAACTAACGGTCGGCTGTCGCAAACCAAAACCTAGTAAGATCCATTTAGAAAATTTTACAGGAGAAGCAAAACAAACTCAATTATGTGCCTGTCCACAAGTCAAAAGTATTCAGTTATAAAAGCAATAAGTATAACCTACTTATAACTCATTGCATTAGACGCAGTTTTTTAAGATCGAAAGAAACGTTTTTGAAAACAATACTAGGTTTTGGTTTGGGACAGTCACGGTGTATTGTTAATATTCATTAATATTGTGGTACTATTTTTAGTAGATATCTTAAGAAACTTCCTTCAAAACGTGATTTCCCATTGGTTATCTGAATAACTAGAAGTTCTTGTTGTGACTTGCAGCTAGTGAACCGTGTTGCATGACGCTAGTGGCTATAGAATATCTTTGTTGATTACGTTCTTATATTCATAAATATTTGACATTAGACCTACGTTGTTTCATTGTCAAACCTTATTTATTATGAAAAATCACTGACATCTATTGCTAGTCTACGTGTTAAAATGCTCACTCTAACACGTAAAACGTATGCTAACTAGCTGCCGTTCTTCCCGGAATGTAGGAGGGGACTAAGAAACTAGTAACATATCTCATCTTAAGGGCGATAGGCTAGCAAGCTATCACCAATACTCCAAACCAATATACATGCTTATAAGTGATCAAGATGTTTTCATGTCTCCAAGGTTCTGTCCACCCCGAAAGGGATTGAAGGACGCTAATATCCATAATATGAATGAGGGAAATACAACGTGAGGAAATCTGGCTATTCCACTGAATAGGTAATTATTTGTATCGTAAAATATATTAACTATTGATCAAGTTGGTTATTGACTATGTGATTCAACATAGTAAAAATCCATTGATGACGGCGACACTCAAAGTTCTGTCCACTGCATAATGGTTTACGGTCGTGAACAGTATGTAATAGTGTGAATTTGTACGTAAATAGTGTATATGCAATTTTATTTGCCATAGAAGATTAGTTTAAATAAAAATACAAGTAAATATCATACAATTTACATATTTTATTTTCACACCCTATTTTGTCACATTTTACAAAAGGAATGTTTCTTTGTAAATCCGTTTTCGTAATATCTATGACAACTGTCTTATAATTACAGAATAGTGAAAACATTTTATCATTTATACTTATTAGTGCGGGCTAATAGATAGATACGCGTAATAGGAATCTATTCGACGATAGGCTAGCAACCTGTCATCAATATTCCAATATAAATGCCATCAATACATCAGTTAATAAAAGTCATTCAGTAAATTGCTGAGTCGGTTTTCCGAAACATGCTTTATTTTATGGTTAAGATAAACAAAAATGAAGTTAAGTTACAAAAACTTTTACTTGGAATATAAACATAGATATTGGTATCATATAGTCAGATAAAAGTATATATTATTTAAGGATATATTAATAATAACAAAGACTTACTGATAAATTAAGGTATATTATTTAAGAACTGACATTTACCTTTATTCACGTTACTTTAAATCATCTATTGCAGTAAACACAGATATTTATAACGCCTTCTCACATATCCATACATCATTCATACATACACTTCATACACATTCTCATACACTTATACTTAACACTATACTATATTCGCATTAAGAAAATAGTGACGTCATCATGTCCCCGCGATTTAACCAATGAGATTGTATGAGGGTTGTCTGTTATTGGTCAATGTTACTTCTTTTCTCATTAACTATCGTCTCATTGGCCAGTTTAACTTCTGAATATCATGACGTCACTATTTACTTAACGCGAATAGCCTATAACTTCACTTTTCCTTCAATCACCCTGTTGCATGGTCGTTCTTGTAAACAGCTCCATTGTGAGAGCGCTTAAAAAGATAGGAATCGAACGATGATGGTGTAAGTGTAGCTCTACAAGCTCAGTCAAACTCTCTGAGTAGTCTGTGTGCACCATTTCTATGCCGTCCTCACACAGAGTAAAGGTTAGATATTCTTCCGCCGATTCTGCGTACATGTTTGATAGTCTGTGAAAAATAAGTTTTTGAATGTGTTAGGTAGATTTACATTCTTGAGACACATTTGTGAATATTTTGTTAAACATACATTAAGCAATTACATAATTGTACGAATTATTATAATGAACGACGGGCTACGTAAGTGTGTGTAATATAATTAGTGTTTTAACTTAATCTTTGGCTACTATAAACTGGCGTCATTAGTATATATGATAACTTCAAACATGCTATGACAGAAATAAAATAGTGATTATTCGTGAATACTTATTACAATTATTTTATTGTTCATTAGTAGTAATAGACCCTAATCGTCTTTAACAACATGCTTAATCATTAAGTAGGTAAATAGAAACACAAACCTATAGTTCTTGTGCCCGATTCTATCAATCTTGTATCCCAGGAGCATGTAGCAGACATCTCGGTACTCTTGTGCCGACGATGTGAACTCTTCTTTCATTCTGAAAGTACATCAAAAATAAATATTATAATTGTATTTTTGCTACCAAATGTTTATTTAGATTTACAAATGCAATTCGTTCAACTAACGATTTCGTTTGTCGCATTAGGGTTCTGCCCTGTAAAGATTTTGTGAAAAATTTACTAATAAATAAATAAAAATTTTGTTAGTAGATAACGAATATTTAAAAATGTCTTTTCCAGTGAGTTAAAGTCTACATCCATAAAAGAATTACAATTATTTGCAATGGAGTGAAGAAAACAGTAGGATAAAACTACAATTGCGAAATGCACTTTATACTACGGTGAGGGAAACTATCGTGAGAAAATCTACTTTTTTCCCGAAACGGGTAATAGTCAGTGCTTGTAAAGGGCGACACAGCTCACCACCTATCACATTGACTACTGACAGTCATCAGTGGCTATAGAATTCTTAGCTCCGCAATTGTAGAGACCCGGCAACGTTTAATATAACATATTAATATAGTATAATATAATAATATAGTTGTGAAGCCGTTTGTCTTATTAATAAAATGGAATATGTTAACTGTATGCCACTTTGTCATATTCCGTATATTACTAAACGTCACAATGCAGACATTTATGCTAACCGAGCTTCCTACATAACTCTTTTACGTCCATATAGAATCGATTTCGACGACCGTATAGTAATTTTTTTCCTATTAACGTTTAATTTAAAACTTTACTTACCTTTGCAACTTAATCCTGCTATTTTCTAACTGCTGCTTAAGGGCAGCCGCTTCTTCGGAACTGCCTTGGGAGCTACCGCCTGCCGCGAGCATCGTCTTGAGACGCTTTATCTGAAAAATAACATATGTATATGGAATTTACATACTTCATTTAGAATGGACGGGGATTGCAAGTGCCGCCGAATTGTTCCACCTTGCTAGGAACAAAAAGGAGTATGCAGAGCTGACTGCCAACCTCCACTAGTTGGAGAGGCACTCTAAGAAGAAGAAGATTTAGAATAATACATATGACACTTATATCGGGTATTGAATAATGATTGCTTATTTGCATTTATTCAAATGTTTGTTAATCAGTCATTCATTCATTCATCAACCTATCGCTCATTCGATTACTGTATATTTACTTGTTGAAAATGTATAATTTTGGAATACAATTACAATTTGCAACACAACGTATAAATTTATTAACTGTATAAAGATACATCAAGATCTCTTTCAAGAGAGGGTAACTCATTCTCAGTTCATTTCATTCATTCATCCATTTCGTTCATTCTCTCACATCTAGAGGTATATGGAAAAAATTATATGTAATATACTCGTATGTAAGATTTTTTCGGAAAAAAAAGGATAGTATATGCCTTGAGGTTCTATATTTCTCTTCTGGAAATAAACCGTGATAGCTGGTAGATACATACCTCTTCTAGAGCCGCGTCGTAGTCCATCTGAAACTGTCTTTGTGCTGACGCAGCCGGATTATCCGTCAAATGCAACACCTGAAATAGAAAACATGTTATTTGACTTTATTACATTATCTGCAAGGTTCTGTCCACCCCGAAACAGATAAAAAGACAAGAAACCATAGTTTTAAGAGATTCGCGATTTATACTCATGATTAATGACTAACGGGTTAATAAAGGTAACTTTATTATATAAAAACATACGCGAGAAGTCCCGTTAGTTATTAATCACATGAAACCATGTTCGCTATATAACAAAACAACCCTTCACTTCCACATACATGTTCTAAAAACCTAAATACACGACTGCTTACCCTTGTGGTAGGTGCAGAGATCTGGCACCGTTCAATCTGTGTTTGCAGGTGATCTCTTTGAGTCTTGAGTCTCTGCGCATCCCTCCGAGCTAACTCCGCTTCGTCACGCCACTTCGATACCTCTGCACGTAACTGTTCTACCACTATCGAAAATAACATAACATTAGAAAAGAATTGACGTTAGGAGTAGCTATAACCGCCGAGAGTGTATGAGAAGATGTATGAATGTCAATGAAGCGAAAGTGGTCTGTCAGGATCGGGACAAATGGGGATCCGTGATCTCTGCCTACCCCTCTACAGGGAATCAGGCGTGATGTGTATGTATGTATGTAGAAAAACAAGACAAACACATTCATTGCCAATAAGTAGTCAGAGGTTCAGGTTTCCATCTCTGCAATCGCGAAGGTAATAATTCTATGGACACCTCGAACCCACGTGTTGACCAGATAGTCAGTAATCAATGTGACAGGTGGTAAGCCTTGTCGCCATTTACAAGCACTAACTATTATCTGTTCGGGGAATAGGTCGGTTTCCTTACTATGTTTTCTGTTACTCAGTATTCGACGCATTTCGTAAACGTATTTTTTTTACTCTTAACATCCCTTGACAACTTATAATAATAATAATAAGCGTTTATTTACGGCCACAAAAACATACACAATACAAAACGTTTACAATAAAAAACTTACAAACTAAGGGGTATAACTTGTGCATGTTATTGTCGCACAAAAGGGTTCTAACTCAGCTGGGTATATCTTATGGTACTTTTTGTACTATAGTCTATTCGCGTTAAGAAAATAGTGACGTCATCATTACCCAAACGATTTGACCAATGAGACGTGACAACGGTTGTCTGCAATTGGTCAATGTGACTGTTTTAAATAAAATAAAATAAAAATAAAATTCACTTTATTCACAAAGACACAAGACCAACGATGACAGAAACAAAACGGAACATAACAATTTGAGAGGCGCCATATGCTGGCCCCGGGCCCCTACGAAAGGGATCCGTCTCAGTTACGAGTCCGTCCGAGTAAGGGAAGCCCAATCTGCCAGCACTGATGTTATGACAGACCCCGACACGTCACGCAAACGGATTCCTTTTACAAATTAAACATATAATATTCATATATAATCATATAATATTCACTCACGTCTCATTGGCCAGTTTAACCTCTGAATATAATGACGTCACTATTTTCTTAATGCGAATACACTATAATGACATATGCACCAACCTTTATCCTGGTTCTCCTTATCCTGGTTCGTCAGGAGGTCCCGGTACCCCTGCAGAGAGCGCTCCAGCTGCACTATCCTCGCGTTCAGCAACGAGTTGCCAGATTCGGAGCCACCAGCCCCAGAAATCGACACTGTTAGCTCTTTCTCGTAACAGTCGAGCTGTTGTCTGAACAAGGTATAAAGTGTTACATTGTGTGGTTTTAGAATTGGCTAGAAAGTAAAGAACTATATTAAATGGCTGTGTAAGAGACAACTAGGGCAGAAGAGGTTTTCTTACATGTAACAAAGTCTTTTGTTTATATAGTATTATAACACTCATGTTTAGTACGTACGTACAAGTAATCTTTAAAACTTAATAAATGTAAGAAATCAAAGAAATACGTGTTTTATTTGCTCAATTCTACTTTTACCAAGAGTGTAAAGCTATATCCTCATAATTCGAAAAAGGAAAAGGCCTAAGACTATCATGAATTACATACATACATACATATATTCACGCTTCTTCGTCCCTAAGAGGATAGGCAGAGACTATCGATCGCCACCTGGAATAATAGTTACATATCTCCATTGCTTCACTCACGCCCATTAACCCTCTCATATACGTACATGCTCTTCTATTCTTCACATTGCATATTTTGAATTCTATCTTATATAATTCCACACAAAAATATTCATTAATATCTCATAAAAGTTTTTGCATAAGAGAGAACACACTCACCTATAGCTATCCCTCTCCCTCGTGACCAACATTAGTCTCTTTTGCAGTCTGTGAATCAGAGTGTCTTGGTTCTTTCTGACTGACAGAAGCTCGTTCAGTTTGGTAGTGGCCTTGTCCCTTTCGTACTTGACAGTTGTCATTTCCTGAAATATTAAAAAAACATTAAGACTACCCGAGATGGACACGCGAACCTCTGACTGCCACGCAAGGGTTAATGGTAGGAAAGCATTAGTTTTTTAGTTTATAAATATAAAGTATGCAGTATAATTATTCGAGGTTATGTAGTAATCTTTAAATGATAAGCCGTTTCGCTGCTGTAATTGTTAATTAAAGATTCTTTATACATAAGACTCAAGTCATCAACATATACAAGCAAAATTCAATTGTGTTGAGTATTTAGTTAAATCTTATGTTTTTGACAAACAACGGATAATTTGTTTTTTTTTAAGTTTATTTAACGACCGTATGGTAACGAAGACCTTCTAGCCTGTCTTAGTACATCAAAAATCGGAAAATTTGTTTGTTTAACCTTTGAATATGACTTGACTAGCGACAATTCTGCCAAAAACACGTACTGACCAAAACCAGGCTTTAATTCTCGTTATTTATATTGTCTTACCTCATTCATCTGCGCTAACTGGCTCTGTGCCTTGGCGCAGTCAGCAGCAGCGCCCAGTTCCTTAGCGAGGGCGGAGTCCAGCGCTGAGGCCAACGCGTGGGGCGAAGAAGCACCTCGGGCTGACGCTATGGCCTCCCATTCTGCCAGGGCTGCCTCCACTTGGGATAGACGAACCTAGGTGTAAAGAAAGGGTGAATTCAGTTGGGTTATGGGATAGGAATATTTATATGGAAGTATGATATATATGTACATACATATAAGTTTGATAAATATGATATAGACTGTCACATTAAGTACTGACTATATGGTCAACACGTGGGTTCGAGGTGGCCATAGAATTAACCTTCACGGTACATTAACAATTGCGGAGATGTACACCTGAACCTCTGACTACCCCGCAAGGGTTAATGGTCGTGAACGCGTTTGTTTTGGTTAATTATGGTCTAGATACATTGACATCCTTTTAATCCCTTTGTCGTCCTAGTTTGGGACGTAAAGATAACTTTAACTACCTGGCGTTCTACCTGGCGTGTGATAAATGAAATTTATTGTATTATGGATACAATATCTGAAAGGTTCTGTTCACCTTAAAAGAGATTGAAGGACGTGAATGTATGTATGTGTACCACAAGTATCCAACTCACCTTGGCCTCATGCAGTTCCTTCTGCACAGGCTGAAGGGCCTCGAGCCTGGAAGTCAGGGAATGAACCTGCTCCTCCAGGATCAGCTTGTTCCTCGCTATGTCTCTGGAGTTACGCTCTGAAGCCCTCAGTTTAACTACCTCCTTTTCTAGTTCGGCCATGTTTGAAAGGCGTTTTTGTGCTGTCTGTAAATAAATGTTTTATATTAGTTTATTACATACATAAGGTTCAAAGTACAGAACACATTAAATGCTATAATATTAATAAAAGTGTACCTTTATTCCTTTTTAAAAGAACATGCTCACAATAATACAATTCTACTAATACATATATACATTTGAATCCTTTAATTCCTTTGTGGACAAAACATCCTACCTTAGTGATATTTAATTTTGTAGTCATTCTATATATTATATTTTTTTGACTAGCAAAACTCAATGCGGTCACAGCTACTATCAATATGTTTTCGTGTGGGTTGGATGAGTTATTAGATTAATACTAATTATAGTAGTAATAATTTTTATGTTTATATTCTGTGAGATCTAGCATACGTATTAGGGATTTCCTGTAAGATATGTGATCTTGTTGTTGTTCAATAAAAAAGGAAATCTTCTCAATCGTTACGCTCTTATCAGAGCGGTTGTGGTCTTCATGACGTGGCATCTTGAGCAGCCGACATGGTTCGCCGCACAACCAATAAAAAAGGAAATACAATGGTAATAATCACCATATTAAGTTCCTAACCTTGACCTGTTGCTGCCAGTCCTTATAGGAGTCCTTCTCATACTCCAACTCCTGCACTCTATGGTTGAGCTGCTGCAGCTCAAACGTCTGCTTCTCCAGCTGCGTCCGCAGGGTGGTACATTGCTCTGCGCGGGACGTCTGTTTGGCTAACTCCTTCTTTAGCATTTCTACTTCGGATTGAGCGCCTTCTAAGGCCTAAGAGGGGAATAAAATGGTTTTGGTAAATTTAGAACCTCAATTTAGGTAACTGCTTAGAGTGAGAGTAACAAGGTAATGTCTATAGGATAAAGTATAAATTAGGAGTAATAAGGTGGTAAAGATTTTTACCCAGTTAAAGTAAGCTTTGGTTTATCAAACACAACTACTGTAGTCAAAAATATACACTTCTTATGTAACATCTGCCTAAATGTACGTAATATATAAAAACATATAATTCTCTTTTTCCTCATGACAGCACAAAAAATTGCATATATAATTAGTTAGATGCATTATGTACAAAAATCTGCCTACACCTCAGAATTACTCTCTAAACACCTCAAAAGTTACACAAGTCATAGTCATACCTGCAATAGTTCATCCATATCCTTCTTCATCTCTGATGCTTGGTCTTTGGAACTGACGTTGGCTTCTAGTAGTTTATCCTTGAAGTCTGCAATCTGTTTCAGGTATTCACTGCGCTCTATCTCCCATTTCAACTTGCTGTCCTTATGTTCCTTCATTGCCTGAGAAATTAAAAGATGATTTATATTCTCTGTTAGGGAAACTACAGGTTATTTTTGAGAGCATACAGAAAGACAATATTTAAGTATAATAATTGGTTACACATACCATAATGTTAAGATAGTTTTCATGGACTATTTGTGATAAAGGTTACAAGTATTGTTGTGAAGTAAATTAAAGAAGAGAATGGTAGTTATTGATTGACTAACAGTCTAGTTGTTTGGGGATACTGAATATTCCCTGTATGTTCTATGATTTATAATGCTAAAGCCCTTTCATAGTAACTAAGTAAGGTAATTGAAATGGGTTTAAGCTAGTCTCATCATGTTATACTTAAAGTTTTAGAAATTGCCATTGGCACCTCTGACTCAGTTTTATAAATCACCGCACCGCAAGAGTCAGTTTTATAAAATAAATTTTTATTTCATATAAGACTCTTAAATATCACTTATTGTAAGTAAATCTTGCTGTAAATAAAAATAAGGTTTTACTGACCTCATTATACTCATCCCGTAAATCCTGTTCTCTCCGCCGGATGAGCTGCAACCGATCCTCCATATCCGACAGGGCTCGTTCATCCCTCTTGTGCTGTTCCACCAAGGACCCCTTTTCCTCCTCAAACAGGATCTGCATTTCCTTCCTTATAGTGTGCTGGTGCGCTATCCTTGCTTCTAGTTTGGTTATCTAAGTGAAATGAGGGGCTATTGTTAATAGTCAATTTTGTTTGTCTAATACTGACTGTCTGGTCTATTTGTATGTTAGAGATGACCATATATGACCTCTGACTAGCCCATAGGGGTTTATGGAAGTGAAAGTGTTTTAATTTTTGACACTACGGAGCAACCAGTAAGAATAAATTTAATATTAAGGCAAATATTTTTAGATTGGAATGAAAAGAGTAACAATGTTGCTGAAGTTGTTTTGTCCTGGATACTAACACAGAAACTCAATTATACTTAATAGGATCTGGCTAAGTATAGTGAAACTCTTGGTAATAAAACATTACCTGTGCTTTGGCCGCAATCAAGTCGATTTTGAGCCTCTTGGCTTCCCATGGCGAGGGCGGTGGATTCATTTCTTTTCGCTGCCTCTTTTCTGGTGTAGCATTCGTACTAACACCCAAACTAAACTTCCTTTTTCCCAATTCAGAGAGGTTAGGAGTTCCTGAAAATAAATTGTCAATAAGAAACAATACGGAAACACAAATTAATGTAATATATGAAGTTTTAAGGTAGTATCAAACCTTGGTCTCCAGAGTTTCCATCAGAAATGTTTAATTTCTTAGCTGAAGAAAGCTTGTCTTTAGGCGGGTCGGTGTTGATGGCCCGTCGAAAAGGTTCAAGCACGTCGCTATACAACGAGATATCATATTCCTTGGACATTTTAGATTCTAGTCTAACCTTATTTCATGCTGAAATGTATGAAAGTATAAGTTATATTAGATTTTCTGTGATATTTATGTTTCAGGTTCACTACAAACAATATTTCGACGGCTCCGTTGTTGTAGTGTAGAGAAATGTCAATTTTTAATGACGGTCTTGAAATTGAATTTTGATATAATAAATTGAATGACTGACAAACAGCACATTAAATAAACAAACCTAACCTTTTAGTTTTCATGCTTCTATTTTGTAAACAAACACGAGCAAATTGCATTATATTTTATATAGTATTACGTCTCGTTCGGCTTGATATTTGATAAAATAATTAGTCATGGAAGACCCGGCTGGATATTTTAACAGTTATGAGGACTTGGAGGTACAGAAATATTTAAATTCTTATTCAACAAATGCTGTTCATGTTTTCAGTGTCGAAATTTTTCTCCTGACCTCATAAAATTCAGTCTATTACTGAGTATATATGCGAAACTACAAAGAATTACAATGAAGCGTGAATATTGACCAGGGGTGGAAAGTAGAAAAAAATACTATCTGTGTTTGTTACACTGTTTCTGTATATTGAACATAATAATATTACTTCTTATATTTCAGATCCATAAACTCATGTTAGAAGACCATCCACGCACACAGACATACCAAGATGCGATAATGAAAAACAGGGATAAATTCTTTAATAAGGTTGTAATGGACGTTGGCTGTGGGACTGGTATATTATCAGTGTTTTGCGCACAAGCTGGAGCTAAGAAAGTCTATGCAGTGGAAGCTAGTAACCTAGCAGAATTGGCTAAAGAAATTGTTAGGGAAAATAACTTTGAATCAGTTATTGAAGTAAGTTTATTATAAAATATTTATTCTGTGTTTCAAAAAATATGCAATGTATGTGTGGATCTCGTCATATAGTGATAAAACATCTTTAAAAATGTGGTCTATTCTTTGCATTATTCAATAGTCACAGCTTGTAATCATCAAGCAATCAATTATAATTTGTGTTTAGCATGGCTACATCTTACTAATTACACACCTCTAGAAATGTCTATGGATTATTAAGAAATTTGCCTATCTATATTATTAATCTATGATATATAATGGTAATGCATGTTTTGTTGTATGTTCACAGGTCATTCAAAGTAGAGTAGAGGATGTACAACTAAATGAGAAAGTAGACATAATAGTATCAGAGTGGATGGGCTTCTATCTGCTTCACGAAGGCATGGCGGACTCTGTTTTAGAGGCGAGAGATAAGTTTTTGAAGGAAGATGGCATCATATTCCCTGATAAAGCTCTGATATATGCGGCACCTTGTAGGTATGTTAAATTGGACATTAAAACGGTATTTGTTGTTAATAGATCATGGACATATAAAATGATTTCAGAAGTGATGAAGTCAGTTATCTTAGATATTTACCTATCAACTTGAATAGTCAGTATCTTTGAACAATGATAGATTTACCACCTGTGACATTTGGTACAGATAATCAGATACATTTTACAGAAAACATAGGCTATTGGTGACAAATTATTAAGTAATACATGTTATTCTATAGCAAATAACTAATGCATCCTTTGAAATTAAAACCAAATCAAAACTTAGTTCACATATTTTATTTATAATATGGACCGGATCGTATCACAATAAAATTAAATAAACTTGCAGATATCTTTATATAAGATCTAGTTAATATAGTACTACACTACTGTGCAAAACATATTTTTTCATAGCAATAACACTTTACCTCACTAAACTATTTCAGTGTACCATCCCTCTACGACAAATGGGGAAGTTTCCACGGTGTGTCCATGACCAAGTTTGCTTCCAGACTAAGAGAAAGCAAATGTAATAAGCCAGAAATAGAGCTGGTTAAGCGAGAGGATTTGATTAGTGAAGGCACAGCGATTGTGTGGATTGATTTGAAGGAGGATAGAGTAGAGGATTTGGACAAGTATTGTGCGGAGATTGTTCATGGTAAGTGTAAGGAATTCTGTGTAGAATAATTTTATTATTACAGGCATACTATTATGATTTTAAGTCTTTGTGTGGAAGTTAGAGGATTATTTGTCCACATTTCTGGATTTCAAAGTAGTTCAGTGCAAGTAGTTCATTAAATTTTCTTTCCGCCTGGTGTTTTCTGTATGTCTTGTCATGTGTGATATTATTTTTATTATTTGTTGACTTATTTGTGATATTATTATGTGTATATTAATAGAAGCATGTTTAAATCTCACTTAGTAGAGATATACTTACTTTCATTTGTCTAAAAGCACCATATCACCTTGTTTCCATTCTCAAAACTTCTGTCTACACATTAACATAATATGAACTTTTAATTCATTCCAGTGGCAGAAAAAGAAGCCCAGTACCAAGGTATATGTGTATGGTTTGAATGCTTGTTTGGAGAGACAACAGCACTGAACACAGGGCCCGCCTACCCACCTACACACTGGAAACAAACCCTGATAGTGTTGCCGGAAGAGTATAAGGTGGATAAGTCAGAGCCTATTGCATTTAAACTGGAGTTGGCCCGGGACCAGAGTAATAGGAGACGGTAAGTGGGAATTTTTACTTATGCTTGTTGGACATATCATTTGGGGTGAATAGAAATGTGAAAATGAAAATTTAAATATTTAAATGTATATATATATAATTATTTTCGTTTTAAAACTATTACTGAAGGTGTGATGACATTATTAATATGGGAATTAACGTAAACGCAATAATGAGCTGATCACGTTATATTTAATCTATGTTATTACCATAGATATTTAAAGGTACAATATGTAACAATAATTATACACATTCACGTTCCTTTAGGGTGTACAGAACTTCCAAATATAATAATATTGTTTAGGCAAAAAGTATGCCAAAGTTATTCACAAAGAGTTGTGATTCATATGGCATATTAGTGACAGTTTGTCAACCCACCACTCAATATATTTGTTTGTTCCAGATACAACATATCAGTGACCCTGTTAGACCCGGATCAAGTAGACCATTCAGTCCCATGTGAATGTTACATGACCAAGTGTATTTTGACCAAAGCCTGCCTGGGTGATGGACCAATCACTAACGGGCATGTTATAGAGGATGAAAGTGTTAGTGATGATGAAAATGGAAGATTAGGTGGTGATAGGTGGATTGGATAAGTGTTATTTTATATTTTATAGTTGTTATTTTATATTATTTTAAGATTGACGACCTCCGTGGCGCGATCGGTTAGACGCCTGAACGCTAATTGTGAGGTCCCGGGTTCGATTCTTAAATATACGTTGACTAGTACCCTTAACACAAGTCTTAAATGTACTTACCAAGGGGCTAGTTCAATTAGTGTAATAATGTCCTATATTATTATATTATATTATTATTATTGAGTTTGATGTTGTTAAGTAAATGTGGTAATATCGATGTCGGAATGCTAAAAGGTCGTAACCTCGAAAACCTTCTGAGAAAAAATAGTTTAAAGTTTTTAAAATTGAATAATTAATTGTAACTTTTTTTTCTAAAACGATAAAAAAATGTCGTCAAAATAAAGTCTATCGAAAATTTAAAGCTCTTTTCACTAAAATAATTATATTCTATGAAAATTAAAGATAAATGAGGTTTTGATGGGGTTACAACCTTTTTCCTTTCCCAATTCTTAGAAAGCTAAAACGTCGTAACTACTATCAGTCCCATATATATTACAAAATCTCTTGTATTTTTGTAGAAGTAAAAGGCTTTAAGCCTTTGCGGTTTTAAAAAAAAGGAATGGCCAAGGTCTTAAATGATTTTCGAATACAAACCTTAGGACTCGTAACCTGTAAAAATATAAATAGACCAGAAAGGAAAAAGGAATTTAATATTAAAAAATAAAATTTTCTAGGTAGAAAAATATTTATTCATGAAAAGATTAGTATTTGCCGAAAATTCGGCACATTTTTAATGGGATACAATGAATTCGATGGCTCCTACGTAATCTATCGTAACCCCGAATTACATACTTTACAGTACAGCCATTTGAAGGCAAAAACGGTACTAATTATTTTATTTCAAAAGATTCTGATACCAGATTTGCACCATAAGTACGTTTTAGTAAAAACTATGGATTGAAGAGCGTGTTTTGATTTAAATAACTATACTTTCTGAGATTTGTGTGATACGATACTTTACGGTGAATACAGCAATACATTTTGTATCGTACGTAGGGCTTACAATTATTTACGTCGTATTGCTAAGGGTAAAAAATACCGTATGTTGTACTTACTATTATTTACTTCATGTTTAATGAGTCAAATTTAATCGTAAGTACTACATAAGGCAATGTACGTGGGGAAACAGCTTGCAATATAATATTGTATCTTGCGGAAAATAAGTAGTTTTCACGGAATAGATACACATAACTATATTTTGCTTTATTAAATTAATGTACGTCCCATTGTTGTCGTTTAGAATATTGTTTTGGATTGACTTTTTCATAATCCTTAAGATTGTAGGGTCTGAAATGAAATAATACTGAAGCTTTTTCAGACCTTTATTCTCAATTTTCAAATCAGGACAAAATTATGATTTAGTACCTACCTATCACTGGTTTAAGTACCTAAATAAGTACAGTTACTGTTAAAAGCAGATGGAGATTGCATGTATCGATCTTTAACGAAATCGTCCACACACTCTTCATCTGCTATTTACGCTGACTATATCTTTTAATAAAGAAAATTTTTTCTAAACAAAAAGTAACATGAGAACAAAAAATAGTAGCAAAACTTCTTCGATCTTATTGTATGAGATCAATAAACACAATAGTGGGCAATTCTTGTTCACTACTTCGCCCTTATCCTTAAACCACAAGCTGTCACTGTTCCTATGTTATTGGTGACAGGCACAGCATGAAGTTTAAGGAAGGTCTAAGGGCTAAGAAATGTACAAAAATCGTCCTTATCAACTATTCGCCTGTTTAACCCATATATGCCCAGAACTTTTCATGACACCGATTCTCATGAAATTTGGATATGTTTGCCCCTAAGCGGCACTATTAAATACTTAAGTGTCAGTTTTCAGCCCCGGTAGTACGATTTTTCAGGTGGGTCGAAAACGACCCCGTAGGGTTATTATGTAACTTGCGATCAGTAAGCAAACGACGAAAATTGTGCGATTTCCGCTGTCAAACACGACTTTCGTATTATGTATCATGGAATAGCATTTGCAACAGCAATCGAAACAGTGCTGCCAACAACACCACAACAACACAGCAATTAAAGAACGAACGAAAACGAAGAAAATGTATGAAAGCAATAATAATTGGTATTATGTAAGCAGATTTGACAGCAATCACGAGCGAAAATTTTGCAAACTCAAATGTCAAACAGCGATAAGTAAAAAGGTGGTTGCTTTCAGATTGTTAGAAAGTTTTGCAACTTTAAACAAGCTAAAAAAGTAGTTTAGGCAGTCGCACTAGTAAATTATAAGTGTGGAGAGTGAGGAGACAGTAGAGGGAAACACAACGCAGGCGAATATCGGCGAAAGCGCGAGCAAAAACTGCGTAACAATTGAGAAGACGAAAACTCCTAATTCTCTGCCTGACGAGGAGTTTCTTCAGCCTTTCGATGATTTAAGGCCCTTTATGTCCATAACAAAGTCATTGCACAAGTTTGAGCTTTGAACGCAAGGTAAGGTAACTTATATTCAAATATAAATTTCCATCATTTGGTTGTCATAATTTTATGTACTAAAACATAATTTTCTTTACAGATTTTCGCGGCTTTTGCATTTATTCGCTACTGCTTCAGACCACAAATCTATTGGGATGAGCTACAGATAACATTTGGACCAGCCCAGTGTCCCAAACTCTGTGCGTGAAGTTACAGCTGCACTTAACAATAACAATATATCAAGGAAATATTATAGTTTCCTCAGGGTCAATCAGACTGGATGTATATAGTTTGAAGGTCAGTATTATATAATAATTTAATAGAATTATATTATTTTTATTACATAGAGAGAGGAAAGAGTGAGGGAGATATTGAATGTAGAGTGTGTGCAGGCAATAAGATCAATGGGGCCATGTATAGTGTTATGGGTAGCCAGTTGATTTCTTAATCGGCACGTATGGCTATTCATAGGGCTGTGCTGGTTCCAACATTGACTTATGGTAGTGAAAGTTGGGTATGGCAAAAGAAGCATGAATGCAGTCACTGAGAAGCATGTTAGGAGTGACATTGAATGATAGAATTAAAAATAGTGTGATGAGGGAAGGTTGTGGTTTGAAAGAAGATGTAGTGACTAAGATTGAAAAGAGCATGCTTTGATGGTTTGGACATGTTATGCGGATGAATGATAGCAGATTGACAAAAGGAATATATATGAGTGAAGTGGAAGGGCGGTTACGTAGGGGCTGGCCTAATAAGATATATAACAGTCAGATAGACGCTATATTGAAAAAAGGTGACGTTAGGAGTATCTATAACCGCCAAGTGTGTATGAGAAGATGTATGAGTGTCAATGAAGCAAAAGTGGTCTGTCAGGATCGGGACAAATGGGGATCTGTGATCTCTGCCTACCCTTCTACAGGGAATCAGGCGTGATGTGTATGTATGTACATAGAGAGAAACGGGCTTAACATGTCTATGTATTATAATTTGACTGTTACCCTTTACACTACACAATATATGTGCATATCACTTCCATCATTTAAGATATTAATATGCGGCTGTGAGCAGACTGATGTCTAGTTAGTTGATTCAGAATGAAACAGAAGACTGGCTATTCATAATGATGTTCTATTTCCTACACTTATGTATGGTAGTGAGTGTTTGGTTTGGCAGAAGTGTCATGAATGAAGAATAATAGTTAGAGATGATCTCCCTCAGAAAAATGTATTATGCAAGATTGTGTGATAGCTTAGAATGGATTCATGAACGCTTTGTCAATGATAGTGTGATTCATGAATACTGTGGTATGGGAGAATATGTAATTACAAACATAGAGAAAGGTATGTTATGAGGTTTGGGCATATGGAGCAGATAGATGAGAAGAGGGTTACGAAAGGGATTTATAATTTATAGAGCTAAAGTGGAAGGTAGAGGAGGACAAGTTAGGCTGTGTAGAACATATACTGATCAAATTAGAAACATTCTTGTCAAGGTGGGTGTATGCAGAGTGAAGAATAAAAGAGTCTATCCCGTTAGGGACGTAGAGCCATGAATATATGTATCCATATTAATATTTCATCTCATATGTGCAACCAGTGTGCATGTCTGTATGTATGTCATACATGTCTGTTAAGATGAATGTATGTCGAGGAGGCAAAAGTAGTGTTAAGATAGAAAGTAATTAGGTTTTTCCCTGGAAGGATAGATATTGTGGGTATATTTGTAATCTCATTGTAAATATTTTTTTATTTTCAGATCAAGTGAATCATTTAGAATGTGGATGAAGTTGTGCGCCCTGATCATTGAAATTGTGTAGATGGCAAAAGGAAGAAATAAAAAATCTTATAGAAAATTCAAATATGTAGTTTTAATTTTTAAATTTAGTTTAAAATTTTCATCTATATATTAAGTTGACTTGGCTTGGATGCGAGCTGCTTCAGCAGTGGTCATGGTAGCATTGGCAGGTTTTTCTTTAGCTGCCACTCTCTTTTGCTCCATGTTCAACACACAAGAATCAATGATTTCAACACACAAGAAGCCTCCACCTAGTAAATATAAACAATGCATAAATTAATAAACACAATAACAACGTTAAATCATACACAATTATGGAAACAAATAAAAATTCATATGACATTAAATTGTACCTTTTTTCTACCAGAAATCAAACTCCAAATATACTAGTTTATTAGCACCCAGAAGTCATGAGTTATTCAATTTGGTAGATTCTAATGTTTTTTACTGCCTGACCTTCTAAATACATATTATGTTATGATAAAAACAACAATATTTGTAGTACATGCATATATTCACACCTCCTATGTCCCTAAGGGGACAAACAGAGACTATTGATCGCCAACTCAAATGATCCTGACTAATCACATACATACACATCACACTCAATTCCCTGTAGAGGAGTAGTCAGAGATCACAGATACCCACCCTGACATACCATTTTTGCTTCATTATACACTTATATACTCTCAGTGGTTATATATACTTCTAACATCACTTTCAATATGGAGTCTGTCTAACTGTCATTTGTCCCATTTGGTAATCGCCCTTCCAATTCACACACATATATTCAATTCTTCAATTTCAAATCTTTTGTTCAATTCAAATCTTTTGTCAATCTACTATCCTTTATCCTCATAACATATATAAACGATCGAAGCATGCCCTTTTAAATCTTAGCCTCTACCTCTATTTTTAATTTTGTCATTCAATATCACTCCTAACATGCTTATTTGTGTGACCTATGGGTATGGTTTAGCGTGCATATGCCCGTGGCAGTGCAATGATGACTATGACAAGAGTAATGTAGGGTAAAGAATAAAGGTGTATGATGTAGATCTAGTAAGAGTTATTTTCCATGATTGGTATCGATGGGAATTCATGATATCTGTTTTACCGTGTGTAACGAGAATGAGTAAAGTGTATTTTAGTAAGTAAGTAACTCAGATGGTCCAAGTAACTGTGGTATAGTTGTTATTGTTATTATGTGTTATAAGTTTTTACACTAAAATATATTATTCAAGAAGACAATACCTGCATTTTCAAAGTGATATGGCTAGCTCTCCTCTTCTTGCTCTTGATATGGCCTGGCATATCGAAGTTTTCAGCCTGAAAAAACATAAACTTTAGTGCTCGTAATAAATTACATATTTCCACATTTATGTTCATTTCACTATTGATTTTAGTGTAAAATACTTACCATTATTTCAAATTATGCCTTATACGCCAGCTCTTGACTTTCCACGTGTACAGTTGTGGTACAATGTAGCAAATATTTCAAGTTAAAAATTTCTAACCTATTGAACATTTTCAAACATAAACAATAACAAACTTGCTAGTTCCACCGATTGCTACTTGATTGCTAGGGCGCTAGTTTCTACGTGTCAATTTGAATGAATGATTTTGGTTATGTTGGTATGGTTTTGGATAGCAGTAGAGTACCCGCCACATAAGGTGGCAGTTGGAGGCGTCGCCACAGTCGCGTAATCCAGTGTTGCCAGTAAACACGCCAAAACTAGCACTCACTGTGCCATACGGCTCGATACATTATATTGAGATTTCATTTGTAACGATCTTTGGTTGCAGAGCTATAAACTCAAATAAAACAAATTAATATACCAAAGTCAAAGGTCAAAATATTTTTATTCAAAATAGCCCCTATCATAAGCTCTCTTTGAAAGTTATTTTATGATCTAAGTACAAATTAAAAAAACTATATATTGACAAAAGGAATATATATGAGTGAAGTGGAAGGGCGGTTACGTAGGGGCCGGCCAAATAAGACATATATGTAACAGTCAGATAGACGCTATATTGAAAAAAGGTGACGTTAGGAGTACCTATAACCGCCGAGAGTGTATTAGAGAATGTATGAATGTCAATGAAGCGAAAGTGGTCTGTCAGGATCGGGACAAATGGGGATCCGTGATCTCTGCCTACCCCTCTACAGGGAATCAGGCGTGATGTGTATGTATGTATGTAAAAAAACTATTTCAAACATGGCACTGAGCATTGTCTTTACATATTTTTACCGAGGTTAGTTCACCAACCATTTCGGCTGCTCAAGATGCCACGTCATGAAGACCACGACCGCTCTGATAAGAGCGTAACGATTGAGAAGAAGAAGTTCAGCGGAGACCCTTGGAGAAGAACTAACAAGAAACTCCAGAAATCAATTTATTATAATCATCCTTAACAAACATAAAAATTACAAAGAGTGGGCAAAAAACACAACGCTGGTAATACTAAATTTACCTTTCATACAAAATAACACGCAATGGCGGAAACGTCAAATTTAGTTCCAAGTTTGGCTACTGCCACCTTATGTGGCGGGTACTCTACATAATACCAATTTGTATGAACGAATAGCAATCGATCGCGCGATCACTTTGCGATCACTGCTGATTGCAAATTTTTACATAATAACCCTACCGTTGGCACATTGTATGGCCTAAAATGTATGAAAATATGAAATATCAAATTAAATGCTAAAATAATTCTAAAAAGTTATTTATTTAGAGTTTACAAGTAAATAGTGTATCCAAAACACAATAACAACATGAAATAATAATGATATATAAGTAAGAACAGTTCGTCATCGCATTTTTATTTGTGAAATTCTTCAAAGCATTTGTCATGAAGGTTGAGATTACACTTGCGGCACATCTTAACAGATTTATTGCGACATAATGCACAGCGTTTCCTCAATTGGCCTGTAATAATCATATGCTGGGCTCCATGCCGCCTTGCTGTGGCTGGTGGAGCGATGGCTGGTCGAGGGTGTGCTCCAATATGTTGCTTTGGTGTTCCGTATTGGGGCAACAATGATCGAGCAATTGAACGTCTGAATGACAATGTATCCACATGAGCTCCCATAGATCGGGCTAATAACGCTGAGTTATTGACAGCAACGTCTACCATCCACATTATGATTGGCATGTACCATTTTTTCCCCTGATAGCGATACGGTATGAATCTATATTAGCGTCGAGTCGGTCTACTCCTCCCATGAACCGATTGTACCGAAAAATTACATTTGGCTGAGGAATATCGATTCGAAACGTGTAGATATCGGAATATCTCTTCAAAACGATTTCGTCTCATGGATTTGGTAACTAATATGTTATGTGAATCATCTTGATTCTCCCAAAACATTCGACGTCTTGCCAAAGGTATCCACTTAGTACCAAAATTCCGAAGAAACATTTTATTTCATCCGATGAAAGAGTAAACGTCGTGTTAGGATCTTTACTGACAGCATACATAACAGATTGTCGGACTATATGTCGAATCACGTCCTCGGAAAAAAACAATTCAAAAAATTCTACTGGGTCGCTATGATCCGACAACGACGAAACAGATCTTGGTGGTGGTGCTGCCCAATCGTCTATAAAGCCAACAAGATCAGTTTTACGCCACTTCCGAGGATACGTCTTTGGGCGAGATTTCTTTAGTCTTGGGGTACTTACAGGGTTTTCATCATTCACGGTAGCCCTGGAAGTACTTGGCTCACTGGGATCGAGGTTAGATGATTCAGAGGTATCGTCCTCATCGTCTTGGTGACTATGAACTACCAGCTCAGAAGGGGCAAGCAACTGATTACGGTTGAAATTTTCAACGGCTTGAGAGTCTTCATCTCCGGAATCTCCATCAGATATTTTACCATCACAAGGAGGATCCATAAAGATATCGACTCCATCAACATTGTCTTCAACTTGCAACTCATCCAATATGTCAATAATTTCATTAGTTGTCAGTATGCGCCGACTCCTGCAAAAAACACATTTGTATGAACACAAGGAAGTACATGTGCCCACGGGGTCGTTTTCGACCCACTAAAATGTATATCAAAATATATCGTGGGCAATTATAGCACACGGCTTATTTTCAATAATTACACTTAGAGGGAACTATCAGAGATATGAAAACAAAGGAATTCATTAACTATGTATGTCATTATAACGCAGTACTTACATTTTTCTGAAGCAAGGTGCAGTTTTTCCACGAAAAAAATAAAACGTGATTTTGAACCTCAATAAACCGTTCCGTTTCGCACTTGGGGTTATAATGGCGGCTAATTATGTTGAACTTCATAAACAATAAAAAAATGAAGGTAGTTGACAAAAAAACATCAACATTGCAAAATCACCCACCCACGATTAAGGTGGGTAGGTGTGGGTCGAAAACGACCCCGTGGGCATATATGGGTTAATAAATGTGCAGAAAAATCAACATTATGGCACACAAAACAATGAACCTTATCAAATAATCAACATTACAATATCACAATTACCTTATAGGTTTAAAGATTATAAAATAACATCACGTTCTCGGTTTTAAAAAAGTGCTAATTGAGATCAATGAAGTAACAATTATTAACTGAATAGACATAAATAATAAAAGAGATTAAAACTTAACGAGTGCAGTCAACAATGTATGTTCTATGTACTTAATATTATACTACTGTTGTTAACATCGGTCACAAATCAGTTCTGGTATCTATATAACTAAGTTTGATAAATTAGGTATTTATATCAAAACGTAGTAGCTCTTTGATTACCCTAGTTTTGTCTTATTATTATTGTTTCTTCTTTAATTGTACTCGTTCTGAATCACTTGAGGTATTATCACAGTTCAGTTTTTCTTCTGTGAGAAGGCTTTTGTAGAAAAAGTGGTAAGCAGCTGGTATGGTTCCACCGGCACAAAGGCTCAGTAAATCCTCATGTTTTGCTTTGGGTATGCGGAGCGAAGACGGGTGCAATGGCTTCACAGCAGTGACAGTAACTGGACGCCGACGCTTTATGCTAGACTTCGTTGATATTACATGATAGTCCTTTGCAGAGAGATCATACTTGTACCAAAGCTTCTTCGTATCATCTGAAAGTACATTTAGTTCTTTGATTTTGCTCCATTGAACAGTTTCACCAGACATGTTCTTCGTCCAGTTTTTATTGGTCAGTTCGGATTTATAATCAAAGAAACTTGTGTGATCCATCTCTATAACCGTGTAAGGTTTTCCGTCCTGTTTTGCCCAACGTACCAAAGTGCACCACTCAGAAGGACAGTAAATAGTTTTATTTTTGGACGATCGTTCGATTAAAGCGTGAACACTATCGCCTTCTTGTTGCGTGTGTTCCTTTTCCAAGAATGTGTGTTTGATGGTTACTTTGTACTTTTCTGGGTATTTACCACTCGAATAACCATATATTCACGTGGTTTCTACTTTGAAAGAAGTTATGTTTATACTAAAAACGAATCCCTTGTGGGATGCCAAGAACACGCGACGCGTGTCCACTTTGAGTATGCGACTAGTGGTTCTAAAAGTTTGTTTAACTTTCCATCAAACTCACTACGTTGGCTTGTTTATTATAATATTAGTACTTACACAATAATATGTTTCTGAGTGATTTTAGTCGATAGATGAGTAAATAATTTATATACTATACAAACAAAAAAAATATTATAAGTTTAATAATATATAAGTAAGTTTGAGAATCACATCATATTTAATTTACCTATTTACCTAAATATCCATATTCCGCCATAATTCCTGGTTTAAAATCACTATACTGTTGCCACAACCTTATCTCTTTCGTTGCACAAACAGAACTAAGGAAATAAACTACCACAATGTATTATTAACGTATTTAGAAACATTAAACTTGCCGCAGAGCCAGTAGACACGCGTGGCGTGTCCATTTTTTCTTAGTCGCAGAGCCGCGGACACGCCTCGCGTGTTCATGACCGTTTGTATGGCGGCTCCGCTAGTAAGACGCTGAAAAATGGCGCGGCGTCGAATGAGTTAACATCCATTCATAGAATCTGATCCAGCAATGGAGTGATGAAAGTCCAAGAAGCAATCGCTCTTCATCTATAATGGGTTTATTTAAACAGTAGTTCAAATTGTTAAAATCCTTCGCTGTAACACCGCATAAGTTGCATCTTTGTGTGTGTGTACATAGGGGAATCTAACGAGCATTTAGTGAATTTCTCAAAATGTTTTAAAAAAATTATAAAATTTTCTGCTGTCATCCAGCCTGAAGTAAATACAATCCCATTTGTACCGGCTGGTGCATGGTTCAGCATACGATCTTGCCATTTTTACGGGGAAATATCATGAATGAATTTGGTATGGTATGAAGCCTCCTATTGCGTTAATTGCACAGGATGCTGTTACTAGTTCACCACGTTCACCTGATGTCATCTTAGCTACTTGTTTTATTCCTTTGGTAGCAACAATTTTCTTTGGCTTGTGTACAGTGGTTAATCCTGTTTCATCAATATTCCAAATGGCTTCAGGCCCAAAATTGTACCTGACAAGTAGTTTGCGTAAATTTTCGAAAAAACATTCCATATTGTGTTTATTGAAGCTACTAGACCTACTCAGACTAGTTGCTTCGGGTACACGCAGAGATAATTGTTTATTTCTTGACATAAAGCCATAAAACCAATCGTAGGAGGCCATTCCATTTTTCCATTTTTGAATTTTATTAGCTGGTTTTTCATTTTGTACTGCTAACTGATATGCTAATTGTCGAACACTGAGAGGAGTTAAACCATGACGGAGTTGACTAGCTTTTTCTAAATACCTTGCTAGTTCTAATTCTTCATATCCAGTAAATATTTGTGACTGTCTGTAATCAGGTTTGTATGCAATGACATCAACTTGGTCTTTTTGCTTGCGGACGTACCGTTTTAGTGTCATTATTGGCACATCATTTCTTTTAGCTGTACCTTTAATTGTACCGCCCTCCAGCACTTCCTTAACAGCTTTTTCGAGTTTTTTGGGGTCAATAGGAACGCGCGGCCTGGCACCTTACTTTCTTTTATATGTACGCCCCATTTTGAAGCATGTATCTGTCAATAAAAGTTGTAATATAGCCAAATATATTTTCTACGAATATTAATAACACCAAATAATCTTTTAAAACCTGCTAAAAATATGCTACTAAAACATGATAGCTATGTAATTGAATATCTGATTGATATTTAGTGGTTTGGTACACTTGATCCCGTGGTTTCGTTTCCCCTACTTATTGTCATTAGCAATGCGACGTAAATAATCGTATGTTTTACTTACGATAGTTTAGGTTAACAAAATGTATAATTACACGAATTTAGACAAAAGAGGGCAAAAAGAATAGTGTAGTGACACAAGCTTACCCGATTCATCAGTATGTGTTAGTATAAGACCATTGGATGACTGTCTTTCTTCATATTCCGGGTTCAAGGGTTTTCTTGAGTTAGGCGTATTTACAGATTGTCGCGCTATATCGCACAATCTTTAAGCTCTTGAATATTATCGAACAAAGGAATGATTACTTTTAGGCTCCATTATGAAGTTATGCACATTATAGTAGATTTCGATCAAAACACGTGATGCGGCTAGGTACTTGTAGCTAGGGTTACCATCGCCTAAAATTTGAAATCCTGTAATTGAGGATAAAAAATCCTGATTTTCGAGAAAAAGGCCGGTCTTGCGAATATTTTACGCCTTTACCCGTAGAATAAAATAAAAAATCTATTTTCAGCTAAGTGTTTATTCAGTGAAAGATACAAAAGTCATAAAACAATTAAACTTATTATAAAAAAAGAAAATGCAAACTTAATTGTATTTTTTATTGCCAGAAACAGCTTTCAAAATTTGTTGTTGCCCGCAAATATGATTAAAGAACTCTTCACAAGAATAATCTTTTCAATTATATTTTGTAAGGAGGATGACTCTAATAGATTCTACTGCTAGTCTATTTCTCTCTTTCGTCCATTGAGCCGTCATCAATCAAAAAATTCGTTCAACATTTGCATTATGGGACATAATGCAAAAAAAATATTGACATATGCGAAGTAATTGGGATATTCGACTTTCATCATTCACTTCAGAAAAAAAAGCAACCCATTTTTTCTCAGCATTCTCACATACGCCGGAATCTTTACCATTTAAATAGTTTTTCAGTAAACAAAACTTTTCGAACAGCTTGACATCATCAATTTCAATACCTTTGTTTTTCAATAACATCCACTCAAAAATATTGAATGGTTCCAAAGGTTTATATAATCGATGCACTCTGAGTGCATGTTTTTTATTTGAGTATTGATATGGTCTCGATTTTCGTCACTAAGTTCTTGGGATAGTTCTCGAACTTTGAGCGGAATAAAGTTGTGGTCTATTCTTTGACGCAGCGACTCTATGGTTTCATTTAATGTGGTCATTACTTCGGCAATCGAGTTGTTTTTACGCTCTAGAGCTGCGATTCTTGTATGAAATATAGCCATCAAAGAATGAAGGTAGAATAGGTAAATTTCACTTTCCTTGTTTTCAAAGAACTTCTTTATTATAATTGGTGGTTTTTCGCTCGTCAAAAAATACTCCTTAAGTACTTTGTATAACTTGAGAATCCTCTCAATGGCTGGAAATAGACTAAGCCACCTCGTTTTGCTATGATAAATAAGTTTTTCGTAGTTCACTTCAATGTACGCGCACAGTTCTTTTAGTTTTTCTGTTCTTACAGTAAAAACGGAAAAGTGATTAAATATTTTCATGACTATAGATTCTACATCGAAATCTAAAAGGTCTGTGGCATGCCTAATTGCATTGTGCAGAATATGAGCAGGACATCCAACGCCGACGATTTCTTGCTGCAGGTTTTGATTGAGCAGGGTTATGACGTTGTTACCACTCACTTTGTTCACTCCTCCAAAATTGAGGTTTGCATTGTCGCCTGTGAATGCCACACATTTATCTGTCAACCCGTACTTTTCAAGCGTTGTTATTAAATATTCCGATATGGTAGCAGAGGTTTCGTTTTTTAGTGCCAATATCTCAATTAGTTTACTTTGAATTCCAGTCTTGATATCAAAGTATTGAACAACAATAGGGAACATTTTTTCAGCGTTGTGATTACTGGCGTCCGTCGAAACTCCTAGATATGCGACATCCTTTAATTTCTGTACAACTGTGTCCACAGTATATGGAGCAAGCACATTATTGATGATAGCTTCAGTTTTTGTTCTTGCACAAGTTAAACGGTTTGCGAGTTCTGAATCAGAAAACAGTTTTTTTAGTAGAGGTGACGTACAGTCCATACTTTTATATGACTGATGGTGAACAACAGTATGATACGCCAATGTTGCCTCAACAGCGCTGATTTTATCTGAATCTTGCTTAGCCACGAAGAAATTGTTTAGCTTACTTGTCGTTGCAATCACCCTGATGTTTTTCTTGTGCTTCTCTGTGTTAATATGTTTATCAATGTCTGCAGTTCCTTTGTAACTGATAACTGACATTGCTGAAACAAACTTGAGAGCAATGAATTAGTCGACATCTTCTATGTCCGTTTCAGCCAGCTTATCAGTAGTTTTACTTGAGTGTGGCATATTTAAATATTCATTTTTATAAATCATGGGAATCACACCTTAGTCAACAAGTTTTTTTAAATCTTTATATTTGGCGTCACTTATAGGAAGTTGATTAGGGTAGAGATTTGGCTTTGGGGAAGGAATGTTTTTGAACGGAGTTAGTTTTATTTCTATGGATTCAGACTCTTCACTAAAACTATATTTGATGGTGACTGAGTTCGGTTTCGATTTTTTAAATGTGGCTGATTTTAAATCCTGAAATCGTATTTTTTTTGTAGGGAACGTTTTTGCCAGTACATTATCCCATCCGCTAAAGTCACTGCCTTGTAATTTTGTTACATCGTAACGCTTTGGAGACTTACGTGCTTGATAAATGACTGTGTACCATTGTGAAGGTGCCCAAATAATAGAGTTCCTTAACTCCCTTTCTATGACGGAGTGTACCGAGTCTACTGGCATGTAAGTATGCGCAGGGATGAGGTAGTTAACTTGAATACATTGGATATTTGTACATTTATTGACCAAATAATTAATCATACTTAATACGGCATGGTTACGATTTTGGCCTGTACAGCTATCACAGTACAACAGTAACGTCTTCACTGTACCTAGACTATCCACGTGTTCAATATATTTTGCCAAAGCTGAAGCTATCTCGTTACCGCCACGTTTAGCATCACATTCTCCCCAAATATAGCAGAAGCCATTTTTAGTAACTGTTTCATACACTGTTAAATTGTAGAAAGAATATTTTCTGCCATAGTAAAGCAGCATGGACTCACCATAGGGTGTATTTAACACCTTTTGCAGGTCAAAACTAGCACATAAAATAGTTTTATCTTTTTCAGATACCGTTTGATGAAACTTAAATCTGGATGTGGCAGCTTTATGTTCGTTATCATGAGCTAGTTTAGCAGCTAAATCATTTTCAGATTTATTTGCCTTATTTTCATGTCTTAAACAAACGATGCACTTGTCTTTCCGTGGTACGTGTATTCCTACATTATAATTATCCTTGAACCAGTTTGTAAAAACTTTTTGACTCATGTATTTTTCTTTTTGATTATCTATGTTGTGTTGTGAATAAATGCGATACAAGTTAGCAAACGATTTGAATTCGACTGACAAATATAGTTTAGTTGAGTCTTTTCGCATATAATACGAAGGCACTATTGGAAGTGCGTTAACAAACTGTGTGGCTTCGTTTTTAATTTCGCTGGAGGTTTTATTACCAGGAACTTTTTTGCCTCGACCATCTAACTTAGCAAAACCTTCACTATTAGTATTTAGAATTGTGTATGAAATAAACTTTTGAGTTATGTCGAGAGTAGCGATTAAAAATTGTTGGCAAACTTTTCGACGTCCTTCACCATCATTTATAAAATATTCATAAGAATATTCTCGTATCTTCTGCGTTCTATCGTTTCCATCATTATAAAGCTTTTTGGAACAACTCTCTGAGCTATCCAATCTCGTCTGCGTTGAGTAAGATGCTAATTCATTATAATAAGTAAACAGAGATAACCTTTTTTCTTCCGATATTTCTTCGCATTTGTTCCCACATCTTTTACCAATGCATGGGTTTGGCTTAATACTAGGTGTTGGAACTGTTTCTCCTTTTGTATTAGTATATTGCTGACGCAGATTGCGTTTTAACTCATTAGCTTGATCCGAATCTCTTTTTTTTGGGAGGTTTTTTTGCCGCTTCTATAGTAATTTCAGTTGTATCATCTAGTTTTGTGTCTTTACTTTTTTTCAGCTTCTTAGTCTTTTTATTCTTCTTCTTGTTTTTCATCTTTTTTGTTCTTTTTGAGTTTTTTTTTCTTGGCATCAGCTTCATCTTCAGAAGATGATAGGTCGCTTATATTACAAGATGAAGAAGAATAAGCAAATAGTTCTTCATCGGAATCAATAAAATCTACGTAAGATTTTTGAAAATTCTTTCTTTGGGAACGAGGCTTAGGTTCTGAAATAGATTGATGAGAATTGGTGGAGGTAGATGGTTGAGGCCATGAAACGATAGCTGTCAAAAGCATGGGAGATGTATCAATAGACCTAGATGGTCGCGGTTCAAGAGATGATAAATCGATAGATGTAGATGGTGGTGTTGGCTGAGAAGATACATTTACAGATGTAGAGGGTTGTTGTTCAAGAAATATTTTGGTAGATATAGATGTTTGCTCTAGTAGAATTTTGGACGTTGATTTAATTTCAGTCGAATCATATATTTCTTCCAAACGTGTGTGTACTTCTTTATTAATTTTGTTGTTTAAACCATTGAAAAACATTTCAGCATCTTCACCCTGAATTTCATGTAGATTTTCGTTTATTCGTGGTTCATCGGTTTTGTCACCAACATCACCAATCATAAGTTGCTCATTGACGTATGTACATAGATTGACGTGCGTGACATACACTCTTACGTAAATCCCTTTTTTAATAAGTAAGCCAATCTTTCACATACTTTTCTAGCCACGGTTTCTAGCAAATTAATGTTCTACAGTATAAAAACATACTTTTTAGAGTAGCATTATTGGTAAAATAACAAATTAAGGGTGACCTATCTACCTAATATCTTCAGATGCTCAAAAAGAAATGATAACTAACATCTCTTAGTAATAAGTAATTACTTTTTGTACTTACCTACTCCCAGTACTACGTTGACACTTCTTTCGAAAATACACTGATAACACAAGTAATCCAATTAAACTATTGAATGCCTAATTATTTGCATAAAATCAACAAAAACAAATGCACTCATTAACAGTTTACAATAAATGGCGCGTAATGACATTTATCGATGCACAAATCAAAGGACAACCAATGGCGGTTAAGTGAAAAAACGCGCGAAAAAATAATAAGCCAACAAGGCGTAAATAATCTCACCTTTATTAATTTGTATCATTTTAAAACAGTTTAAATAAATGTTTGTTGAAATGTGTAAACCTAGTAAAATAGTTTTACCATAAAATAATGTTTTGTACAAAAAGCATAATTGTCTTAAGTATCTAGTTCATTTTGGGAGCGGAAAGGTAAAAGGTCGTAAATGATTTGTTTTTTAATGAAGAAAGTCTTATGTTTTAACAAATATTGAAATCAAATTTTCATAAAGGATTTAACTGCCGTTCGTGAGAAATTTAATGAATTCATAAAAGTAATAAAGTATACTTCAAAAAAATATACGTGTTTTGTGGCTACTTACGCCAATAAATTAAGGTATTATTTCGAATTCTCGGATTTTTTTTAGGCAGTAAGTTATCAAAAATTTCATCGTAGAGGTTTGAAACTAGGACCAAACGACGCAGAAGAAAATGCTGATTCTGGTGATATATATATATATACACTCGCGAGCAACGTAATCGACTCAGTGACCATTATGGTATTTAAACATGATTTTCTCAAAAAATACGGAATCAATTTTAATTAATTATACCAGATTTTAATGCTCATCTATCCTCCTAAAAGCGGTGTTATTTTTATTTGAATCGAACCAGAAATGAAAGGAAAAAGCATGAAATGAGTAAGAATTAAAAAACAATGTTAAGTATCAAAAACTTTTGATGGATTAAATTTACGAAAATAACGTTATGACATATCAAGTTGTTCAAAATTCAATACTTGGTATTTCCTCCCCTAGCTCTAATGACGGCTCTCATCCGGTTACTCATGGATCTTATAAGTTTTTTGATCGAATCTTGAGGAATAGCAGTCCACTCCTCTAGCAGCGCATCTTTGAGCTCCTCAATGTTCGTAGGAGCTGGATTTCTACCCCAAACTCTTCTTTTGAGCTGATCCCATAAATGCTCGATCGGATTCATGTCGGGACTATTCGCTGGCCAGTCCATAGTTGGTATTCCAACTTCATTTAAAAACTGACTTGTGACTTGCGCAGTATGGCATCGAGCATTGTCGTGCATAAGCATGAAATTATCTCCTACAGTTGCAGCATACGGAACGACGTGGTCTTGAAGAATATCGGTTATATACCAATCAGCTCTCAAACCCCCTCCACGGCCTCCCCAGGGATGAAAACAAGTTCAGTTTTTCCTTGCAAAGAAATACCCGCCCACATCATGCAAGAACCACCCCCAAATGAAACTGTTTCTGTGAAACAGCATTGAGCAAAACGTTCTCCAGGCCGCCTGTATACTCTTCCTCTTCTGTCGTTGCCATACAAACACATTCTGCTTTCATCGCTAAACAGAATCGGTCTCCAATGGTCGATAGTCCAATTTAGGTGTTCTCGGGAAAATCGTAACCGGGCTTGTTTCTGATTTATGGTTAATTTTGGGCCTCTAACGGATCTTTTTGCGGTAAGGTTCTGTGCTTTGAGTCTTCTCCTGACGATCCACTCACTTATAGCCACTCCTCTGACACGTCTTAGCTCCTGTTGAATATTAACGCCCGTGAGGTGTCGATTTCTTAAGGCGGTAATTGCAATGAATCGATCGTCTGCTGCAGTAGTGCACCGATGTCGGCTGGCTCGTGGTCGTCGGTCAAAGGCACCAGTCTCTAGATGCCTTCTGTACACTCTTGACACAGCTGACTGGCTCAGAGACAAAATACCAGCAACTCGTCGCTGACTAAGACCCTGCTGAAGTAAAGCAACAACTTGGGCGGCTTCGGCTGGTGTGGTATCCATTTTTGGTAGTTGTAGTGATAAATTAATGTTTAATGTCAACTTATGACAAGTATCTGATTGATTGATGACAGAATCCGTGAGTTTTGAAGTTTTTTTTAAATCAATCGAATAATTTTCTCATAACACATTTTTCTGTTAAACCAGTACAATATTTTTTTTTTCGAAAATACTTAATCAATACGAATAAAAGATGCACAATTTTTAAGAGAATAGATGACCTTTATAATCACGTATAATTCATCAAAATTGATTCCGTATTTTTTGAGAAAATCATGTTTAATAAGCATAATGGTCACTGAGTCGATTATGTTGCTCGCGAGTTTATATATAACTCAATACACCATTTTTCGAGGTTACAACCTTTTAGCTTTCCGACATCGATATTATTGAAAAAACTTTTTCTTTAATATCATGAACCGTAATTGTCAGTAATTGTGTAGTTCTTCATTTGATCACATTAAAGCCACTTTTAACCAGATAGCTTAAGTGGTGTATATACATTTACCGATGTATAAAGCAATAATATTAAATATAAGGTCGTGCTAAATCTTTGAGTGTTTACTGAAATTTATAACGATGTGTAAAGATAAATTAGAATTTGTCTTTGATGTTCTGTCCACCTCGGTGAGATTAAAGGACCTGTATTTATAAATGAGATAAAATACAGTGGTCGTGCGAACCCACAAGCTAGCAAATGTATGTAAGTAAGAAGAATTGAATGTTGATAAGTTTGTATCCTAACTTTAAGTTTACAAAATAATGTATTATAATGTTGAATAAAGAGATATTGTTCCATATCACAGCCTTTTGAATCTAAATCTAAATGTTTTTTGTATGAATGTCAATGAAGCGAAAGTGGTCTGTCAGGATCGGGACAAATGGGGATCCGTGATCTCTGCCTACCCCTCTACAGGGAATCAGGCGTGATGTGTATGTATGTATGTTTCTTAGGACGTAAATTATATCATATATAACTAGACTAGTTAAGTAAACAAAACACACATTTTTTTACAAATATTTTAATGCATTACAGCAATACAAAAACATTATTTACAAGTACTTAATTATCATGTATTTACATTCACACTTCTCTTCATTTATCTGGCCTTTCAGAATTATAGTCAGTTACCACCTCTAAGTAACAAATTCAACGACCTTACTCTCATAATCAAGGAGCATTTACAAGAGATTAGTAACAGATTTAGTCAACTTGGTCTCGCCACTTAACCAGCGGTTGTAGTCGAGTCTCATGAGTAAACGCGCCAGGAATACGCCGCAGGGCCTGTCGCGTAACGACGCTAGCAATTGCATCAATTGTTTCACTAGTGTGTTGTATCTGAAATTAGAACATGACTTATTACATAATTTGTCATATATTATATGATATGATGATTATATAAACAGACTAGTGACCCGCTCCGGCTTTGCACGGGTATAAAATATATAGCCTACTCCACTATTTAATGGATGTTATTATACATATAAACCTTCCTCTTGAATCATTCTATCTATTAAAAAAAACCGCATCAAAATCCGTTGCGTATTTTCAAAGATTTAAGCATACAAAGGGACATAGGGACAGAGAAAGCGACTTTGTTTTATATATGTATGTAGTGATGATAATTTAGGATGCAAAAGGAATGATGAAAGACAAACGCGTTCATGACTATTCACCCTTGCGGGGTAGTTAGTGGTTCGGTGTCCATTAGCACATTTGCGAAGGTAGTATGTTTCGCATACGTTGTCCCTTACCGCAGTATTCGACGCATTTCGTAAATTTACATAGAAATTAATTTCTATGGGTACATGCTGAAGCGGGATTTGAACCCCGTACTCACTGATACAAAGTCGTGTTCTGAACATCTGTACTACGTCGATGAAATCAAAAATCTGAGCTACGTGATGAAGTCAAAAATTTTAAGAATCTGGGTCATATTTCAACCTAATGTGACCTCTATGATTAGTCATAGAGGTTAGGTTAGTTCTTCAGCGAATATCATGGTAAATTTATCATTTTGGTCTGCAATGATACTATAATTACATTATTATCCTAAACTTTTACCAGTAAAATATGAAAGATTTTTGTGTCATTAACCGAATAAAAGAATAGAAGGTTAATGGGTGTTAACGAAGCAAGGGATATTTATCAGGTTCGTTCCAGGTGGCGATCTATAGTCTCTGCCTGTTCCCTTAGGGACGTAGAGACGTAAATATATTTATGTCTCATTAATCTTTGCAATGTTCCTAGAATCTTTGCACTTTTGTCTAACAAACAAATCATCCCACCACATATAGCAACGTAATACCGCAACGTTCACGAATTATACACGTTTCACTTATATAAAGTCCTTTTTGAGTATGTTTACTCCATCCAACTTTTCGTTTATATATCCGCTCCTTGTGCCCAAACCACCTTAACGCCTATCTATATTTTCGTCACTACATCTTCTTTCACACCACAACGTTTGCGAATCATACACGCTGATATTATAATATAATAATATTTGGACATTATTACACAAATTGAACTAGTCCCTTGGTAAATACGTCAACGTATATTTAAGAAATGTATACTTATTATATATATATAGATAAATACATATATAGCATATATAATCAACGACCAGACTGGAAAGCAGTAGAAAAGCGTTGTCCTTAACTCTGCACCACCGGGAATCGAACCCAGGACCTCACGATTAGCGTTCAGGTGTCTAACCTTATTTACTACTTTAAATTATATGTATAGACTTTTATATAAAGTTGTCTTTGATGAAGTTGTCCCCACCTCTCTGTATACCCCGTGAGGTAGTATTCCTCGTCGGGGGCAGGGGCGCTGCGCATCTCGCAGAAGCAGAGGGCTAGCTGCAGCAGCGCCAGGATCGTCTGCAGCACCGGGTGCACCCCCTCGCATGCTTCAGACGAATCCGAGCTCTGGTTGGTAAAGAAAGACCTTTATACACTGTACTAATTATAGTTTTAAGAGATTCGCGATTTATACTCATGATTAATAACTAACGGGACTTAACGCAATATTATTATATTAAACGTCGGGTTATACGAAAGGTAACTTTATTATATAAAAACTTACGCGATAAGTCCCGTTAGTCTAGTACATATATACACTAGATTTTCTTGTCCATTAATCCCTTTCGGGGTGGACAGAACCTTGGCGTTAACAGCGATCTCTATTTATCATGAACATTGGGGTTGTGATGTCATATGGAACATTGGTGACAGGTTGTAAATACATAAGACTTACACCTCAAGATATTAATAATGTTCATGAACGTTCTTTTTAAATACAGATACATTTATGACAGTGTATTAAGCTTTCTGACATTATTACCCAAAATCAGCCAATATCAATCAATACTTACCTCGAACCCACGTCTTAACCGTATAGTCAGTACTCAACGTGTTACGTACACTGACATTATCTGTTCCGATGAAAATGTAGTCATATGATTATTTTCTCGTGAGGTGTTTTTTTTTGACATCCTTATAGGTAACCCCAATACAATATCAATAATTATAATTGATTCTGCACGTTAATGCAATTATTTACATAATATAATATTTACAAAAAAAATGAAAGAATAATATTTGGAATTTACAATAAAACATATTAATCTGTTCTTCTATTATCTCCCCGTAGTCGGGGTATTACCCAAATGTATCTTCATTTTCCTTGTATTAACCACCTCCGCAATTACACAATCGATTCTCTGACTACTCCACAAGGGTTAATAGCCTTGAATGTCAATACTCACCACAGTAGCAGTAAGAAAGGACTGGCTCAGTATATCAGCAAGGAACGTAGCGTGGTACTTCTTCAGCTTTTCAAAGTCATTGGTCTTGGATATTGCCTCAATGAACTTGGAATAGTTGGTTTCCAATACATCTGCTTGGAGATAATGTTGCAGGTTGTCCATTAGGAACATCAGCTTGTTGTGCAGTTGGCACATTGCGAAACTGGAAGGGAGATAATAGGTTTACAGTGTTTGGGATATGATAGCATCTAAAAAGTAGTTTAAATTACAATTTCGTTTAATGGCATATATTTCCAAAGGTAATTTAATATTAAAAGCAGCTGTAGCCCAGTGGTTAAAACCTCTGACTTCTTATGAAAAATTTTCAAGGTTCGAATCCCGGCTCTGGCATGTACCAAAAAAATGAAATTTAAATATGTGTTTTTCATTTATGTACATAATTTACAGTCCTTAACGGTGAGGAATGACATCGTGAGGAAACCTGCCTATCCCTGGGGATAGGTAATAGCATGTGCCTGAATACAACGATACAGTTCACAACCTATCTCACGTCTATCTAGTGAAACGCAGGCTTCGAGTGACCCGTACCCCGAAATGTTGGAGATGGGCACTCAAGCCTCTAACTACCCCGCCACAATAAAAAGGCAGTGTGTATACACAAATCGTCAAGCGTATGTATGTATGTAATTTATTGTTTAGTGCAACAACACCTCGGTCACATAAAGCATAACCATCGAATTGTAGTGTTAGTTGTCCACTTATTTCTTACATTATTCTACATAGTAATCCACAATAACATTCTCACTTTATCTACTCTCCACTTATCTTCATTCACAGCCATAAAGATTCAACTCTTCACTTCTCTTCACTTCACTCACCTATTCTCATGCTTATACTCCTTCCATTGATGATGCAAGTCATGCTGTGTCTTCTTAATGCGCAGGAGGAGGCGGAACATGTCGTTGTACCGCGCGAACACCTCTGGCGTGAACAGCAGGTGTAGGGGCCACTTTATCGAGTACTTTAGGAGGACGGTCGACCAACCGTCTGATACTGAACGCGTAAAAATACATATAAACGTCTTAACAATATCAGCTGCACTACATTGAAGTGAATTGACTTCGGAAGTGAGGCTTCAAACACATTCTAATGCATTGTTATTGAAATTTATTGTTCAATATTGTCTTTTATTCCTTTTCGGGGTGGACAGAACCTCAAAGATTAAGTATATCCTAGGTACTTTTTCTAGCATAAATATTAGGGTAATAATGTCATATGGAACATAGATAGATTTTATAATTAAAATATTTTGTGAATGTTTGTTATTTATATATCCAGCTTGTGTCAGTTTTCAAAACGGGTGCTGCCGGAGGACCAGTGATGCAGCCTAGCTGCATCGTATACTGAGACAGCACTTTTTCACTGCATCAACAGTTTTCTACACATTTTTTACATGTTTGTGTTTTTTTAAATGTAGTGAATAAAGTGTTTATTTCTTTCTTTCTAAATCTCTCGCCCAATAGATTCCATTTATCCCTAGTCCCCTCCTACGACATACCAGGAAGAACGGCAGTTAGTTAGCATTATTTTTACGTCCCTACTATCACGGGATAACATATGAAGTACAGATACCCTTCTTACCATTAGTAGCGTCATGGTCGGCAGTACTGTTGGGTGATACCGTAGGCTTAGTGTAGGGTAATTCAAAGGAAAATTTCTCTACATCCTCATTGTTCCCTAGTAGTACTGCGCGCGCAGCTTGCTGGAAAGCGTGGTTCATGTCTGGAACATACATAGATACTTATACTGTTGTCCTTAAACTCATATTAATTTTACTAGAAAACCGGACTTATCGCGTATATTTTAAAAACAAGACCCATAGCGTTGAGCCATGACACTGGCCATTCCAACATGGGCGAAACGTCGGGTAACAATGGTAGTACTTTGATTATAAAATATATTCTTGAAAAATGAATAAAACATCCTTCCAACGTCCAGTCCCTTAATTACCTCTTACTCCATCTGTTAAGCCTTTGAACAGTAATCGTAGGATTCTGGGTTAGATTCCCGATGTAGGCCGATATATAGCTTAATGGTGAATGTTAATGAGTGTGAATGTAACCAAAGCGATTTGTCAGGATCGTTTCAGGTGGCGATCGATAGTCCATAGAGGCGTGAATAATGTATGTATGTATGTTTAATAACTATTTGTATTATCTCCTGAAAAATGATATTATATTTTCTCAGTTTACATTAGTTTATAAATAAATATTCATCCTTTCGCCATACCTCTAGTAGAAGTCCGCGTGACCGGCCTATCCAGTATCGTGGCCCCCCGTCGTAGAAGTTCCAGGAACAACTCCCCCCTGCCTAGTAAGTAGAAGTCTTTCATCAGCTGCAGCTCGTGTAGAAGATTGGCATCTTCCACTGCCACCTTCCATAGGTGCTGGGGGAAAATCACTACATAGTATAAAACAAAGTCACTTTCTCTGTCCCTATGTCCCTTTGTATGCTTAAATCTTTGAAACTACGCAACGGATTTTGATGCGGTTTTTTTTAATAGATAGAGTGATTCAAGAGGAAGGTTTATATGTATAATAACATCCATTAAATAGTGGAGTAGGCTATATATTTTATACCCGTGCGAAGCCGGAGCGGGTCACCAGTACATACATATACTTTTATGTGCTATGATCGATATTAAGGTAGGGATAATTTATGAGTTATAAAAGATTTATGTAATTTGTTAAAAGTTTGGCTATTTTTACTATTTGAAATGGATTAATATTCAAGTTAAGTTACTAGGAAAATATAATATAAAATATATATATGAAGTGGAAGGGCGGTTACGTAGGGGCCGGCCTAATAAGACATATAACAGTCAGATAGACGCTATATTGAAAAAAGGTGACGTTAGGAGTACCTATAACCGCCGAGAGTGTATGAGAGGATGTATGAATGTCAATGAAGCGAAAGTGGTCTGTCAGGATCGAGACAAATGGGGATCCGTGATTTCTGCCTACCCCTCTACAGGGAATCAGGCGTGATGTGTATGTATGTATAATATAAACTACATTACGTTCAAGTACATTTTAGTTCTAAGATTTATTACAGATTCTCACTGCCTACCTTCTCGTAGCTTTGTGTTTTGAAAGTAATAACTAATAACGAATTATTAGAACATTAATATAATAATGTGTCCTGATCGTGATTCTAAATATGATCTAGGAAATACATATTTTTATAGCTTCTATGCACTATGAAAAAGTTATTATAAATTGAATATTAATGATATTCTTCTATTCTATATATATATTCTATTCTTATTATTCTTTGTTGAGTGAAAAACAAAAGAGCACATATAACGAAATTGAGTGAAAAAGACTAAGGCTGTGTTCAGACGTGCGCGTTTTGTGCGCGTTTTCTGCGCGCGTCGCGTGTTTTCCCAAACGCTAAAGCAGTTTGAGGTTCTATGCTAATTACATAAAGTTTATTTTCATACATTTCCACAAAAACCGCGTACGCGCAGCAAACGCGCACGTGTGAACACAGCCTAAGGCGATATAAAAAATAATAACAAACATATTTTTCTACATACCTTAGTAACGCATCCCTTAATTTCCTTGACCACTAAACGCAGGTTATTGATTTCGAAATCTTTACTCAGATTGTGAAGTTTCTCGTGAAATTCTGCCTCCTTTTGATCCCAAATTGTAAACCTTAACAAATACAGAAAGGATAAGTTTATATAGGACAGAATCAGCTTTGAATGACACATGGCGCAAACACAATAAAATGAACAAAATATACATAATTGCAATTCAGAAAGATGTTAACTTGAAAGCACGTAATAGGAACCATAATAAATCATAAAGGTACGTAATGTACGGAGGAGTACCTTAGGAACCGGAGCGGTAGTTATAGAATCATAACATGACAGACAGTAATATCACCATTTACAGGCACTTAAAAGTTTTGTAATGTCTTACTTAACAAATGATTCAACTATAGACCATTTTGAACCAGTTGATTCACAGTTTCATAGGAACCCATGTACAGTCAGCGCTAAAAGTGCAGTCCCAGCAACTTTCTATAAGATTTCGAGGTTCGAAGCACGCGAACATATAGATATAGTGGCCATGACAATGCATAGTGGCGCCAGTTTTAAAATTTAAAATATTGTCTTTTGTTCTTACAAACGTCAACCTTATAAAAAGTTACTGGGATTGCACTTTTACCGTTGACTGTACCATAACCCTTTCGTCATTTACAAGCACAGTACCTAGTATTAGATAGATATCTTCACTAGGTATTTTAAATTCGACGCTTAGTTGTTTGGGGCTTGATTCTGTATCAGTGGGTACAGGGTTCAAATCCCGCTTGAGCATGTACCAATGGAAATTAAGTATTATGAAATTCTATGTTCATTTTCGTAATAAAAATACATTTAGGAAATGCACCGAATACTACGGCGAGGGAAAACATCAAGGGAAACCTACCTGTTCCCCGAACATGTAATAGTTAGGGCTTGTAAATGGCGACACCTGTCACATTAAGTACTGTGACTATCAGGTTAACACGTCGATTCAAGGTAGCCCTAAAATTGACTGACTACCCCTCATGGGTTAATGGTCGGTAACGCGTTCGTCTAGCTAATTTAATAATTTTGGCTATATTGTAATTTTAAATCAACAAAGATTATGTCAATTAAAACAACTTACCTGCTAACATCAGCGCTGCCAAACTGCTGCATTGGCAGGATGGATCTGCTCATCAAGTTGATGCTGCGTTTGATCTTTCTCGGGTCAAAGCCGAATAAGACTACTGTTTTCCCAATGAACAGTATCTCTTGGGCTAGAGATAGAGGCATGAAATATGGTATAAGGGATGTGTTGAGTGCATAACCGCAGTCTAAGGATACTGATTGTAGCTGAAATGGGGAATAAAAGTTGTTAAATAGGTGGAAGCTATGTTGAATGAAAAGGCGACATAATTATTGTTTTAGGTTACAGATATTATTCAAAAGATCTGCCTATGCTATGGTATGTGTAACAAACTATGTCACAGAAATAAATGAATGTCATTACACATGAAAAGTAAGTTGCATGTGAGCATCTAACTCTTCAAACGAGCGATGGATATGCGAATATCTAACTACCCCTCAGAGTAATATTCGCGAGACATGTAAAATAACATTAATGTATAAATAACACAAACAAAAAGAAAAGTATTATTGATAAAATAAGCACAAACAATCTATGCCTATAAAACATAAATGAAAAGAAAAGAAATATTCATATAATAAGCACAAACAATCTTCTAAAACTTACTAAATTAAGCAGACTCTTGTCTTGTTCCACGATCGCACTCATCGAGGGCACGGAGCAATCAGTGTCGGAATTCTCATTCTCCTTCTCGTGGTAGCTGATAAAGAACTCCTCGTGGGGGTCCTTCAGCTCACCATACAGGAGCCAGGATATGATTTGCGATATGAACACTTTCACCATGTTGTGAAGTATCCTGGGAATAAGGAAAATGGGTTATTGCAATCCTGAGCTTCGTTAGTGGTATATCTTAAGTAAATTAGTAGTAACTAGTTATAATAGTTGTATTATTTTAATAAGTTTTTATATGAGAGCAGTGTATCTACATAAATAACTCTAATTTTTATCTCAAATTAAAAGACAATAAAAATATACATAAGATACATACTTACATTACACATATACATATTTATATATTAGTATTTATTGAATTATTGAGTAGAGAAATCAAACATTTAAAAAAAATTAAAATATGCAATAACTGAAATAGTACTAGAACTAGTAGAACAGCACAATCATTTAAGTGACTAGTTTAATTATTAATATAATAATAATTCATTTATTAAATATACTATTAGAATTTACTGTTTACTTACTTCAAAATAGCATTATGCACCATAGCATTCCCGTTCAGAACAAAACCATGAACCAAACTCAATATCTGGCATCCAACCATTCTTTTCTCCTTGATAGTTGATATAATTGTGTTCAAACTGTGGAACACACTTGTATACTTTTCCACATAGCTGTATATTAAGGAGAGGTTGTAAGTATGGTTACGAAGAATGATGTTCTGAGCTTCCATTAGGGATTTCTTGTAGTCTTGTAGGACTTCTGAAATGCCTTCGCCAAGAGCTTGCGTGTACAGGCCATGTGTTTTTGGTTCTGGAATATTTTAGGTATTTGTAGTGATATTGTTTATCTGAGGCAAAAGTGTATGGAAAAAATGAATTTGATTACAAATTATACTGTTCCTAAATTAGTTTATCTATTAACCATTATTGCTAGTGCATGTGTTTTATCACTTTGAGATGATTATCTCTAACATACAATTGACATGGCTTACCACCTGTCATATTGAGTACTAACTATCTGGTCAACATGTGGGTTTAAGGTGGCCATAGAATTACTACCTTTGCAATCGCGAAGATGGAGAACCAAACCTCTGACTAACCCACATGGGTTAATGGTTGTGAACGTGTTTATCTCAAAAAACAAAAACTAACACATTCAGTCAGAGGTTCAGGTGTCCATCTCTGCAGTTGCGAAGGTAGTAATTCTATGGACACCTCGAACCCACGTGTTAACCAGATAGTCAGTACTCAATGTGATAGGTGGTCAGCCATGTCACCATTAACAAGCACTAACTATTACCTGTTCAACGAACAGGTAGGTTTCCTCACGATGTTTTCCCTCACCGTATAATTCAACGCATTTCGTAAATGTGTTTTTATTACAAAAATGTACATAGAATTCATTAAACTTCATTTCCATTGGTACATGCTCAAACGGGATTTGAACCCTGTACTCACTGATACAGAGCCAAGCCCCAAACAACTGAGCTACGTCGAATTAAATATATATATAATTATTAAATATATATTTATTTTTTATCTCAACATAACTATAATATCAATGTTAATATGGAACATTGGTGGCAGGTTGCTGATCCATCATCCAATAGATTCCCTTAGTCTTTAGAAAAGGATCCTGCCAGAGACAAAGGCAATAAATAAGCATTCTATTTACATCCTAACAAGAGGAGATATAAAAGTATAATCTAAACTTACTTGAAAAGGAATTTCTAAATTGGAAACTGGAATCCGTTATAAAGTTCTGAATTTTATGGTGACTGCGTGCTATGTCAGCAATGCGCTTAAATATCTCTTCGTCACCTTCATCGGTATAAACTTGAGATGATAGATTCTGAAAAATAGATGAATAAGAGTTGTGAATTCTGCACTAACTACATCACTAAAAAACTATAAATTTGACTATCAATCGGTACTAGTAGGAGTTTATAATTGACTCTATAGATAAAATCTTTCAGAAAATTAATAACAATAGCCATGGACCTATGAAGGGCCCATGAACAAATCTGTAGCTTAATTTTCAGAAAACAGATTTTAATTCAGTAAAACAAAACATACCTTAGAACTAATTTGAGAACAATCCCAAAGAATAAGAAGAGCGTCGTGCATCATTTTTCTTGGCTATATTCATACGAGGGCTCAGTAATACCAATTAGTAATATTTTAAAATTAAAATCGACAGAAGAAATTCAAAATTCTTGAACAGATGTTTGTTTTGGTACACTTTTTTTTAGGGTCTTGTTGATATAAAGCGAATATTTTACTAATATCAAGACATTTTTAAGGTGTAAGTGTTTATATGTCGATCATGTGGTGCTTGGACTATTTAAGGTAATCTTTTATAACTGTATTTTGTAAATATATTATTGTATGAGTAGCCTGCCGCCGGATGCATACGGGGATGCGTCGTCGCAAGGGCTTTTGGCATCACCGCGCTTGATTTGCCCTCAATGCGGACCACCACGCTCTTTCAAGGGCACGAGGGGACTCAATATTCATCATTCGAAATGCCACAAAAATGTTGTATTTTTATCACAACCGGTTGTGAACGACATCGGTGTCGGGACCTCCGAGGCACTCTGGACTAGAGTGGCGCATTGGAAGGCCAATGTGCCCGTGGCCAAGAGAGTTCCTCGGGGGGCCCGCATCTCTGTGGCGAGATCCCTGGCTGCCATTGTGGGGAACGTGGTCGGTTTCAATAATGTTGAATGTTGGGAAAAAATGTTTGGCTTTGTATATAAAATTTTAGGCACAGGGGAGGGTTTAGACACAGTTTCGGGACCTAACAACTCTTTCACACAAAAAATTAAAAATAGATGTAAAAATTACCATTCAGAAAAATTTCAAATTGAAAGTAACAATTTAAAAAGGAAGAATAGCAAAAATTGTTTACTAAACAAAGTTACTGAGAAAATAGGAGCTGGCGATGTGAAAGGTGCGGCTCAACTCCTATTCTCAAGTGATGCCATTGCCCCTGACTGCCCTCGGACCTTGGAGGCGTTGGAGTCGAAGCACCCGGCCGGGGCTGCCTGTGCGGCGCCACCTCCGGGGGGCGCAGCGACTCCTGCGCTGACCGCCTCGGTGGATGATGTGTTGGCCGCGATAATGTCCTTCAAGAGTGGATCAGCTGGGGGTTTGGACGGCTTGACACCACAGCATCTGAAGGATTTGGTGGGGGGGGACTGTAGGTGATGCTGGGAGGGCCCTCTTGGAGGAATTAACGCGGCTCGTGAATCTGATGCTTGCAGGGAGTGTGTGCAAGGATGTTCGAGAGGTTTTGTTCGGCGCCAATTTGTGCGCCCTAAGGAAGAAAGATGGCGGCATCAGGCCAATTGCCGTGGGGAGCACTCTCCGTCGTTTGGTGTCCAAAATCAGTTGCAGAAAGGTGTCAACGCAACTTTCACAGTTGTTTGCGCCGGTCCAGCTGGGTTTTGGGACCAAAGGCGGATGTGAGGCGGCTGTCCACGCGGCTAGGTCTTTTGTCGCGGCCGGGGCGGGTGAGGTCTTGCTTAAGGTTGACGTGAAGAACGCTTTTAACTCCGTCGATAGGACCGCCTTGCTGACTGAAATTCATGACAAATTACCAGCCTTATATCCGTATCTTCATCAAAGCTATAGCAGTCCATCAGCTTTGATGTACAAACAAAACCATATTTTATCGAGTATGGGCTGCCAGCAAGGTGATCCTCTTGGGCCAGCCATTTTTAGTTTGGCAATTCATCCTCACATTCAAAATTTAAAATCAAAATTGAACATTTGGTATTTGGATGATGGAACCTTGGGAGGAGATGCAGAAACCGTTATTCAAGATTTGATACATATTATTTCAAAATTTCAATCAATCGGTTTAGAGCTCAATTTTTCGAAGTGTGAAATTTATTTAGACAACACTTTAAGTTTTAATAAAAAACAAGAAATATTAGCTAAATTTGAAAATGTGACACCAGGCATTAAAGTAATAGATGACGGTTCTCTTTTCCTCCTAGGGGCTCCAATCAATGACGCTTCCATAGAACAATTCATTTCCAACGTCGTTACAAAATTTAAAGAAACATCTCATCTTTTAGGCAACATGAATCCTCATTTAGCATATGTCATTATCAAATACTGTTTATTTGTTCCAAAATTTATTTATTACTTAAGATGCACTAACCTTTGGAAACACCCATCTCATTTAGCTCAATTGGATAATTTAATTCGGCAAACATTGTGCGAAATTCTGAATTGTCCAATTGAGGATCATTCTTGGATTCAAGCCTCCTTACCTATTAGATTTGGAGGTTTAGGCATACGTAGTGCATCAAGTGTGGCTTTGCCAGCTTTTTTGTCTTCTTCACATAGTGTGGCCAACTTGTTCACTCAAATTTTGAGTAATTCTACCGGAGCATCGGGGATCGCTGAGGTGGAAGAAGCCAAAAAAGTCTGGCTTAGAATGGCTGGTGACGGGTCTGGTTTGCCCGACTCTTTGGTTTCGCAGCGTCAATGGGATGACGCTCTCTGTAGGCAGGTTCATACAAACCTACTTAATTCTGCTCTTTTGCCTACAGAGAGAGCCCGCTTGTTGGCGGTCGCTGAACCGGAGTCGGGGCACTGGTTAAAAGCGTGTCCTTCTGTTCACACGGGCACTCTTCTTGACAGGACGTCGTTCTCTGTATGCGTGGGGTTGCGGTTAGGCGCCAAAATCTATGTGCCACATCACTGTCGTTGTGGGAAGTGGGTGGATCAGTTGGGATACCACGGGCTATCGTGCCAGAAGAGCGCCGGGCGCCTCCCTCGGCATGCTGGGTTGAATGATGTCATCCGCCGGGCTCTTGCCACCATAAGCGTTCCAGCTGTTCTGGAGCCGGTGGGCATCCTCAGGGATGATGGCAAGAGGCCTGATGGGATGACATTGGTTCCTTGGAAGGATGGGAGGGCGTTGGTTTGGGATGCCACCTGCGTCGATACTCTGGCGCCTTCTCATCTTTCCGGTTCGGCTACGAGGGCGGGTGACGCGGCTTCGGGTGCGGAGGCGTTGAAGCAGCGAAAGTACAGCGGTGTTACTACTGAGTATCACTTTGTGCCTTTCGCTGTGGAGACCCTGGGCCCGTGGGGTCCGAGCACGAAGTCTTTTGTGAAGGAGGTCGCTTCCCGTTTGGTGGAGGCCAGCGGGGACTCAAGGGCCGGTGCGTATTTCGCCCAGCGCATCAGCATAGCTGTGCAACGGGGAAATGCCACCAGCCTTCTTGGGACACTTCCTGCCACTGCCAGTGATTTGGCAGATATATTTTATTTGTAAATATTTTTAGCTTTAAGATTTTATTTTATATTTATCAGTTTATTTTCAACTTTATTTATCTAGATATTATTTTGATTTATTACCTCATGTAAATATTGTTTAATAAATGTTTATATATATATAAAAAAAAAGACATTTTTTTCTTAGTTTTTAGCATCTTTGTCTATGTTTAATAAAGCTAACTATATATTTGACTAAAATAATTATTTATTTATTTGTTTTATATAGAACATCCACTGGAGTTGATAAAACGTAACAGAAGAACAGAACTGAATAACTTTAAGCGGTTCGTAAGTAGCAATTTTTGTAAGTCGAGTAGTTTCCAAAAGTAATTGAATTTATAGCCTAGTAATGAAATGGATCCATAGGTGATGAATTTAATAAGTGTAACCGTTTATTTGAATGTTGCAAATATTGAAGATTTAGTTTGAATTGATATACTCGGTCTATAACTAAGGTCTTAATAATTATAACAGGCTAAGTATTATATTAAATGCGGAAACACCATGAGGAAATCTGCCCATTATGAAGAAAAGGTAAGAATTAGTATACGGCGGCATAGTTTACCTCCTATAATGGTGGATACTTATTATGTGTACATAAAAGATTTCAAGTAACGAAGGTACATCATAATATTGCAGAGTTTATAGTAGATATTCAATTAATGGCTACCTCGAAAGGTTTACCCCATTTTATGTTTCTGAATGCATATGTAAGTAGAAAGAAAATATATTAGTCAAATGAACATTTAGATATTTCTTAATAACTTTTATTGGTGTACCTATAACCGCCGAGAGTGTATGAGAAGATGTATGAATGTCAGTGATGCGAAAGTGGTCTGTCAGGATCGGGACAAATGGGTATCCGTGATCTCTGCCTACCCCTCTACAGGGAATCAGGCTTGATGTGTATGTATGTAATATTTTAAATTTTAAAACTGGCGCCACTATGCATTGTCATAGCCACTATACGTGCGTGTGCTTCGAAATGAAAAATATTGCCTTTTGTCCTTACAAACGTAAACCTTATAAAAAGTCACTGGGACTGCACTTTTACATACAGTATGTAATTTTTGGTATGAAAATCAGTAATAATACTGACCAATGGGTGTCAATTTGTCGTATCTTTTTACAAGATAATTTTGTCCCTGCCGTAATCAGAACACTGTAGGATAAATAAAAATAAAACACACAGACTTCACTAAAACATTTTATTATTCATTTAAAAATAAAAAGCTCATTAATTACAAAGATTATGTGCGTATGAACCAAAAGAGTTGCCACAAACGAATCTCCAATCCGAACTTAAACAGACGCTTAAGTACAAATCATTACAGTGTAAAGATCTACAGTAGAAAAGAATCGAAAAGCTGCTCTAAAACTTGTATATTTCGTTTATACACTAAAAAGATCTATAAATGCAACACCCCGGGAGTGTTCATACAAAAAGTACATCCAAATAAATGATAGCTCATTCGTTAACCCTAAAACTACGCTTAACACTATGGTAATATATATAGACAAGTACAAAACGATATTCTTAAGTCCAATAGCCTAAACCTAGGGTCAATTGTATAATTTACTTCGTGTTACTACTAAGGAATATATATTTTATAGTATAAAATGTGCTTCTTAGGCGAAAGCAAGGCCTTGATTTCATAGAAACATGACCAAATACTAAACAATACATCTTGATCAAGGGACTACCATTTTTTGTCAATAGATGGAGCTAGGTGTCAAAATAATTCATTTAATTTTAGTAAGTCTGTAGACAGGAATATAAACGAAATATTTGATTAAATAAGTCTTGTAGTTAAAAGTAAACTATGAATGGGAATAGAGTAATTAGGGTTGAGTAATCCACGTAACCAATTATTACTTTTTGGACGAATATTGTTAAGAATTGGAAGACATTTTTTGCTTTTGTTTTCTATTATATTTATTCAATCTATTACCAATTTAAATAAATTAGGCAATAACATCGATTAGTGGATAGTTATTTCAAACATATGAGTATATATGTGAAGTAAATAAACATTTTTATTGTCATTATTAAAACATTTGATTTTGTTTGGCATAGAATGATTGCTAATATTCCGGAAACATATAGGCATAAAAAATTCACAGTAGTCCCTTAAATACCTTGTCCAGAACAAAATGTTATTTAATCGAAATTCATGACAGTATCAGAGACTTACACTAACGTTATGGTTGGAAGAACTATTCTAAAGGCTCTGTAACTCCCAGATATGTTCTTTACATTTTCATTTAATAATTAATTAACAATATCAAACAATGGCACTCGTTCCGCCACAAATCTTCCCCTAATCATCGAAGCAAATCGACTTTGATTATCCAGTTAAATAAATAAAGATATTAGTACTTCCCATATAAATATGTTATGTTAAACCTAATTATATGTATAGCTACGTAATGTTACAATAATATATGTATGTATGTAAGTCAAATTTCTACAATAACAACGATTTATTGTTTCACATTCGAACTGTCGCTCCATTTTCTCCGAATAAGACAATTCCATGGTTTGAGGTGATCTTATAATATATTTTGTTCATAAAATGCAACATTCAAGACCTATCGTAAATACGTTTAATCAAAGAAGCATGAAAATATTTCGACTAGTGTTTTCTTTCAAAACCGGACGCTTATATCAGCTAGGACGCTTCAATTTGAGGCAGTGTGGTGTCTCACTCGCACTTATACCTCTATATAAGGTGCGAGAGAGCTATCAAATCAAAACCTATTTCGTTGTCCACTTAGGCTTAGAATTCAGACCAATAAATAAAATATTTTAGCTTTGGTTCCACGTCAAACAGTCCAAAAACTGCCAATAAAGAAAAAAACGCTATAAAACGTCAATTTTTACGTCACATCCGGTTAATTCCTAACGGAATTTTTAATTTGAAAATGGGGGTAGTTGCGTAATTATGGCGGGACGTACGGAGGGGGTTTTCTGTACGTGGGGGTAGCTTTGGGCCTCGGTGGCGTGGTGGTGGAGGCTACTGGGGGTGGAGGCCTGTATGGGGCGGAGTTCCTGTAATCCGGGGCTGGTGGAAGAAGGGGGGGCTTCTCCTCTCTCATGATGACGGGGCTCTTGTGCAATGGCTCGGTGGCCGCCTGCTCCTCCAATTCATCTTGGAATATGACGGGGATGCCCTTTGAACGGAACGCTTGGCGCTCCTCGTCGTCTCCAACACTCATTTTGCCTGCAAAATGGACAGGTAGGGTAAGACTGTAAATTAGCTTAGTAAATGTACAATTAAATCTAGCATATATGTACAAATAAATCTATGAATAGTGATTTTGGTCTGTAATAAAGTTTATATACAATATATTTGTAAACAATGATTTTAAAGTAAAATAAGTCTCACACAAAATTACAATTCAATATACTCATAAACAAAAATCTATTTTTTTATTTTATAGTGGTTTTTGTTTCATTACTAGTGTTGTAAAATATTATTAGCTTTATACATAGCAACACAGAAGACAGATATTGTAATATGTATTGAGCTGTGTACAAAATGTAAACAAAATCGTGCTTTAAAACTTTTCGTGTTATCCTGGCATTGACAGTGCACAGATAAAAAAAAGAGTGCCATAGCCACTTAATTTATTTATTAATTTACCATTTAACTGTCAAGATGGCTCACGGGCTTTACATAAAGAAAAAAAAAGATTACACTATTATTATGACAATAATTACAACTAACTAGTTTAATAAAAAACTACTACAGATAAAAACAAAGCATAATTATTGAAATACTAGAGAGATACAAATCCACAGACGTGATACAGACTTTGCTCTGGTAATCTATGTAACTCTATGTTACGATTCTTCGATGGACAGAACAGTTTAGTATTTCGACATTTATATAAGAAAACCATTTATCTATTTATATTCATACGCCCGGTATCCTTCTATTATAGTTTTAAGAGATTCGCGATTTACACTCATGATTAATAACTAACGGAACTTATCGCGTTAGTTTTTATATAATAAAGTTACCTTTATTAACCCAACGTTTCGGCTACGTTGCAGCAGCTACGCTAGTTTTACAAGCTTTTTTAAGCTAATTTTTCAGCCCCAAGTACCAAATAAAAAGCTTACCAGTCCTTCGCCGCCGGTAGAGGGCGCACGCTATGACACCAGCGATGACAATCATGCACACGATGGACACGATTGGCACCACAAACGTCACCAGGTACTCTGAGTAGCTGCCTTCTGACACGGTGGCTCCCTGGAAGGTAAGTAACATGAATGTAATAACAAGAATATCTTTATTGAGACATCCACATCAATTATTACATACAATAAAACACAAAGAAAATAATTGGATTACATAATACACAACACATAAAATTACATTTCATTAAATTAAATTAAATTTCAAATATGGTATTACACAGCTAGTTGTGGTAATCTCAAAAGGTGTCCAGCTCGGCGGTAGTCTGTAGAGCACTTAAGGCTCCACAGAGCCGCCGATTTTCAGCTGGGCTGAATGTAATGACTATTGGGTTATTAGGGGTTAATATCTCTTAGATTGTTGAGCAGGTTGTTCAATATGTCTGTACTGCTTTTATTTACATGCTGCAAACTCCGTAATTTTCTGAAGGGTTCTTTTGTCGAAGTATGTATTATGTATGAAAATAAACAGCTTGCTTGGATGTCCTATTCAGTGATATTATTTATAATAGCCAGTAGCTTATCTCCTAGTAAATTGTAAATATCTAGAATCTTAGTAGCTTGTAACAACATGCCAGAAAATAATACACAGCATTTTATTTGAGCTAAGAGAGGCTTTAGGTAAGAATCGTGTAGCCCATTGGGTTCTGACGGTAAAACAGCGCTAGTAGTGGGGTTCCTTTTATGACTTAAGATAAAAAAACATGTACCCTGTTCTGGTTCTAACGGTATAACATTAGCGGGGTTATGTTTTTTATTAATATCCAGTTGAGTCCGGTTTCATTTAGGATAGCACTGAATGTACTTCCTTTATTATATATCCTTTATTATATTATATTCGTTGTATTTCATACGATAACGTTCCTATGTCATATCTCCGCGATTGTGGAGATGGATACCTGAACGTCTAACTACTCAGCATGGGTTGATGTTCGTGAACGCGTTTGTCTTTTGTCATGTGTAAATTAATAGATATTTAGAAAATACCTGTACAAACTTATCATGTGTAAATTAATAAATTTATGCCAAATAAACCCATAAACACATACCTTATTCGAATTCGCATGAGTGCCCTGTATTGGCGTGTAAGGTTTCGAAGTCTTCGTGTTTTGCTCAGCACACAGCCCCAGGAGTATCAGCCGGATGGACATCACCTTGAAGTCCTTGTCAAAGATCTGGTCCACATTCTCCCTGAGGGTCCTCTCGTCCACTATGATCATCTTCCGCAGTTCCTCTATCTCTTTTTCTGGACACCTGTCCATTGGGAGGCTTGTGTTGTACCTGGAATGGGGGTTTAGAGGATTAATGTTAAGTATGTTATCGTAATTCGATACTTTTTGGGTTGGATTGTATCTAGGTGATTGTATCTAGTGACTTTAAGCATTAAAACTAGAGTTTGCATGGCTTACATAGACATAATGAATATACGTATTACTTTAGTTAACCTTTATGGTCAGAAGTTCGTTTGTCGATATCCGCTCACCGAGTGAAACCGAACTGTCTCTCGTCTTATCAGTATTATAACCGGCATTATTATAAGTACCACCTGTCCATTTTAAGTATATAACCTCTGAACAAAGTCAATTTAAGACGTTCGCAAAGATCACTGTGGTTAATCCTCTAAATGCTACGAAAGCGTTAACATTTTATCATTAACTATCTCATTTGTGGATAGCATATTAGAATGTACAGTTACCATGGTTCTATTGTTAAAAACTCGATTTATATTTAATATTTTGTTAACTAACCTACATAAAATAAAAAAAACACTGATGTTACATACGACAAAAATATTGATGCACACTCTCTAATCCCTTTCGGGTGGACAGAACCTTGGAGACGATAATATATCTAAGGTAACTTTTTAGATTGAACAGATTCAATTGACCCCTACCCCTTAGTCGTCTCCTACGACATGGAGAGAAGAACGGCAGTTAGTTTGTATTTTTTCGCGTCCTAGATTAGCACGGGACAAACACATTGATGTTACACTCTTTTAAATGTCTAACCTCGAAAGGCATAAAACCCCAGTCATATATACTCGTATGTAATACAGTTGACAACCTACCATATAATAGTAGTAGGATCGCCCGTAATATTTTGTATCCTGATACTGTTAGAGTCCGCGTCCCCGAACATCTCTGCGATTTTCTCGACCACTTTACGCTTGACCCCCGCATCCTTTGCCAGTCTCTCGTAGGGATAGTCCATTGTAAGCTGGAACTCCACTGTCGGCTTGATTGTGGGAGCCCGGACCACTTCTACGATTAGACTGTCGTATGTGCTCTTTTTGCTACTGTCTTCGGCCACCTATGGATGTAAAATTATAGTGAATACATATAATAATAAAGACGTAGTGAATATATGTAAATAGGACTATTGTATCAAAATTTTTTGAACATACATACATATATATGGATAAATTTGGATACAATGTGGGATGGTAAATAAAAATTTGGCTATCCTTTACAAAGAGTATGGAGTAGTTTAGTGTATACCTCTGTTAATAAGCTGTTTTTTCTGCATTTTACCAGCAAGTCGGAAAATGCTACTAAATATTGATTAGATGATTTCTTAAACATCGTACGCTTAGCCGCTACTATTAATCTTCCTGCGGATTTTTCATACCTTTGTTTCCGAAACAGGCCTAACGTAACAAAGGCTCTCCTTTTATTATCCTTTATTTTTTGAACCTAATTTTATAAAACAACCCTGTATTGTATTAGTAACCGTCAAGTTTTGACATCCTCCGTGGCACGATCAGTTAGCCGACTGAACGCTAATCGAGAGGGTTCGATTCCTGGTGGAGGCAGACTTAAAAACTACGCTTTTCTTCTGCTTTCCAGTCTGGTTGTCGATTAAATATGCTATAGGTATATGTATTTATCCATCTATAATAACTATATATTTCTTAGATTTACGTTGCCTTAGACACAACTTACTTAACATAACTTAACACAAGTCTTAAATGTACAAACAAGAGACTAGTTCATTCGGTGTAATGTCCTACAATACTATTAACCTAAGCGTACAATCAATGTACCCCGATTCCCTTTACACTGGTACTAACCAAGTGGTACTGAGCTATGCCCATGTCTCCAGCCGAGGGTAAGCCGTAGAACTCCTGGTTGTTCTCGTCAAACTGCAGCCAGTTGCTATGTGGCACTTCTGTGCGGTCACTGAAGCGGAGAGAGAGGTGCAGGTTGCGTGTACTGCCGTCCTCATGGTCGAAGAACGTGTCCTGAAATATGTAGAGGATAAGGTAGTAATTAAGTTGTAATAAAGGTAACAGTTACATAATGCTTTGTCTTGTTGGGATATGAAGAAAAGTAAAACGTACAGGACATACATACAAATCACGTCCGTTTCGCATTGGGATTATATTTAAAACTTTAATTAGAATGAACTGAAGAACAAGGAGTATGAGATATTGGGCATAAACCTCGTTTTCTTCCTGGATGGTGACGGAATAACAAGTACAATCGCCATGGCTTCAGTTTTTTACTTTCGCCGATATAATGGAAATGGTTCAATGGTTCATTAAAGAATAATAATATAATAGTTCCCGTGTTACACAAGGACTTTACGTTTACTACTTTACATTAGTATTCATTACACTATCACATTTTTCTACAACTCATCTCTCTCTCATCTCTACACTTTATCTGCTTCACATATTACCATTTTAAATCATTTCTGCTGTTGATTGTCCTATGCGACCTACCTTGCATGAGCTCTAAGTCTAACAGTGGATTTTTTCAAAGCATTTTAATGACATCTATTTTTATGATAATTACTTATTTTTAACCTACATTAATTGTACTTAATTTATTTGTTAATTAATTCCATTTTTATTGTGATGTACATATATCAATATATCACAATAAAAACGGAACTCCTTTCATTCATGCTATAAATCATCCTCATCTGCACTCATTTCATTTCACCGATAGTCCCACTCACCTCAGGCACCTTGGAAACCAGCAGCTGCCCAACCGTAGCCGTGAGGTGGTCCACCTGGTTCCTGGTGACAGGTGGATATTTGTCCTTAGAGGTGACTGCGGTGCTCTTAGTACAGAGACCCACGCCGCGCCAGCTCACTGACTTCACCTTGAACTCCGGCGCCATGGCCATCGTGAGGTAGTCTGATGGCTTCCCCTTGATTGTTGAGGATTCTAGGAGCTGGGAATGTAAGATTAAGGATAAGTGTCTTTGAGAAACTGTTATAGGGACATATACATACATTAACGTTGGACAGAACCTTTGAGACATCTCCTTGGTAACTTATAAGCATGAATATTGGGGTTGTAATGTCATATGGAACATTGGTGACAGGTTGCTTACTCATCGCCCAATAATATACCGTTAGCATTTACCCCTAGTCACCTCCTTCGTCATGACGGGAAGAAAGGAAGCTAGTTTGCATTATTTTTACGTCCCAGACTAGCAAGGGATATAGTAGGGAGATTGGCAGTTTTCTCGTAATGAGTAATGGTCTTTAATAACAGCATGAGGAAACCTGTCTATTTCCCGAATTGAGCTACAGTTTACCACTTGTTATGATGGACACTGATTATCAGGTATAAAACGGGTTTCCAGTACTATATAGAAGACATTCGTTGACTGCCTCGAAAGGATTATGGAGTACCTAATTCAGTGAACAAAAGTGCCATACGAAGTTCAGTAAAAGAAGATACCATATCATACTAATCACAAACTATAACCGACTTACTTGCATAATCCGCTGAATACTCTCCACCGGGCATTCAGGCTCTCTTGCCAAGGTATCATTAGTCCAAACAAACTCCAGCAATTCCCCATTCTGGGTCGCATTAACCACTGTCAGATTATCCATGGGAGTATGCCGGAACAGACCTTCTATACCTTCTGAACCACTATGGGACACCTCGTTCCTGCTATCTAAGTCTGCGCTACGGAAGAGACTGACCACGCCTTCCAAAGCCCTTAGTTTCCACGCTAGGGAGTTCTCGAAGGTCTTTGTCGGTTCCAGGACTAGTATGAAGTGGTGGTTGATGGTTCTAGCGATCTTGTGCTGCTGAACTACCACGTCTAAGGGCGCTACTGCGACAGCGCCGAGACTGTCTTTGGCCTCCACTTTGAAGTTCCATTTGGATACTTGCGCTTCTAGTGGTCTGAGGGAGACAAAAGATAAAGGGTAGGTTATACGTTTTATACTTACGGGAGTATTTGTAAGAATAGAGATTTTGTCATTTGACATTTAAACTAGTGTTGGGTGCAAATATAATGTGAAAAAACTGCTTTTCTGGCCAATGAGGAAAGTAAGACACTAGGAGTCAATGGAATATATTTCTTATAAGCGATGGGCTTGTCCAGTCCAGGCCAACCAGTCATCAATATTATCACAACCATATACTATGACAACCTCCAAGGTTATGAGGAAATCTTGTGTCTTCGAAATTAAATCTATCCAGAAATGGACTGAACGATGACCAATGACTCTGTCTTTGATGGTTTATCCACCTCAAAAGAAATTAAAACACTTTATAATATGTATGTGTGATAAATGTATGTATACTTACAATCCATAAATAACGCGTTCGTTGGGAATGAACTGAATCCACGAGTTCTTGTGAAGAGGGATGTTGTCTGCTTCGAACATGGTGAAGGTGAGGTTACTTCCTTCTGGGTCCACGAACAGATCAGCTGGGAACACGTAGCTGCAAATAGATTTATAAATATTGAATGGCAGTATAGCAGTAGCATACGAAAGGCAATACTTTCCAGTATTGAGAATTTTCTTACATTTTGAGTATTACCGTATTTAACCTTTTTCTCTTTCAGTCTCAATGAGTTCGGAAACAGATTCAGGGAGAGAAAACATTGACAGAAAAACTACCTGTTCCTTCAGGAAGGTCCATCACATAAAACATACGCTTCACAACTTGTGTATACACACACCCTTTTTATATTATGGTGGGGTAGTCAGAGGCTTGAGTGCCCATCTCCGAAATTTCCAAGCCCGCGGTTCACTAGATAGACAGCACCCAACGTGATAGGTAGTGAACCGTATCGACGTATATAGGCACTAACTATTACCTATCCTGAGGGATAGGCAGGTTTCCTCACGATGTTTTCCCTCACCGTTAGCGACTGTAAATTATGTACGTAAATGAAAAACACATTTAAATTTGATTCAGGTCCATCAGTATCTGTTAATATCAATGGACTAAGTACCTGTTTTCCCTAGTGAGTCTGGAGTCCCTTCAACAATAGTACGAAGATCATGGACTCCCCATAAAGGATTCTAACTATAATGTTTACAAAATTTTCAAACCTGAAAGCCTTGCCGGCAGTGACAGCGAACTTCTTCATGTGGTATTTGAGGGTGGGAGCCTGGTTGATGTTGGTGAACATCGGCAGAGTGGTCAGCTCCGTGGTGATGCCAAATATCACGCTGGATTTCTCAGTGGCATAGTCAGTTTCCTATAATTGATAGTTGCTTTGTTAGTTTAGGAAGAGGGTTGGAGGTTGTGATCTAAAAGTAGTTTCAGCTAAGTAGTTATCTATCATGAACATATCGAGAACATTTCTTTTTATATTTATAATAATCGTGATTAAGGACAAAGAAATAGTTTGACATATTGCGTAGGTCCTTTCAGTCGTCTTATGAGAAGTCGAAAAGAAATCAGTTATTCAAGACTGATTGGTCTCAGACGGACTTTATCATTGATTTTTACCAGTAGCCCAAAAGCTTCATATAACTACGTATCTATCCCAATTCCCATTATGTAACCAGTTCGAACTAAAGAAACTATCTACTTTGATTCATGTGAAGTATGTTACACGTGCATTGTTAAATCGATGATAATATTAATGATCTGTTAATTTTGAATTTTGAAACCCAAACCAAACGTTAATGTTGATGCCAAAATTTTTGCCAACTTAATTATGCACTTACTTTGAATCCTGTTTATCTACTGTGATATTTTCCTAACCCTACTTACGTCCCGATCCAAAATATATGTCCTTTCAAACACATTAATCTCAACAAGCCATCTTTCAATACAGTTACAAATTTGATGATTATAATCCTGTATCCCGAAAGATAGTTCATTGAAGTCTCACAAGTGTATCAACACTTGCAGCAGTTAACACAAAACATAACAAATAACATGATCCATCTACGGACCTGTGCTGTTACTTCTGGTGTAGTCTCTTCTACGAACGGGGTCGTAGGCGGAGTAGTCGACGGTGTAGTCAAAGGCGTAGTTGAAGTTTCAGTTGTAGTCATCGGTGTAGCTGTGGTCGACGTTGTAGTCGAGACTGTAGTCAATCGCGTTGTAGGAATAGGTGTGGGCGGTCTTGTTGGCGGCATTGTAGCGGTAGTAGTTGCTTTGGTAGTAGATGCGGTTGGCGGCGGTGAGGGGATGGTGGGCGGCAGTTCCGTAGATGATGACACAAGTATTTCGTTGGTCGGCCGAATAATGACTGTTTGCTGGAATGTGGCATGCGTGTATGCGGGTCACACTGTGATTCTATTGCAGTTAATTTAAGATGCTGAGAAAATTGCTTTGGGAAATCCGATTCTATAGATAATCTATAAAAGTATAGATAGTACTTTTTTGTTCGAAATATTTGAATGTTAAAATATGTAAATAAGTGAAGTTAAAAAGCTAGATGTGTATCGGACCAATCCAATAAACAATTTCCTCAGCATCTGCATTACAGTTAGTATCATTATATTTCATGAAATGAGATTTTAGTTCAATCAAATTTTAACTATTACCTGCACCAAACTAATCAGGTTAACCACAACCAAACTTGGACTCTTTACAAAAAAAAATTGACAGTATTTGTAAAATGTCATTAATTCTTATTTTAATTTAAACTTTTTTGTGATAAATGGGCATCCGAGATCTCAGTAGCTAAATGAGCGTAAACTTTATGTATGTAAAATAATGACATCGTTACAAATACCACCAAATATCTTTGAAACTATATCCTTAGAATTTTGGTTCTACAATTCTTTCTATCAACATTAGGTATATCAAGAACTTCAGATTTAGGCTTTCTTACCGTTTCGATTTCTTGTGTTGTCGGCGCTTCGGGTACGATTACTACTGGCGAATATTTCCTGCTGGTTTCCTGGGAATTCCTGGTAGGTGTTGCAAACGACAAAGAAGGCCTTGTCGACTTTTTGTCACCCGATTCGTTTGGCGGGTACTCGACAATCTTCACCTCTTTACCATCCTGTATATGGGCAATGTTTATTAAAATATCTCGTAAAATACCTTTATGAACTAGCATTTTGAATAAAAAATGCCATCTATAAATTTAAAGGAACTGAAAATGGTAACGCTACTAGTACTAAATAAACTATGCTAATTATAGTGCCTATCCATGCTCCAGCTATATGCAAACAATCGAGCAATTTTAACGAATTTAAACCTACTAAGCTAGTTCTTATTTAAAACGACAGGTACAAATTGAATAGGCCAAGGTTCCAAGCTTACTACAAGTTTCCATAACCTTTGTACAAGTAAATCTATACGCGTATAGCTAACAAAACATAGGAACATAAAATAATCGATGCCACATATACATTACGTTTCAATAAATCCTGTAACTATAGCTACCAACTATAGCATTGTAAAGATAACAATTACATCACATAGTTTCACGAAATCTACCAGGCTCCTTGACAAGTGGCTAAACGATTAGACAACAACAATTATAGTGTATAGGATTGACAAACACATTGGCTTGGCTTTTTGAAATCAGTTCACCCGTGACCATGGCCGAAATTTCGGGTAGCGAAGGTAATACTTAGTTTAAAAAATAAACGCGTTAAGTTCCATTTTCTTGTAAAGTGATTATCGGATTCACATGCCATTTTATATTAGACTGACATTTCTAATCAACACAACCTAGCCACTCGTCTAAGAGTCTTGGTAGTAAATCTTTCACCCAGTGACATATAACCTTAATACAGACATTGCATACACCCTATCACAGAAAGTAACCGAGCATTCGAACCTACAAGCAAGCATTGACACCCGCTACTAATCATGCACATACGAGCCACGGTTCAACGACCTCACACACATAGACGAGGCGATCAAGCGTTTAGGAGTCAGCGACAAACCTCTGTGGTTAGCAAGATCGCTGTCGTATCTGTGATGGGTTCTGGAGTAGTGATTGGTTCCGTGGACTGTTCGGTAGAGGGAGGCAGTGTGGATGGCGTGGTAGCTGCTGCGGTAGTCGGAACTGTAGTTGCTTGGGTAGTGGTCGACACTGTAGTCAGGACTGTAGGGACGGGTGTAGTGGTAGTTGAAGTGGTGGGTGGGGTAGTTAAAGTAGTGGATATGGTGGTGGGGATTGTGATTTCCGTTGCTTCTTCTCCGTGGTGGTGACGGTGCGGGTGTGCCGGGGTTACTTCGACTTCCTCATCCACCTAACCGCCACACACCATTAGTAATATAAGCCAAGATAGGGTTAGAGATATGGCCACACTTTTCTAAAGTCCATTAGATCTCACTATTATAATTTCACTATTATAAAGTCCATTAGAAGGTCCTTTTGAAGGGTTTTGTTAATCAATAAAGTGGAATATAAAAGTCTGGCCAAATCAGTAAAAGGAACTGTTAGAAACATAACTTCACCTTAAATTTGTAAGGTAAACAATAAATGGAAAGAAATAATAAGTGAATGATTGAATGAATTGTAAGTTCGAGTGAATGAATCAAACGATGAACGAAGCTTTCCTAAATCAATTTTATATATTAACGATTTGCAACATCACGAATCGTATTATTTTGATTAAATTAGTTACACTGAACTTAACGTATTACAAAAAAATAAAACATCAAGTAAAAAAATGAAAAGCTTCGCAAAAAGAATGAGTGATTGATGAATGAACGAACGACATCTTCGAATATTCTTACCCACCTTCACACAATTCTTTCATTCATAACGAAAAATAATAATTTGAGAGAAGGGAAAAGTTCATACCATGCTACATGGTTGGGTTTCCCATTAAAATATGCTTCTAGAATGTGCTTTATGACAGAAACGTTAACATGAGGTGAATTTATTCGTTTATTGGAAATATGAATATTATAACGTTACATGATATCATAAGTTATTAAGTACATAACCGTTATATGTTTAGATATTATCGGCCTTTTCTAATAAACGCCAATTTAATAATGATCTAATTAAGATCAATCTGTACTTGTTTTTCCAATAAACGAACAGCAACAAGATGCATGGTACAAGGTTATCATTCGATCATAAAGAACAGAAGGGTGAACTTAAACCAAACATTAGTACAAGGATATAACATTAGAAACCTCTCCCCAAAGGTAGATTTGAAAACGTTCAAAAGAAGTTGTCTTATAATAATTTCATAGCAGTACAACAAGAATTGGAAAAATCATTATTGCATTATAGTTTTAAGAGATTCGCGATTTATACTCATGATTAATAACTAGCGGGACTTATGAGTCTGATGAGTTATGAGTCTGCCCCTGACCATGACTGCTGCAACGTAGCCGAAACGTCGGGTTAATAAAGGTAACTTTATTATATAAGAACATACGCGATAAGTCCCGCTAGTTATAAATTATCATTATTGCATGTTATAGGTTACAAACGTCCTCCCAAAATGAAACTTTCAATCAAAACCACCAGTAGTAATCATTGCCATATGGTCTATAAAGGACCATATTTCATCACACATATTATTAATCACAAGATAGTAAGCGAGTCCATCGCTATCTAATAACAAGTGCAATTCACAGAAATATTTCCATTGCCGACATACACATTGGTGTTTATAGTCTGTTCCAGTTTGTTAATTCTAAAGTTACATACTACATCCCAACATTTTGTTTAACCCGCTACAATACATAAATACACATCACGCCTGATTCCCTGTAGAGGGGTAGGCAGAGATCACGGATCCCCGTTTGTCCCGATCCTGACAGACCACGTTCGCTTCATTGACATTCATACATCTTCTCATACACTCTCGGCGGTTATAGGTACACCTGACGCCACTTTTTTTCAATATAGCGTCTATCTGACTGTTATATGTCTTATTAGGCCGGCCCCTACGTAACCGCCCTTCCACTTCACTCATATATATTCCTTTTGTCAATCTGCTATCATTCATCCGCATAACATGTCCAAACCATCGAAGCATGCTCTTATCAATCTTAGTCACTACATCTTCTTTCAAGCCGCAACCTTCCCTTATCACACTATTTTTAATTCTATCATTCAATGTTACTCCTAACATGCTTCTCAGTGACCGCATTTCGACGGCATTGATTCTACTTTCATGCTTCTTTTGCCATACCCAACTTTCACTACCATAAGTCAATGTTGGAACCAGCACAGCCCTATCAACAGCCATACGTGCCGATTGAGAAATCAACTGGCTACCCTCAAATGTGTATGTATGTATGATTTCTATCTTTGGCGCATTTAATAATCTCTATATCCCTATTCCGGTTCAACCCGGATATAACTCCTATACTCCGGTTAACCCTTACATTATCGGACGCAGATCCGTAGTCGGGTGGCCCGTAGTCGTCCTCGTCATCTCCGTAGCCGCTGTAGTCGGCGTCATCATCCTCCGCATCGTAGTCGTAGCCACCCGAGCCTTCGTCTTGGGATAGGGGGAGCTGAAATAAAAAAAATAGTATTTTTCGTTCACTCTGTGAATGTGTCAGAATGACGTCACAAAAAATGATATAAAAAGTATTATGCATACACTCAGTGAATGCGCGCTTGTAACAGACAAATGTGTCACAATGACGTCACAGAAAAAAAAAAGTGTAACGACAACAGAAAAATATTTAATTATTAACTTTTTGAACCGCACTAGGTTTACTAAAATGTATAATATTATTTGATTTATTGTAATTTTGCACATTTATTTATTTTCGTAATTTCCGTATAAGCAACCAACAGCCTAAATGTACGTTAGGTTATAAATAACTTATTATCCTTTCAAATACATAAACATGACTTCATATAATTACGTCTATAGTTCTCACTCACTCACTCACTGATCCCCATACATCATCATGTATCAATAACCCACCTGTCTCTTCAACCTAGGCGAAGGCTTCACAGAGATGAGCCTCCAGCCCAGCACCGGAATGCCCACCAGCTGCGCCAGGGTGCCATCTCTCGCCTGCTCCCTTAGTCCGGAGACCAGGATCTTGTGCCGAGGCCACAGGTTGTCGTTGCAACCGACCTGGTGGAATTAAAACAGGGTAAACGGATACTCCAATATAATAAAATGTGTGTCCAATATAATAATAATAAGTACATACATACGCTTCACGACTTGTGTATACACACTCCCTTTTTTATTATGGCGGGGTAGTCAGAGGCATGAATGCCCATCTCCGAAATAATAATAAGTCTTGAGTCATATATATAGATTTGACATAGAGTATCATTATATACTTAATGAAATACTCGTACAGAAAGTGTCATGCCCAAACATTATAAAGTAGGTATAGAATGTTGAAAGTCTACAAATGCGAAGAAGGTCACAAGAACCTGCGACTATCTCGCAAGAGGGAATGATCGTGTAAATTTTTATTCGTTTCGTCTAAAGGACTTTTCAAAACCTCCCAATACACCCACACTTCCACACACCTTCCTTTTAATATAGACATAATATATCTATATTAAAAGGAAGATGTGTGGAAGTGTGGGTGTATTGGTTTGGGTGTAGTGTATTGGAAGGTGTGTAGAAGTGTGGGTGAGGTAGATATTATCTACTCCAGCATATAAATTACGATACTAACATTGAGGAAGACCCCGGTGGCAGATTCGAAGCGCTTCCTGCTGGTGGTGCCAGGGCCGCTCATCAGCACGATCTGGTCCTTGAACTGCTCCGGCTTGTACGTGTCGATCGAGAACTCATCCTGCGAACACGAAAATGGAGTTATTATTGATGTGATGAAGTTAAAAATTAGTACTTTAAGATAACCATTGACTTAACTTTCAAAAATAATAAGAAAGAAAGCAAGGAAAACTGCATATAAAAAGAAAGAAAATATTGTGATATTATAATAGTATCTGTAACCGCCGTGTGTGTATGAGAAGATGTGTGTAAATGAATCGAAAGTGGTCTGTCAGGATCGGGACAAATGGGGATCCGTGTTATCCGCCTACCCCTTTACAGGGAATCAAGCGTGATTTGTATGTATATATTATATATTTGTATAATATATGTATAATATTATAATATAATTTTATGAAAATATAATTATGAGACTCATAGACCCTTAGATTTACGTTTAAATGAAGAAACACAATTTTCAAAATTGTCGTGTTAACTATGTTTTATAATGTTCAGTCAGCGCTAAAAGTGCAGTCCCAGTAACATTTTATAATGTTTACGTTTATAAGAACAAAAGACAATATTTTTCATTTCGAAGCACGCGAACGTATAGTGGCCATGACAATGCATAGTGACGCCAGTTTTAAAATGCAAAATATTGTATTTTGTTCTCATAAACTTAAACCTTATAAAAAGTTACTGGGACTGCACTTTAGCGCTGACTGTACATTACAATATATAGTCACTTATAACTGTTCATCTAATAAAATAAAAATACACATACACAAAAAGACAAAAGAATTAATTATATAATAATTTACATTAATGGAACCAAGCGCACATGGTAACCCCGCGCAAGTGTGAATAGGATTTGTCTCACCTAATGTTGATTGTGTGAAATTCACACTGCCAACGCTGATATTCCGACAAACCTTAACGAAAACTATCTTTCCCTATTGCTTATCTATTATCAACATTCAACATACTCACCCCATCTAGCGCCATGAAGGTAGACAGCTCCATGAGTGCCTTGGCCCGGTGTCTCGCAGGCAGTCTCGCGAAGGAGGCGTCCAGCAATATGGTGATCACCAACCGGTTCTGGTGTCCGCAGTCTCCGTACTTGGAACGGGTTTTCTGGTCTGCTCTTTTTACCTGGAAAAGGAAAGAAAATTTAGTAACCATCAATCAGCCTATGACAGTCCACTGCTGGACGTAGGCCTCCCCAAAGTAACGCCACAAAACACGATCACTCGTGGCCCTCAGCCAACCACTACCAGCGACCTTTTTCAGGTCATCAGTCCATCTGGCAGGGGGGCGTCCTACACTACGTTTACCGAGACGCGGTCGCCATTCGAGAACCGCTTTGCTCCAACGGTCGTCGGTTCTGCGACAGACGTGACCGGCCACTTCAGCTTGCAACATCTATAGACAATCTCTACGACATTGGTTCTCTGCCGGATAATCTCGTTCCGGACTAACCAATAACGTTGAAACACTGGATGTACTGCAATCACTATGGTAAGTGTCACTAAAGGTTAGTGTCACTTTTGGTACGTCGTAGGAGGCGACTAAGGGAGTAGGGATAACTGGAATCTATTGGACGATAGGCTGTCAACCTGTCACCAATGTTCAACAACCCCAATTTTGAAGTTACCTATAAGATATTATATCTCCGGAGTTCTGTCCGTCACGAAAGGGTTTAAATGACGTGAATATAGTTATGTAGAATTGTTGATTCGTTATATGAGAACATCGTGATGAAAGCTACATTAGGTATGAGCCGAAACCACCATAACATACCCTTTTCTAATTTCCTTACTACATCTTCTTTCGTACAACAACATGTTATAGTACGTACACGAAAGTATGCAAAGCTTTACATATCTATTTCCGCCTAGCAGAGTAAACTATTTATAGTCGCATCATATGCATTTTCCACCAGACAGTCAGCACTTTACAATACAGGTACCATATCGACGAATACTGATACTATTCATCACGCCATTTCGTCTTATGGTTCGATCTCAATTTCATTAAAACTCCATCGTTAACTTTGCAAGTCTGGCACCACAACTCACCTCGAGTATAAACCTGTCCTGTGCGGTCAACCCTGCAGTCTTGCCATAAGCAGTGACCAGCATCACGTGTGAGCCTACATCATGGGGCCTGGGCACTCCACTCAGCAAGCCGTGTCTCGCATCCACTGCCAACCAGACTGGGGAACGCTTGCCGCCTTCTGACGTCACCTGGAAATGGGGAAAGTTGAGCTAATGATAACACACATCACACCCGATTCCTTGTAGAGGGTAAGAAGAGATCACGGATCCCCATCTGTATTATTATAAAAAGATTGGGATGATTTAGTAAAGTAAAGGTTTTTTTTTAGGAATTTACTTCATAGATTCCACGGGTTTATTTTCATAATGGAATTTACTTTATACATTGTTTATCAACGATTTAGGGGTTCATGATCTTTAACTATACATGTAGACATACACAATATTACACTCACGTCGTTTTATCGTCGGTAAATCTTGAAGATGTGACAGCATTAAAGTGATGCTCTTATTAGCTATTATATTAACCCATAGTCTCTAATTCAACTCCTACAACATGCCGCCGGGAACAATAATATCGACTTAGTATTCTATTGCACAAGGCTAGCACAGACCATATTTTTCCTGTTCAAACGACATTTGTGTCGACCCCTCTGTAAAGAAACGGACTAACCTCCATCCTCTGCTTACATATATTCAAGCCTCTACGTGCCCAACAAGATAGGTAGAGACTATAGACGATCGTTCCAGTTCACTATCATCTACAGGTATACAACATAAAGATCGTCTCACCTTATAGCTGACGACATCTCCCGCGAAAGCCTCCTTGGGAATCTCCATCCGGAACAGGTGGCTCACGTAAGCCACCGCATCGGGCACCCCCCACAGCCTTCGGAGGCCGTTCTTCGCTATCTCTGAGTGGTTGGCTGTTAGATCCAGCTGGAAATTGACATGTAAAAAGATGACATATGTACTCGTACATATATAAACGGTTGAATGATGAAATGGTTTAATTTTTATATTAGGAGACAACTAGTGTCAGATAAATAGTTGACTTTCAAATGAATATTAATATTAACTTAAATTTTCTTCATATAACATAAGTATTAGTAGTGTGTGTGAGAGTGTATGTTGTGAGTTAATATATTACTTAAGAGAGGATACCCAAAATCTACTCAGTGTCACGTGTCACTCTCAGCTTTTGCATAGGAATGAATTTACTGTATTCGTACTTATGTTGAATAAATACATTTAAGTTTGAGTTTATTAAAATGCTACATGAGTAATATACAACCCTTTTATTAATTTATAAATATACAGACATAGGCTTCGCAATCTATAAGACTTTTAGGCTTGCATGACTATTGTTGTCTTGGAAGGACTATGATAATCTAAGCCCAGATATACAGTATCTAACGTAACAGGTAGTGAGTTTATCACTGTTCACGGATATCGCCTATCAAGGTCTTTCGTAGCCTAGATATTTCCTAACCAAACAAAATGAGACATTTAAATTCATTGAAATTTTTTTCGCCATTGTCAGATATTTTACACACTTATAATTTTCGTGTCGCATAGAATCTCGTTGACATTACATCTCTTGCGTGATCTTTAGCATCAGTCTGTATTGTAATTACATTAATGCTAAATTTAGGCAACACAATTAAATCTGAGCCTCTGTATCGCCTCCTACGACATGCTAGGAAATTAGCTAGTTAGTAAACATTCTATTTAAATCTAGCAATAACATAACAATACCCACCTGAAATTCGTCATTATTATCGAATCCAAAATCTTCGTCCCTCCTACTTATAGCCAAAGGGCAGACTAATAAGAGGAGCACACAAGCGTCGATGTATCGCGCCATCTCGCTCACTCAATTACTCGACTCGACTGTGCGAGAGAGACCGCCTCTCTCGTGCTAACTCTCTCTCATAAGCGCATGCTGATTGGCTGGAAAGAGAGAAAGAATATTTTTTAAGTATATTTCAGGTGAAGACATACATATCTACTCAATGCATACATTATTATGCCGTATGGGGTAGTCAGAGGTTCGTGTGTCCATTGCGGAGTAGGAAAATGGTTTCTGGTCACTACTAGGGGACTATGTCTACTTAAGTGTTTTAGCAAAATCGTATTTCAATATTATTTCAGTAAAAGTGTGAAGTTGTTCGTGGAATAGTAAAAGTGATAAAATTCGTCATATTTGAGGCGATATTTGACGCTTGGTGTTATTGATAATTAAATTTTACAGTTTTGCTAATTCACTACCATCTTCACACTATTCCTAAAGTAATATTGAACTACGATTGTTTTAAAACGCATTAATGGACTTGGGCCTAAGATATTCATTATCTAGCACGACGGATTGTGTTTCATTACGAAGTTTACATTATTTTTACAAAACGACGCAACTCACAGATATACTACATATAATGAACTAAAGAAGGGTGGTATTCGTAGTACTTATAAACAAAACAAAGACAAACGCATTCACTTCCATTAACTCTTGCGGAGTAGTCAGAGGTTCAGGTTTCCATCTCCATAATTGCGAAGGTAGTAGTTCTATGGATACCTCGAACCCATGTGTGGACTAGATAGTCAGTACTCAATGTGACAGGTAGTCGGCTATGTCGCTATTTACAAGCACTAACTATTACCTGTTCGTCGAACAGGAAGGTTTCCTCACGATGTTTTCCCTCACCGTACGGACTTACCGTACCGGAGTACTTATAATCACCGCCAATGTATGCTGATCTACATACATACAATGTTACATTTATTATATACCCTATACAATGCCTGCTATCTGAGCTTATTATTAGCACAGCGCATGATTCAACACAGACAGTGTTCAATGGATCGCTCCTTAAGATACCTTTAAGAATTCATACATGCATACATTTTGCAATCGGCACGTTGCTTTCAACATCCGTTTTAAGATTCTTAAGTCGATTCTACTACTCTGATTCATTATATACATATATGAGTGAAGCAAGGAACATTAGTCAGGATCGCTCCAGGTGGCGATCGATAGTCTCTGCCTATCCCATTAGGGGCGTAGAGTAGTGAATATATGTATGTATGTATGTACAAATACATTCATTTTCTTCAATCCCTTTAGGGGTGGACAGAAGTGCAGAGCTATAATATCTCCTCAGTTATTTTTTAGCTTCAACATTTGGGTTGCGAAGTCTAATGAAACATTGCTCACTTTTTAGCATAAATTAAAAACTTTAATGACAGGTTACTAGCTCATCGCATAGCGTTTACCCCTAGTCCCGTAGTCACCTCCTACGACATGCCAGGAAGAACGGCAGCTAGTTAACATTCTTTTTGCGTCTCATACTAGGGGATATATTTTCTTATCTCTAAATAGTATTATCAACCTTAGTAGAATCTAACTACTCAACGGAAATTGTACATTGAATGTACGGAGGCATGCCTGCGCATAATGATGTGCGGATAGCACTCAATCTTAGCCTGCTGTCCAATCTGTGAGGCGATGGACTAGCAAGTCTCTTAAATCTCTTGAATAGAGTTCTTCGCTTTGGTTGAGTACTAGGAATTGTGAGGTCTGAGCTGAATTCTTTCAGTATTAATGAAAAAACTAAATTTGAATCTTACGTACATATTGAAGTATCTTTTATCTTTATCCGTATCTTTTCTACAGAATCAGGCGTGATGTGTATCTATGTATTATCTGCATTTAGTATAATGGTGTATACGTATACTAAGACTATAATCATTAGTAGTATCTATTGAACCCTGAAATACATAATTACACAATGAACCCATATTTATAAAAAATTCGGGAATCGAACCCTGGGGTCCTAAACGAACCAACAACAAACAGTGTTGTTCAAACAGAAATTAAACTTAAAGTACTTTTGATCTTTGATTTCGAAAATACATCTCAAGTATCAAACACTTGAACGCCGAATCGTTTATAGTTTATTTCGATATCGAGTATCAATACATATATATATATATATATATATATATATATATATATATATATATATATATTCACGCCTCCACGTCCCCAACGGGATAGGCAGAGACTATCGATCGCCACCTGAAACGATCCTGACAAATCTCTCTTGCTCCACTCATACTCATTAAGCTTCTCATACACGCTCTTCTGTTCTTCACATTACGTATTAATATTAACTTATATTAAATAACACTATTAGGGTAGTCTTGTATTGGGTGTCTTATTATGAATTTACGCCATTGGCTAGCTGTATAATAAATAGCCTTTAGTTAAACGTTCATCTCGGCATAGGTCGGTCTAGATAGCGACTAAGGTACTAAGCATATTATACTTTATGTATTAGACAATGAGCTAGCAACCTGTCACCAATTTCCCATATGACATCACAACCCCAATATTCATGCTATAAAGTGACCTAGGAGATATTATATGTCCAAGGTTTTGTCCACCCGAAAGGGATCAAAGGACGTGAATGTATATGTTTATACATAGGTAGTTGACACCTCTAACCCACGTGTTAACCGGATAGTCAGTACTCAATGTGACAGGTGGTAAGTCATGTCGCCTTTTACAAGCACTAACTATTACCTGTTCGGGGAACAAGTAGGTTACCTCACGATGTTTTCCCTCACCGTATAATTCGATGCATTTCGTTAATGTGTTTTTATTACGAAAATGTACATAGAAATTCATTAAACTTCATTTCCATTGGTACATGCTCAAGCCGGATTTGAACCCTGTACCCACTGATACAGGACCAAGCTCCAAACAACTGAGCTAAGTCGAATGACTACCTTCGCAATTGCGGGGATGGACACTTGAACCTCTGACTACCCCGCAAGGGTTAATGGTCGTGAACGCGTTTGTCTTTTTATAGGTAGTTGAATACTTAAATTAAACTAATTAGTAATTTGATCACGATTATTTCAACAATGGCATACAGTGACCGGTAATAAACATTAACTGCTTATTAACAATTGTAATTCTAGTTAAATCCGGTAGTTATTTCTAACATGACGCCTTATCTTGATATCTTGTTTCCTTAGCGGGCAGACAGAGCTTAAAGGCCTTAAATAATAATTAGGCCCTTAACAATATTGAATGCAAAATCGACTGATATAAAAAATAAACTAACGAAATAACAAGTATCATTAAGTAACTTAAGTGGCAACTAAGTAATAAGTAGTGCATTGTAAACACTTTGTTCTTCGGCGTGGAATACCGTAATAGATCGCCTTTCGGCTCAGCATAATCGTGTGAAGCCACAAGATACTGTGAGTGCAGTGTGTAGATCGCGTGTTATTGATAAAAACGTTGCAGTGATGGTAGTCGGAGAAGAATCTGACAGAACGCTGCGGTGGAGGCGAACAAATATGAATCGACAGTCTGCCCGTGACCATGGCTACTGCAACGTAGCCGAAACGTCGGGTTAATAAAGGTAATTTTATTATATAAAAACTTACGCGATAAGTCCCGTTAGTTATTAATCACTTTGTATAAATGTATTGGAAACTCGATATCGACAAAATATATTCTCATGATCTCTGCTTACCCCTCTGGACAAAAACCAGCGTGATACGTACACGTGTACACAAAATAAAGCTCCTTCAGATCATCCTATAAATTAGGGCAACGCTACAAAAACTCCTTTCTCGGAATCTCCTTAGAACAATTCAAATTAGGCATTATCCAATAAACTCCACGTCTCGTACAAAGGGAATAAATAAACCAATTTTGACAGATACAAATGGCGCAGGCATAGACCTTATTTACATCTATATGCTTACGTTCTAATCCCTTTTGGGGTATACAGAAACTGAGAGACAACAGTTCTTCAAACACTTGTTTATGGACACCTCGAATCCACGTGTAGTTAGTACTCAATGTGACAGGTGGCAAGCCATGTCGCCATTTACAAGCACTAAATATTACCTGTTCGGGGAACAGGTAGGTTTCCTCATGATGTTTTCCCTCACCGTAGTATTCAACGCATTTCGTAAATGTATTTTTATGGGACAATTTATTTACACATTATATTTAAAACGCTTTTAAGCATAATAATTATCAGAGTTACTATGGCATTAATATTGAATATTGTTGACTGGTTGCTAGTCTATCGCACCTTACTCCATGACTAAGGTACTCAATATATCCTCAGAATTGGTGTTGGCACATTGAACATTAATAACAGGTTGCTATTCCTTACTAATAAATCTGCATCGCAGTCGTCTATGGTTCGTCAACAAAGTCAGCAGCTCAGTGAAAGTTGAAAATACAAATAATTCTTTTCGGCTGAATATTTAGTCAATTGTGATGCCAAACTGGCTAAATATGTTTGCTTTGGGATTATATGTGGATCTTCAACTGGAACGAACCGAAGAACAAGGAAGAGAAAAATTGGAACTTCAACGTTTTTCTTCGTTTGTAGCGGCTGGCGGCGTTGGTGTAACCATGGCGACTGAATAACACGTGCAAACGTGGCATCAGTGTTTGTACTTGAGCCGACATAACCTTAGTGGTGAATGGCTTATTAATGAAACAAAAAAAACTGCATACCATTGAATATCAATATCAATCTACAACCGAGAAGACAGGCAGTTAGTTATTCTATTTACGTTCCCTGACAAAGGAAATACGTAAACCGATTTTGACAACAAACAAATTGGGGTGCTGACGTCTATATATATTAACGTCAAAATAATGCGAAGGGGTACGATTTGATACTCCGATACACCTCTTGCGGACCCTTATTTGTTACTTTTATGACACATTATATACATAAGGAGTATGGTCTCTAGTGGGGTATTAAGAATTACAGTTCTGTCCACCCTAAACAATGTACATATTGAGTCTTGAAGGTTCAGGTCAAGGTTCACTACCTATCACGTTGGGTGCTGTCTATCTAGTGATACGCGGGCTTCGAATGACCCATACCTAACATATCGTGAAGCGTATGTATGTGTATGTTCAGTCCAACAGAAGAATAGAGGAGCATGTATGAGAAGGTTAACGGGTGTGAGTGAAGCAAAAGATATGTCAGGATCATTCCAGGCGAACGATAGTAACCCTAATCATCCCATTAACCCTATCCCATTGGGGACGTAAAGGCATGGATACAATATGTTTGTATTTTCTACAAAAGGATTAAAAAGGCGTAAGTTAGTATTAGTAGGAAATGTAAAACTTTAACAAAGAACTAAGGTACCAAGGTTCAATTGAATCTATTAGGTGATGGACTTGCTACCTGTCACTATTCCATGAAAACATCGATTTTAATTCTAAGACCTAGGTTAGATTATTCCTTAAATTCTATCTACCCCAAAAGGTATATATTTACTTGACTATACTATATAACAACGTTTTTCAACCCCAAAACTCTGAATAAAAACGAACATAAAAAACACCACCATAATTTTGACAGCCCAATAAAAGCCCCTTTCACACTGTCGTCGATACAAAGCGAATAAAGCTGCCTACACACCTGCCCGCCTCTCACGAAACACAATATGAAGGACCACCTTTATTTTGTTTGCTCGGAAAACGTATTGAACTAGTCTGGGAATAATTGAATGCTGACTAGCTACCGTTCTTTATTTAAATAGAATACTATATAGTCCAATCTATCTAACATCTAGTATCAATCTTCTTGATATGTCTTAGGTACTTCACTAAGGTAATAGAGGCCAATGAAATCTTTAGGGTGCTGGGGTAGTAACGTGTCCCTAATATATTGTATTTCATATTATCAAAACGCAATAATTATTATAACATGTACAATCATATAGGCATGAAAAGGGCTAAACCAAATGCAATCGAAATACTCAAACTTGAGTATTTACATTTATCATGCCAATGGTGATAGTGAAAGAAGAAAAAACGGGCTTCATTTTTCGTGTAGAAGGTACTTAACTACCTACATACGTATAATCATATAAGTACGTACTTTTATACTCACATGAAACTTAATTCTTATATTTAAAGTATAAGCTTTGTAATATCTTTCATTGGTAATATTTGCTACATTTTTCAGGTTTAAAATAATGTGTTATGAAAATTGGCAATGATTTTTTTACTATTCCTAATTGTAAATTCTATTCCTTAGTAAACTACTAAAATATCAGGGTTCTAAAGACTTGAGGTGTATATGTATTTTTTGCAGAAGACTTGTTTAACACATAGTCAATCTCTCCATGATGTTTTTTCTCACCACTTATAGACACTTAGTATTACCTATCACCTTAATATTACATAATTAATCTTCAACCACATACTCATCAGTCGTCTATGGTTCGTCAACAAAGTCAGCAGCTCAGTGAAAGTTGAAAATACAAATAATTATTTTCGGCTGATTATGTAGTCAATTGTGATGCCAAACTGGCTACATATGTTTGCTTTGGGATTATATTTGGATTCTCAACTGAAACGAACCGAAGAACAAGGAAGATCGCAACTTTATAGACATAACTTTAGTGGTGAATAGCCTAATAAAGAATTAAACAAAAAACATACTCATAATAAAACAAACTGCAGTATCAACACGCAATCATTGCAATTCGGTCTCAGCAACTCAATCCGAGTAATTCGTTTGAAGTGCATTCGGAATGGCGACCGTGCTATTTCGACACAGGAAGTCACGTGGCTCGCGTGTGCAGTATAATGTCATACTCAAAGTTCTACGTACTGGAGGTACTTGGGCAGAGGACTAGCTATGTGTAAGTTAGGGTCGAGTTTATGTGATGTTTGTTTATTTAAACTAGGGCTTAAATGTTAAATGTAATTGAAAAAATAAGTAAAGTATAAGAACATATATTCTAGAAAAAAGTCATTCATGAATTATATGTTATAATTTTTAAAAAACGTAATCATGGGTCGTCATATTTTGCAATCTAGCTTCAATTTATGTATTGTCTATTTATAAGAAGTAGCAATTCGTTTCACCAAACGAAAAAACAAGTAGTTTAAAATCGTTTGCGATTTTGTGATTAGACCCATATGAAGTTGCAGACTTTGGTCCGCATTCAAAACATCATTAACAAACAAAACATATTATTAATTTTTTATATCCATTCAAAAAAGCGTTTATTTCATTTTATAATGTGACAGATGGTTTTTCACATAGCTTAAACTGTTGCTACCTATCGAAGTAGCATATACTTCACTATGATGCAACATTATATGAAACAAACCTTCTGCCCAATTCTCAATTGGCCAAAGCACCTATAAATATGCAGGGGCATGCCTGCGTGTGTTTATATTAAAAGTTGGGTTCTGCAGCCATTGAGTGTTACCACCCAGGCCGATCTCTTATTAATAAGAGGAACGATTGTTACTATGATATTTTGATGGGTTTATTAAGATGGAAAGCTCGTGGTTGGTATAGAAATGTAGTAGTTTTATGTTTGGTAAAAGTTGCAAAGAAGAAAACATCTCGAAATAGTATATAATAATTCTTTGACCGAACACAAAATACACGAACAAACGTAAGTAGGTAAGGAATACTGGTGACTTTGTCTAGTCTATTGTCTAGGAATACCTAAGAAAGAAATGTCGGTTACAAAGCAGTTTCAAAGTATTCGAAAAGGTTTGTATTTTGTTATAATATATTTCCATGTAAATCTATTCTTTCTATCACTTTAACTCTACAATTACGGTACTGTTAACGCGAACTTTTAACTATCTCGTAACGATAGATGTTTCTTATCTAGGTACAACATTATACCCTAGATAAATCTAGTACATTCTCCACTCTATCTTCTGAATAGCCGGCCCTTCATAAATAAGGTAACTGTTGGGAAAACTGCTCGGGCTCCGCAATAAAACACAATTGGTATCGAACCATATGGCTGTGTTAGTTTGGGACTAAAATAGGATGAACCAGCTGCCTTGTGCGATGTATATAGTAATTGCTGACTAAGGGAGTAGATATAATAGAATAGAATGTAGTTAAATAGATTAACTGTCTTTCTTTTCATCAATTACTTTATTTTACAGCGATAAGCTAAGACCAATAAAAATTAAAGAAACCATGTTAACACTAATTTATATGAATATTTGTTAAGGTTTTTAAGCATCTAAGAGTATGTATGCGGTCATATTTGAATGTCAATATAGTAAAACACAACTAACTGTGTGATATCATATTTCAAATGTATTTGAATTGAATGAAATGTAACTTTTATGTGTTGTGAATTATGTAATTGATGTAGATGTCTCAATAAACATTATTTTTATTATTATTATTAAAAGTGATTTTTACCCTACATAGAGAATATAGTATACTATGTATAAAATAGTAGAGATGTTTAAACTAATCTAACATTATTTTCGTATAAGCAGATTAATGGGTGTGAGTGAAGCAAGAGCGATTTGTCAGGATCGTTCAAGCCGGCGATCTCTGCCTATCCCGTTGTGGACGTAAAGGCGTGATTATTTATGTATATGTATTTCTGTCTTATCCTTATATATGTATGTATGTAGGCGATCGATATGTATTTTGCTTACATTTCACCTCTTTGGGCGATGACGCGCTAAAACCACAAGCTTCATTTTCCCTCGGTATTTAGTGTTTGTTTAAACAATACCTAGTTCTAGATCAGAGCTGCGGTATGTGGAGTGTAAACACTATTTTCGGCACGTGTATGAACGAACGTTCAAAGGTTAGAACGATGATGGATTATGTGCAGTCAGCTTATTACATACATAGATAAATACATAGACAAATAGGGATCCGTGATCTCTGCCTACCCCTCTACAGGGAATCAGGGGTGATGTGTATGTATGTATAAATGCATAGATAGATATATTCACGTCTTCTAATCCCTTTCGGGGTGGACAGAATCTTGGAGACGATAATGTTATCAAAGAAGAAGCTGATTTTTTAGTATTCATATGGGGGTTGTGATGTTATATGGAACATGGCTATATGGACAGGTAGCTAGCCTATGACCTAATTGATTTCATTGATCCTTAGTCCCTTAGTCACCTCCTACGACAGCAAGAACGGTAGCTAGTTTGCATTCTTTTGCTTCCCAGACTGGCAGGGGACAGGTCCTGACGACCCCGGTATTATCGAGTATCTGACATAATCTGTCCAACCCCGAAAGGGATTAAAACTTAAATGTATATGTATGTATGTAACACAAAATAAAATATTATTGCTACTCATTTGTTTATAGTTATACTATACTTTTTTTATTCTTTCTACATTGAGATTAGAGAAACCCTAAACATTGACCCTATAATAACTGTTTGTGTACAAAAGTCACGCCTCAAGCCCACAGGGGTAGTTAGGGTTCAATAAACCACGACCCCTATCAATCCACAGCATCAACACTATATGTATTGATCGAGATATATTTCTTTATTTCCCTTAGTAAGGGTGAAACCCCTAAGAAATTGTAAGAAAAACGTAATTGACACTACATATTATGATTACGTATATAATATTTGATAGGGTAGACTGAGTTTAGATGACACTTTTAACGAGTAAATTTTGTTCTATATGTTTATTATAATTCATGGTACTTTTGGATGCACATTCTTTTTCCTATCTACTACCTTATCTACCCCTCGTAGATAAGATCGCGAATACCAATTTTTACTGATCCTTGCAAATCAAATTCAATCCTCATACACACTCGGTGTTTAAAGGTACTTTTGACACCAATCTTTTGAGTAGTAATAGTCGTGATGTACATACATACATATCACGCCTGATTTCCTGTAGAGGGGTAGGCAGAGATCACGGATCCCCATTTGTCCCGATCCTGACAAACCACATTCGCTTCATTGACACTCATACTAATCATATCTTCTCAATACACACTCGGTGGTTAAAGGTTCTCCTAACGTTACCCTTTTCAATCATTTTTCATCTATAAAAACTTCTCTTAGCCACTAGTCACACAGTCGTGTGTTAATTTGATTTAACCGGGATAATAATACAAATTAATGATATATTGACATTATTATATGTATGTTCTCCTGTCTGCTTGGTTCTGTCTACTACGAAAGGGATTAGAGGACAGTATTTTCGTAATATATAAATAGGTAAGTAAGATACCAATCCTGGAACCCAATTTATCCAGATCCTAGCAACAAAATGATCCAATTTCGCTTCATTGACAACGCCTCATACACACTCGGTGGTTAAAGGTACTTTTGATGCCAATCTTAAGTAGTAATAGTCGTGATGTGTATAGTATGTAGTATTAAAATCACTATGATAGTAGCGTGTATTTATATGTAAGTACAGTATTTATTCAAATACGTTAAATTTATCTATTTAAATTTAATTATCGCCATTTTGTGAATAAAGGCACCGGAAGTTAGAAAGCCCGTTTTCACTGCCAAGCACTAAAGCTATTTCGAGCCTCACACGTCTGTTCACGACCATTCTCTAATTCAGTCGTGACTATAAAACTTTTACGACCCAACTATATTTAAGTTTCGGCTCATGCGGAATTAACTGTGTAATAAATTAACACGTACATACATACATACACATCACGCCTGATTCGCTGTAGAGGGGTAGGCTGAGATCACGGATCCCCACTTGTTTCGATCCTGACAGACCACTTTCGCTTCATTGACATACATCTTCTCATACACTCTCGGCGGTTATAGGTACACCTAACGTCACCTTTTTCAATATAGCGTCTACTGTTATATGTCTTATTAGGCCGGCCCCTAAGTAACCGCCCTTCCACTTCACTCATATATATTCCTTTTGTCAATCTGCTATCGTTCATCCGCATAACACATAAATTAACACGTATTAATAGTTATTCTGAAAGATGTACTAACTACTCTACACTAACTCTTGCGGGATAGTCAGAAGTTCAGGTGTCTATCTCCGCAATTGCGAAGGTAATTATTCTATGGCCATCTCGAACCCACGTGTTGATCAGATAGTCAGTACTCAATGACAGGTGGTTAGCCATGGCGCCATTTACAAGCATTGCATATTACCTGTTCAAGGAACAGGTAGATTTCCTCACGATGTTCCCTGACCGTAGTATTCGGTGCATTTCGTAAATGTATTTTTATTGCGTTAATGTACATAGAAACTCAGAAAAATGCATTGCCATTGGTACATGCGAGGTTTGGACCCTGTACCGACTGATACAGAGTCAAGTCCCCAAAAACTGAGCTACTCCGATTATTTTAATTTGGATATGTGATATCTATTCAATATTACAAGATAAAAGACATTTGTCTCATAAGACAGTCAGATAGACAACATATTAAATAAGGGTGTCGTTAGAAGTACCTGTAACCGCAGAGTGTGTATAGATGACAAAGAAACGCAAATAGTTTGCCAGGATCACGACAGATGTGGATTCTTGATCTTTGTCTACCACGCTGCAGAGAATTGGGCGTGATGTGCGTGTACAGCCATGCCGGGAAGAACGGCAGCTAGTTTAAATTATCTTGCATCCCAGCCAACACAGGATAAAGAATTACTATAATTAATTATGTGTTTGTCACCCATTAAATTAACTCATTCATAATCATGGGACCCCAATAGTCATTACATATCCAATAGTCATATAATATAATGTTCCGCCATTTTATTGTAGTCTGGTAACCCTTATATATTTTTATTGACACTGTTACCAATTGATTAGTTCTCGTTAGACCGTGGAATTTCGTTTTCTGCCACCACCAATTGACACGATGCGGGTTGTCTGTGGTTAATTAATTAGTTATCGGTCTTATCCAAGTATTAAAGAAGCTGGTATGATAGAGACATTATATTTATAATGGTCTTTTAAACCACAATTCAGACTTCTACAATAACCCTTTCAGAGAAGTTAGAGGCTTAAGTGTCGACCTTCGTGTCACAAATAAAATTTATCATATAAAAAGATAAAAAATAAAAGTTAACATTTAAAAGTTGAATTAATTAGTTCTTAGTAGTATGATAGAGAAATAAATAAATGTATTCATACCTCTACATCCATAAAAGTCACCAATTTCAACGTAGGACAATAAATACTCTTTTGCTTTGCTTCACTAACAATATTCATGCTGACACCACCACGGAGATGTTCTCATGTCTCCAAAGTTCTGTCCACCCGAAAGGGATAAAAGGACGTGAATGTATGTCCACTAACACACGTTAACTTTCATCACGTTACGTACACCCACTCGTAGTTAACATCAACAATCACATAGACCTATTAGTACCTACAATCCTCTTCTTATGACCTGTTCTAGTCTGGGACGTAAAAAAATTGCTAACTAGCTGCCTTTCATCTCAGCACGTAGTTAAGAGTCGGCTATATGGAATCTGGAGGAGTAAACTTAAAATGGTCTGTCAGGATCGGGACAAATAGGGAACCGTGATCTCTGCCTACCCCTCTACAGGCAATCAGGCGTGATGTGTATGTTTGTATAAACATAACACCAATGTTCCATATGACATCATAAGCCAAATTTAGGCAAAAACGTGACTTAGGAGATATTATATCTTTAAGTTTCTGTCTTCCCCGAAAGGGATTAAAGGACGCGACTGAATATGTTAGTAATTTAATGTAATGAATTGTAATTTTTACGTGTTATGTCCTCGTTGTAATCCAATTGTTGTTTATTAATTTTATTGTACGTAAATATCTAATTCATGTGGATGTCTCAATAAAGATGATATCACATACATTACACACATACACATCACGCCTGATATCCTGTAGAGGAGTAGGCAGAGATCACGGATCCCCATTTATCCCGATCCTGACAGAACACTTCCTCTTCCTTTGACATTTACACAACTTCTCATACACACTCGGCGGTTATAGGTACTTATAAGATGATATCATTATTATTAATACCTCTATTACTATAACACCTTTTAGAACCATAACAAAGTGCAAAACCATACTGAATATCTATATAGCCTATTCCACCAGTCTCCTAATATAATGCAAATGAAATCTGTTCGGGGTGGGCAGTAAGCCGGCAGACTTTTGATTTAGCATCACAGACCCCCTAACTGTGTCTAGACTGGGCTAGACTCCAGCTGGGAGAAGCTTGTGACCTAAACTAGGTCCTATTACCTTCGTAATAAAGATCATTATTGAATGGAAAGTAATAGGTATGTAGTGTAAGAATACGTTGGCTGCTAGTGTGATGTGAATTAGGTTTTATTACGTTTGTAATAAGGTCTATTATTCAATGGAAGGTTCGGTAAAATGGTTTTAAGCTGAAGTATAGCTTTGGATTCTTTGATCTAAATTTGCTCTTATCAACTTAGTTTTAAGGACGTTTATTGAATGATAAGTTATGATGTAATTGTATGAGCCTTGCTAAAACAATGTTGGGCTTTATTATAAAAAACAGATGTGGTAAATGTTCCGTGCGGTAAGGGACCTGATTTATGTAACCAGCTGTTAAGTTTTGAAGTAAAGATATGACTAACATTTTAAGGGTTTAAAAGAATAACGTCAGATGTAGGTACCTACCACTACCGGGTGTGTATAAAGAGCTGTATAGATGTTCATGAAGCAAAAGTTCCAGTTTGCAAGAAACATTAAGGTATGTGATATCTGTCTACCTTGCGCGTTCACGACCATTAACCCTTGCCGGGTAGTCAGAGGTTCAGGTGTCCATCTCCGCAATTTCGAAGGTAGTAATTCTATGGCCACCTAGAACCAACGTGTTGACCAGATAGTCAGTACTCAATGTCACAGGTGGTAAGCCATACTGCCATTTACAAACACTAACTATTACCGGTTCAGGGGACAAGGTAGGTTTCCTCAGGATGTTTTCCCTCAGCGTAGTATTCGACGCATTTCGTAAATGTATTTTTATTACGTATATGTATGAAATTATATGTTCTTATGTATGTTAACGGCCTATAACCATTACAAACACTAGGTTACCTACGCAGTCACCTAAGCCTGCGATAAGAGCACTAACTGCCGGCCATTAGCGAGATTTTTCATGAGCCAACTTGGCAACATTTCAAACTACCCTCCTTAATGTTCAGGAAATGGCACCCTCTACATTCATTGCTATTGAACTATTTAGGTTTCACGTTTAATATAGTAACATTATATTAAATTAATTAAATGGCGACATGGTTCTCTCTAGATAGAATCCTAAGGTGAGGGAAAACATCGTGAGGAAACCTACCTGTTCCCCGAACAGGTAATAGTTTGTGCTTGTTAATGGCGAAACGGCTTACCACCTGTCACATTGAGTACTGACTATCTGGCCAACACGTGGGTTCGAGGTGGCGATAGAATTACTACCTTCGCAATTGCGGAGATGGACACCTGAATCTCTGACTACCCCGCAAGAGTTAATAGTCGTGTAGGCGTTTATATTTCTCTTTATAGTAACATACTATAATAACGTCTTTAAATCCCTTTGGAGTGGACAGAACTTCGGAGAAAACAATATCATCTTGTAGTTTTAAGAGATTCGCGATTTATACTCATGATTAATAATCAACGGGACTTATCGCGTAAGTTTTTATATAATAAAATTACCTTTATTAACCCGACGTTTCGGCTACGTTGCAGTAGCCATGGTCACGGGCAGACTGAACTACTGCAGCGTAGCCGAAACGTCGGGTTAATAAAGGTAATTTTAATATATAAAAACTTACGCGACAAGTCCCGTTAATTTATTAATCATGAATATCAGTCAGTCATAGACTGATATTCATGATTAATAAATCTTAGTTCAGTCTAAGCATTTGTATCGGGGTATATAGCTTTCATTGTGAATATTGGTAAAATCTCGATACAATGTTTTTAAATACATACATCCTCTACTTTTACTGAGTATTGACGACTTCCGTGCGCGGTTGGTTAACCATCTGAACGCTAATCGTGAGGTCCTGGGTCAGAGTTAAGAATGATGCTTTTCTTCTGCTTTATAATATGCACTTATCTTTATATATATATTTCTATAATATACGTTGACTAGTACTCTAAACACAAGTCTTAAATGAACTTATCAATGGGCTAGTTCAATTGGTGATCGATATATCTATCGATAGCCGACTTGAACGAGTGACAATTCGCTTACGCTATAGCTTAAAAATCATATTGCTGTTCTGTTCTTCATGCTACTTTCTCAATAAATTTTATATATCTAAGACTCATAGTCACTTTAAAAAAACATGGTGATAAAAATGGCAGTTTGTTAGCATCATATTTTCATATCAGTATCACTAGACAAGGTATTATAACAAAAAATACGTAGACTAAACTGAAGTGAAAAACATAACGTGAAACGATTGTATCTAGAATCTAGACTAAACAAACGGTCTGTGTCTTACCTATTTATAACTAGGTTAGTGTTGAGGTGTTCCAAGCGGGTTTTGTCTGTAACAAAAGAAAAGAAATATTAAAAACATTATATACTTTACGTTTCAACAGTCACCGAATGGTAGATAAAACAAAATAAAGAGTAAACTAATTAAGGTGAGATATAATTGATAACAGGCACTAAATCTAGTGTAGAAACTGTAATATATTATATACAACTTCCGTGGCGCGATTGGTTAACCACCTGAACGCTAATCGTGATGTCGGTTCGATTCCCGGTGGAAGCAGAGTTAAGAACTACGCTTTTCTTCTGCTTTCTAGTCTGGTTGTTGATTGTTTGTACTATATATGCATTTATATATACATAATAAATATATGTCTCTTAGCATTGAAATTCTACCGTTGGTTCGGAAGCCCTGGCTCCGAGAACCAACAAGAAACTCGAGCTTTCAGGATTTTTTGCCAAGTGCCAGTTACAAAACCAAATTAAAAAGAGATAATTATTTGTGGTTATTTTTGCACATATAGCTTAGCTGCTATATGTGCTGCACCAGTGTCAGGCAAATGTTTTGACTTTCAATGAACTTACTGTACTTATGTTCAATAAAAACATGTGACTTTCAATACTCATTCTCATGAGTACATTTCATACATGAAACTGTATAATAATGAACATTAGCACTAAAAGCTTGGTGCAAGCCAAACTAAAAGTAATGTCGGTACACATGTTCCGTACGAAAGGCAATTAATCGGATGCGACGCCGTGTTTTACACTGTTAACGGACGTGTAGGTGCTGTCTTTATATTGGGAGGGAGGTGAACTGAATGATTCATTTGTAAATGAACTGGTTCTTTTAGTTCCACGCATTATTAATGCAAAACGTAGTCTTTGAGTCTTTTTAGATGAAGAAGGTGCGTTTATTGACGCTTAAAGAATGTTAACATTTAAAATTTACAGTTGACACTAAGTTTTATCTGCAACATGGATAGACTAATAACATAAAATTTACACTATGACGTGTGCAGATCCCTTTAGGATGGACGCAATGTAATCCCACTTTTAGCATGAACTTGAACTTAATTCATAAGCAAAATAAGTTTTATAGTTCGCAATATCCTTTTGTATTATCCGTAAATTATGTTCAATGTATTTGTATGACAAATTTTGTCACAAACAAGCACGAAATAATATCAACAAACGTTGCAAACACAAATGATTCAAATCACTCTTTTGAATCACTCCCATCTCTTCAGAGAAACTATGTGCTAATGAATCGGATTCTTTTACACATTTTTGGCCTTTGTCGGAACTGTTATGAACAGTTATACGCTCAATATGGGGATTGCTGAACCACCAAACTCACTTTATTAAAATATTTCATCATGTACCTAGAGAATTTTAGGGTGCAAGTTGTGCAAAATTTCCTGTTTAATACATAGATAATTAATTTATATTGGTCACGTATGTACGAGGTGGCCATAGAATTACTATCTCTAAAATTGCAGAGATGGACTGTGTGATGTGCTTGTTTGTTAATGCGTTAAACTTAACAGCTCTCTTTGATTCAGTAGTGAGAAAATGAACTATGACTATAGACTATACTATAACATTAAAACTAAAGACTATTATTTTATAGGACAAACTCAGTGGCGACGGAACGGGAAATCTATCTACAACTTTTGCTATTCCAATTCTCAAACTTTCCGGGTTTGCGGAGCTACAAACATTGGCACTCAAGGAGTCAGAATACTTTTGAACCCTGCAATGAACTTAGTACCTAATAAAGAGTAAATCTAAGATATAATATATTCTAGAATAATATATCTATTTTAATATAACTCTAGTGGTGAATATACAAATTGGTAGCATTTGAGAATAATAATAATATTTGGACATTATTACACCAAATGAACTAGCCCCTTGGTAAGTACATTTAAGACTTGTGTTCAGGGTACTAGTCAACGTAAATTTAAGAAATATATACTTATTATATAGATAAATACACATATAGCATATATAATCAACAACCGGACTTGAAAGCATAAGAAAAGCGTAGTTTTTAACTCTGCCTCCACCGGGAATCGAACCCGGGACCTCACGATAGCGTTTAGGTGGTTAACCAACCGCGCCACGGAGGTCGTCATGCTTATAAGTGTGCTTATAAGTACAAGACTAACCTAGGAAGTAAATGATAACTGTATTAACTATTTGCTTTTCTACTAATCTTTATAATATTACTATTGAACTTTTAAATATCTTGTACGACACTAGTAACTTTGTTAATTCTACACGTTTTTAGTCACCCAAGCCTTTCAATTGGTAGAAATTTCAATAGCTAGCAGTGAAATTATTAACACATACACACTATTTTAATTAGTCAGCGACCACGCCATTGCGTCACTTCTTGTTTTTGCAAATAGCCGAGCTCATATTACATGTGCATATAAATTTCTTCACTGTCAGCGTATCTAAAGGCGGCACAAAATTATGTTGACAAAATGACTGACAGAACATTGTTTTCAGATTCGAATTGTCAGTCAATACACAATTATATATAGAGATCCCGCCACATACGGTGGCAGTAGCCAAACTTGGAACTAAATTTGACGTTAACGCCATTGCGTGTTATTTTGTATGAAAGGTAAATTTAGTATTACCAGCGTTGTGTTTTTTGCCCACTCTTTGTAATTTTTATGTTTGTTAAGGGTGATTATAATAAATTGATTTCCGGAGTTTCTTGTTAGTTCTTCTCCAAGCTAGGGTCTCCGCTGATCTAACCTCGGTAAAAAATATGTAAAGACAATGCTCAGTGCCATGTTTGAAATAATAGTTTTAAGAGATTCGCGATTTATACTCATGATATAAGATATAAGGGTGTGTATAAGATTGATTGCAGCTGTGGGAAATCCTACGTCGAACACACTAAACGGTCTATTGCGGACAGAGTGAAGGAACACATAATGTATGTAATATATAATAAGAAGGATAAGTCCCGTTAATTATTAATCATGTTTGAAATAGTTTAATAAACATATTTTGACTTTGATATATTAATTTGTTTTATTTGAGTTTATAGCTCTGCAACCAAAGACCGTTACAAATGAAACCTATAATGTATCGAGCCGTATGGCACAGTGAGTGCTAGTTTTGGCGTGTTTACTGGTAACACTGAATTACGCGACTGTGGCGACGCCTCCAACTGCCACCGTATGTGGCGGGATCTCTACAGCTGTAAATTCAGCGCCAATGCGGATGTCAATCCCATACAGTTTGTTTTCTATCGCCTTAGTTTAGCCACGTGGCCAATAATAAAACGTTTATTGTGATGTTCTTTTATCCTTTTTCTTTATTGATCCCCATTTGTACCGATCTGACAGACCACTTTCGCTTCATTGACACTCATATATCTTCTCATACACTAGGCGGTTATAGGTACTCCTAACGTCACCGTTTTTCAATATAGCGTCTATCTGACGGTCATATGTCTTATTGGTTCGTCCCCTACGTAACAAACAGAGCAATGAACACATATTCGAAGCTATGACCTAGGTTTTTTTACAATTGATATCGAGCTTGTGATAGCAATAATTATGGAATATTGATGATAGGTAGGAACTCACGTGTTGACCAGATAGACAGTACTCAATTATTTCATTTATATAACTAAATACTTTCTTTCATTCACGATATTAATCACGCATTCCTCAGGCCACGGAAACACTCATTCCTTTTATGACAAGTAGGTATTACATTGTAAGTAATGCAAGTATCAAAGTGTCATAGCGTGACTACATTGAGGTATATTAACGACATTCTCTTACGAATTACGCGAGTCGATTACCGAAATGCACTCGGAACAATTAAACGCACTTAATTAATTGCGGTCCATTAAAATAATATATGTAGAGTGACACTTACTATTATTATGAGTCAGGAGCGTGTCGGTCTTACACTGTGGGTTGAATATGTTTTAAACAGTTTTGATATAATTTTGTTGACAACTAATATTAAGGTAATGATTTTACCATTAGCTATTACGAGTATATGGTTAATAACTTGATAAAAAGAAACATTTTAATCAAGTCCATTACATGACATTTTCATTGGTTATGCTAATTTATACTCTAATTTTATCTACGATTTTTAACAGTTCCTACTCGAATAAATTTGCCTTATGTCAACAAAGTAACGTATTCATAAATAAAGAATAAGAAAAAATAAAGAATCTTTACAAGTAAACTCTCCGTTGTATTTAGAGGCATATCATTACGAAGATCTTAGACCTCTTTAAACCTTATTGCCAACCAAGCAAAACAATAATTTAACACATAACAGATATCATACCACATTATTCCTCACCAAAACCACAAACACGTGGTGACTATTCTTTAACATATCAGCACATAATAGATATGACGACCTCCGCGCCGCGATTGGTTAACCACCTGAACGCTAATCGTGAGGTCTCGGGTTCGATTCCCGGTGGAGGCAGTTAAGAACTACGCTTTTCTTCTGTTTCCCAGTCTGGTTGTTAATTATATGTACTATATATTCATTATTCAAACATTCTATATACATATAAAAAGTATATATTTCTTAAATACCTATGACTAGTACCCTTAACACGTCTTAAATGAACTTAACAAGGCGCTAGTTCAGTTGGTGTAATAGTGTCCACAAATTATTATTATTATTATATGAAGCATCATTTTCCTCAAACCAAAACCACAAATGATCACCTATATTTTTTAAAATCTCATCACGGTACCCCAAAACAGTCGCAATCACATCACCTAATGGAACAATCTGGAAGAGTACTGTCTGAACGATTTGTTATTGCCACCAGTCATTGAACTTTTACACGTGGTATGAGCATTTTTTGCTGCGATTAATGCATTCACTTATGAGCTCAGTTGTACGGCAAATTGTATGGCAATTTGTTAGTTATGATTATATGATTTGCTATTATAATAGAATAGTGGGCCTGTGAACTTCATGGGTGTGCGTGAAGCTAGAGATTTGGCAGGATCGTTCAAGGTAACGATTGATAGATCCAGCCTATCGCGTTAGGGAAGTAGAAGCGAGAGTATATGTATGTATTTCTATGGTAAAAATGGTTGGTTTCGTAGTATAAAGTAAATTAAAAAGTAAGGTTCCGGGTTTAATCCCCAAAGTAATTATGTGTGAATGGTTATTTTCTGTATTTTAATGTGAATTTTTGTTATTTACGTAGCAAATCGCTTAAACTGTAATTGTAATAACAGGCGGTAGTCTTCTTCAATTCTTCAGAACAAGTATTAGTCAGAGCTTATATACGGTAACATCTAACTATCTATCATTTACTACGCAATATTTTATTAGACCTAACTATGTCACACTTCGTGGTAGATACGGGTTCATATGAAGATCCCAATCTTACAGTAATGAAACAATCATCCTTCAACTTAATCACACATTCCATCAACTACAAACCATAACTCACACAATACCCCATTTTATTTCATCCCACCCATCACGCCAGGCAACGACACGGTCACAATCAGCCACAAACCACTGTGGGGTCCGTCATTTATCACAACCCTGTTTACAATAGGAGCAGTTAAAGTCCCCTAAAACCCGATTTAATCAGGTCTAATTTACATTGAAAAGCAGCTGGGCCGGTTGTAAAACTGACGAAACGAGGGCAACCGCGTAAATAGGGTGGCCATACGAAATAGATTGGTAATGGGACTGCTAGATTGAATGTAAACAAATAAACAATTAAGTTGAAATACACTTTGTCTCGTGCGTGATACGTAAACAGAATGCTAACTACTATCAGGATCGGGACAAATGTGCATCCTTGACCTCTGCCTACCCCTCTACAGGGAACCATACGTGATATGTATGTTTGAGCTAAACTTAGATACGAGCTTTCTATGAATAACAGAGTCTAGAACCTAGGTTTTAGTTTGGGCAACGCAAACACACATTTCGGAGTTTTTTAATCAACTCGGCACTAATGAAAACCCTTTGAGAGGGAGCGAAAGAGAAAAACAACAGCTCTCTCTCTGTTACACGGATTTTTGGGTTTTTTTCGTATGTTGGTGAAATTGTGTATGTTTACTTAAGGTACGTACACATATATGTGTATGTGAATCCGAAATCTCTAAAATAGTGAAGAAAATGAGCTTATTTTACATACATACACATCACTCCAGATTCCCTGTAGAGGGGACTGACAAACCATTTTCGCTTCATTGACACTCATACACACTCGGCGGTTATGAACGTAAGTCCTAGCCTTAGTCTAATAATGCATTTTAGGCACACTATTTGTTCATTAGTGGCAGTAATTTGACACTTTTGGTACTCTACTAAGCTATGATAAACTTAACGCCACTGAAGCGTTATTGAACTGCGTCTGAAGTACAAAAAAGCTACTTCATCACAATCAATCGTGCCTCAATATCAGTTCAACGTTCAATGTCTAAATCAAAGCTTTAAGAGGGATAAAAAAAGCGTATCAGCAAAAGTATGCCTCCAAGGTGCCTGCAGTAGTTAGGTATTGAAGGTCATGTGTTTACAAATAAAATACAAAAATTCTATGTAAATTCCATAGTAATCCGTTCAAATAGGTCAAACAATGATGTCATGTGCTATACGAAAAACCAACGAAACAAATAAAAAAAAACATGACACATTAAACGTACACACACAAACTATTACCGCGAATTGTGTCGCATATAAAATCTATTTTCAGTGGCCATAAAACATACACAACTGGCCTACATACTCGTTACATATGTATGTATGTACAGTCAGCGCTAAAAGTGCAGTCCCAGTAACTTTTTATAAAATTTACGCTTATAAGAACATAAGAAAATATTTTACATTTTAAAACTGGTGCCACTATGTATTGTCATGGCCACTATACGTTCTCGTGCTTCGAAATGAAAAATATTGTCGTTTGTTCTTATAAACGTAAACCTTATAAAAAGTTACTGGGACTGCACTTTTAGCGTTGACTGTACAACATAATATAATGAACGATGATTTAATGGTTCAAACTATGTGACCTATTTCAATATGACATAGAGAATTGAATGTCAGCTGCGAGTAGTTGGCTAGTTAGGGATTTAAAATAGAACTCTATCAGCTGCCTTCCTACATACATAGACTGACGTCCTGCAATCCATTTGTGGGTAGACAGATCTTTAGAAGCACTACAACTTCCTTTAGCATTACTATCCTTTATCATGGTATCGCTATGGACGATCGATGACAGAATATTAGCTTAGCTTTTAATAATAATAATATTTGGACATTATTGCACCAATTGAACTAGCCCCTTGGTAAGTTAAGCGATTAGCGTTCAGGTGTCCAACCGATCGCGCCACGGAGGTCGTCAAAATAGTTACCTTTTTTCACACAGCACAGATGTAAAGTCAAAGTCAAATGTTTTTATTCAACATAAGTTCAGTACATTCATTGAAAAGTCTAAACATTTGCCTGACACTGGTTGTCTCTTAGCATTGAAATTCTACCGTTGTAAAGTTGTAGCTTGATGTGTAGGGGAGAGCTTTAAGATATTTCAAGGTGGCGATTGATAATCTCTGCTTAATCCTTTAGGGAAGCAGTGGCGTGAATCTATGTAAGTATAACTGATTTTCCATTGCCCAATATACTTCAATCACTCTAGAGTGAATGGGATTTAGGGGCTAGCCTTTTAGCCATCCCAGGAAGAAAGAAAGTAAATAATATGATAATTATGTTCCAGACTAGTACGGGTGCTTAATGAATATGAGTGAGGCAGGAGAGATTTGTCAGAATTGTTCCATGTAGCGATATACTTGTATCTTTAGAGAAGTAGAGGCGTGAATGTATCTATATATTGTTAGCACCAGAAGTCTATAAGATTATAATGAAATGAACTTTCTGCGATATTGACTCATTTATAATTAGCTCACCTTATCGAATGTCTGGTCAATATTGAGTCAGTGTCTTGCAAAAGTATGCACACGTAAGATATCGCGTTTATAAGGGTTTTAGTTAGTAATCCTACTAATATAAGTATATGTAAATGCCTGTCTCTTAGTTGCTTCTTAAGACAAATCGGGAAGAACGGCATATGTAATTCATGTCCCTCAATCCCTTTCGATGTGACAGAACTTTGTAAGCACTATAACAATAATACATAAAAATGTACTTGGTTATAATTATTAATGAGGTTGTGATAGATGCTGTTATCGAATATTATTCATAGACTCTTAGTAACTACCTCTATCAATGAAATTCATTGAAAATGAAGTTAGAAGTTTAATATTCGCGTTGTATACTAGAACGGGGTTTAGAAAACAAATGATCATACACGGCCATTAACCTTGGGAGTAGTTAAAAATGATTGTCACCGAAACTGATGAGTTAGTAATTACTAACACAACATCCATATTCACTCCTCCACTTCCTTAACGGGATACATACGATCACAACTTAAAAAGATCCTGACAAATCTCTCTTGCTTCACTCACACCCATTAACCTTCTCATACATGTTCTTCACTAGACGTATAACCTAATTTGTTTTAGTTACTAACACAAATAGAAGCAAATACTTAAAAGACCTCATATTTGAGTATGTATGTGCATGCAAAGTCTGGATTCATTGTCCTACGTGGTATGTAGAGTGGAACGCGAGATGTCGCCAATTGCGTCATCCGACACGAAAGTGGTTTACTGGAGACGCCAAGGAGGCTAGAATTATAAGTAACTAGGACTGTTATGATCTTAGGTAACTCTAAGCTTATTATGATTATTTTTATAGCTTATACAAAATTATACAATATCATTGAGATAGCTATTAGTAAACGGTTTGGCAGAAAATTAATTATCCCTACAACTACCAATATATAGTATTCTCTTATGACAAAAGACAAACACGTTCACGGCCATTAACCCTTGCGGGGTAGTCAGAGGTCCAGGTGTCCATCTCCGCAATTGCGAAGGTAGTAATTCTATGGCCACCTCGAACCCTCTTATGACATAATTAAATGAGTACATTTCTTTATTTACTAGTATTAGCTTAGGTTGTCTTATTCATGACTACAGTATATCGCAAATCTTTGTAACTCGATAGCAGTTATTTTCCTTTTCTTACAAAATTGATACATCTATAGACATGTTCTAATAAATTTGTACGAAAGTCAAAACTAATACACAAAGTGACCAAGCACATATAATATATCCTACATTCTGTCCACCTCTATGACGATTAGGGGTCGTGTTACAGGTACATATAAGTACTAAAACACGAAGCGTGTAATTTGAGACCAGTTATTTGCAATTGAGGTTTAAGGTGTCAAATTGAATTTCAATTCCATTGTATGCAGATCGTTTCGCTAACACAAACGAAACAACAAACCGGCGGCTATTTTGAAAGCTTAAACAAACACACACACACATATTTTTAGACACATACATACATACAAATATATGAACACGTCCATCTTTTCTATAGTAATGTAAGCAATGATCACGTATGTCGTTTAAAAATAGCTATTTACGTTTATCATTTATTTTACTATAATTTGTAGTAATTCATAAGTTATACATTCATATCTTTACAATATTTTATTTTCCGTGTCTTTACCGATCCTGAACACACTTTTTTTAATGACATTTCAACATTGGAACGAACTTGGTTGTTATATGAGTAAGTTACAGTTTTTTGTATCTGCTAATTAAGTATTATACTTATTTAATCAGTAGAAAACTTCTTCATGTATAGCATATATTTAAGAATAGACAACAGTTAGCGCTTTGACACGGCGACACAAAAGACTACCCAGCTAATATCGTGTTTGATGTCACCATCATTACCTAGTCAGCATTACCAAGATGAACACGTGAACCTCTGTCTATTCCGCAAAATATAACAGTCGTGGAGTGTATGTCAACCATACACACTACACATCATAACTTCCACAGACACGATAGCCTCTGTCTATCCTTTAAGACACAATAACCGTACAACATACGTATGTAAAATGATGACCTAAATAAAGCAAGGAATTCGCGTGTTCACCAGCCGTATTAAATATCGTTGAATCTGTTTACTCCGCGAGTTCAAGTTAGCTGGCGGCTTGAGTTTGTTGATTTGCGTAATTCGAGACGCGACCAACTTGTGACCAGTGTAAGTTGAACTGCGTCTTTTTGTATTGTCTGCAGTAATTGTGAATACTGTGAAGTATTTTGGAGGTAGAAATTATAAGGACTTTTTACCAAAAAGAACTGATTGTCAACTGCTTAATAGTCATGATTGTCGCTCAATACACATTTTCATTCCTTACACTTCACTCATATGCATCTACGCATACGTCGTTATGTACTGTGTTATGTGTGATGTAGGAGTAACTATATTAGTTATTTTGTACCAAATATCGTGGCTTTAATAGTATGCTTAGCTATTAATAGTAATAAATCAATTAGAACCATCACAAGTAACATTAAAAGTTAAAAATAATCATTTTTGTACAACACCAAAACTGTACCATTACCCTAACTTCCATTAAAAGCCAAAAGGCACTCAAACAACATTCAGTTAACCCCGGAACGAAACTTTACAAACGCAATAAACTAACAAATTGATTTACCAACATAACAACGTTGAAGTGTTTCGAGTAAATTAGTTTCGTTCCGTTCCGTTGGCAGGACTGAATTGGAGATTTTATCAATGTCACGCCCAACTTAAGTTAGCAAGTAGGTCGATACGCGACTGTTTTTCTAAGAATAAGCTTTGGTACAGCCTACCGATAGTATATATAGGCATTTCCTTAAGTAGACCTTTTCATGTGAATTAGGAACTAATATCCAAGTCTACTCAGGTTACATATCGAGAAGTAAGGAAGTTTGAGTTTAATTTAAGTAATGTTGTTACAATGCTAGGGTTGTGTTGTTTATGTATGAGTCTATATATAGTAATATTTTTAACCTTCTATCCCCTTTAAGGTGTTCAGAACATCAGGCATAACAACACGGTTAAAATTAAGCATTATTTTTGAGGTTGTATATTTTGGTGACGGGTTGCAGTAGGCAAAAGGGCTTCTTGCATTCTGTCATCTCTAGTATATTAGTCACCCCATAGGCAATGCCAAGAAAGCAGCTAGCTAATACACAACTCTATTTACATCCTATACTAAGACCACACAAATTAAAATACCTTTAGTCCCAGCTAGGTAGATACATTTTGTACCTAGTTTTAGTCATTCATCATCTTCACCGTTCAATAAAATCAATCATTCATTTCGTTCACTCACTCACGACCAGCCTTAGTCCACTAATGCCTTTTGCAAAATATCAGATCAGTAATAGTGTGATGTTGGTAGTGGATTAGCAAAAGTGACAAGCCCGCCAGTTTTAAAGCGTAATTTGACACTTGCCGATTTTAATAGTGTAATTTGACATTTTTGGTCATCCACTACCAACTTCACACTATTACGGATCTGATATTGAACTGCTTTTGTGCTAGCACGCATTAGTAGACTTGGGACCCAAGAATGCACCAGTATGACAGTTCAGCCGCGGTCACGTTGCGTAACTGATTAATGCAATGGCCACTGAGCCATGACGTCACGGCCTGCGTATCAATCACACACGAGATTTATATCTGTTTAAAGGCTGGCTTTTGTTTACTAAAAGTAACGTTGAATTGTTGGTTACCCAAATGTAGGGAGAATATATTATATCTCCGAGATTCTGTCCGCCCCGAAACGTACGTGAATGTATATGTATGTAGGGAGAGTACTGTGAAGAAAGTGAACTAGCTGAAGTAACTATATTTTATACTCAACAACGTATTGAAAAATGGTGACTTTAGAGTAACTATAGCCACCGACTGTGTATGAGGCGGTGTACGAGTGAAGGGTAATTAGTTTGTCAGGATCGGATAGTTGGGAGTCCGTGATTTTTGCCTACCTCTATACAGAGAGAGAAGCGAGATGTCAATGTATCTATACTCAAAGGCCTGACAAGAAAGGGACGTGTATTTATATATAAATTATACTATTCACAATCGATAATATTAATAGTATATTAAACAACTTATAACTGATATGAGTGTATGAGAAGTGTATGAATAACAATGAAGCGAAAGCGACTACTCAGGATCGGGACGGATGGGAATCCGTCGTGTCAGCCTACTCCTCTACAGGAAAACGGGCATGATATGTATGTATTATAGAAAAACATTTTAAATGACAATACTTTGTCCTGTTAGGTATACCATCACACATATATTCTTATATGTATCTATGCACATTAACATGCATCTTTAACCAACTTTTACACCATACGATAATAACTTTTACACAAAATCAGAGGCAAAGATAACTTGCGAGGCAATCTCGACACCATTCCATCTTTTACGCAACACTTGTTCAAACGCCGCCTTATCAAAATTATGTAAAACATTGAGCCGAAAGATGTTTGTCTGGGTTGCACCATGGCTGTTTACGGTCACATGATTGTAGGTAGAGGTGACTGGAGGCGCTTTTATTGATAGTAGGTAAAGATATAGGTCTTGACAATAATGTCGAATTATTTGACCAATTTCTGGGACAGATGACTATTGAACGTCTTGATTATGATATTTCAGACACCTAACAATCGAACTGACACTCGCTGAATATTATTATGAGTTTAGTTCAATATTTTCGTATATATTCAAGTGATAAATCATCATTTGGAAACACGAGTCTAATATATACATAACTATAAGTTTTGCAGAGACCGTGGTTCCCACTTTTCCCAATACTGACTAACTATACATAACTCGCAGAACAGTAATTTGGTAGTAATTTTAAAAGAAAAAAAATCGTAGGAACATGAACAACAATCCCACAATATTTGTATAACTATATACGCTCTTAATTAATAAATCTATCATACATAATGAGCATACAAGATCAAGATCAATACAAATGGGGATCTGTGATCTCTGGCTACAGTATTTCATGAGAAAGACCACAATTTCCACAATCTCACAAATACTAAATTCACTCAATACAATCCAAGATTGAATGCACAATGACCTTTAATTGTTCCGTGCCGAATAAGGCTTCGCGGGTAGAGAATACTTGCTAACGGTATTCGGAACGGAGCGACCGCTCGGGTGGAATTGATAATGCGTAGACTCACGACCTGGGTTCGAAGACCAGTGGAGTGCTAAGGAAGAGTATAATATAAGGGATTTAGTCTCCAAAAATCTGTCTTAAATACTCGTACATCATATGACAGTAAGTGTACAGTGGAACAAAAAAAGTACTGGCTGTACAAAGAAAGCTGTATATTTCACAAAACACCAAAAATCTTGGTAAAACTTATAAGACGCTGGTTTCTATTACGGGTGTATTGTAATTTAGTACCTAAATTTACGAGATCTTATGTAAATACTATGAAACGTATCATTCTGTTTTTCGGAACCTGGGCTTTTGTATGCGTATGAATGCAATGATCAAGAACTATGTATACTTACCACGATTAATAACTAGCGAGACTTATCGCGTATGTTTTTATATAGTAAAGTTACCTTTATTAACCCGACGTTTCGGCTACGTTGCAGCAGTCATGGTCACGGGCAGACATACATACCACATATGCATACCACATTCTTTCCCAATCTTAACATACCGCTATTCTAAAATTTCCATAATAACTACACTGACTATTAGGTAACACAATACCATTATAAAATCACTCTAACATCTAGCCAGTAATGGGAATTAAAGTGTACACACATACCTATAAAATGACCATCCCACACAAGAACAGTAAAAAATTAATCCATTTATAATCGATTAGGGTTTTGTTTGTTCACACACGCTATACATCCATAAATAGATGCTAATTATGAAATTGAACATTACGTAAACACACCTCATGTTCATTTTACGACATAAACAAACACATTTACGACTTTTTATCCCTTGCGAGGTAGTCAGAGGTTCCAGTATCTATCTCAGTAGTGCGAAGGTAGTAATACTGAGACCATCTTAAAGCCACGTGTTAAATAGATAGTCAGTACCTAATGAAAGTGGTGGTAAACCGTGCCATTGTTTCCAAGCATTGACTATTACCTGTTTTCTACACCTCAGCTATAAATATTGCTTACATAATATCAGTGCCTATATTTTAAGAGAAATTCTTAAGTTGTGATGTTTTTAACTTATGTACATATGTATGTAGTAAGTTAAACTATCATATACTACTTGATACGTAAATATGAGGTATTGAAGGTATGAAGCATGTGAAGGTATGAAAGTATATGAAGCATGTTAACTCTTTTATGTAAAATGCGACTATGGGGTATTGACCTCGCATTTGAGCAAAAACGTTGTGCAAGAAAAAAGTCTAATTGGATAACACTTTGAGCTCATCTAACTAATTACTTAACGTACTAAGGTTAGTATTAGAATATGTTATAAAACACAATTGAGTACATATTGAGACAAAGAGGTAAACAGAACAAAAGATTTCGTAGACTTGTACAGACTTATAAACTTCTATCGCTTAAGAATCATTTTCATTTGGCTTACTTTTCGCAAGATAACTACAGATTAAACGTCAGTATTAATGCCAGCACAACTCTTTTCACATCTATACACATCCACATACACACTCCTTAGTTACAACATAAACACGTCATCTAAATCTCAACTGTCAACTTGACATAACGAGAAAAGGGCCCGCCCTGAGGCAAGGGTAAATCCGCATTATGACAGGGAATTCAAGGTAAGTGGCAAACTGGGCTGTTTTGTTATTTCGAGTGCTCACAGGGATTTGCAATATACATACATATATAGAGTTGGATCCCTTAATCTCTTTAAGAGAGACAGGGTAAACTACACATATGGTAGTCTGCATTCAGAGGGTTAGGCAGAGATCACGGATTTTTACCAATCCTGATAAACCACGTTCGCTTCATCGACATCCATACAAAAAAATCTTAGAAAAAAATAACTTTTACGTTCTTTAAAATTTAACTATCGGGGTTAAGATGACAGTCCTATGGAATATTGACAAGTTTCCTATCCCTATAGCTTAACTAAACTACCTAATATAAGCTCATACTATTAGCAAGGAAGAACGGTATAACTGTTCTATTTACCTCCTACCATAGAGTATACTATGTATAAGCAAGAAAGCACGGTACAATTTTTGTATTACCTCCTACCATATACTTTTAATCAATCCGAAAAGAAACAGCTAGTATCATTATTACATTCCACAATAGACACACTAACTACACATACTACAATACTAGTATAAACGAAAACCCTTAAAGAAAACTTTTCTCTAAGCTCCAACGATGTGCCTGAGGCAATCGCCTTACTACCTTCAAAGGCGGGATTTGGCACAATTCAATAACATGCTTAGTTGCCTCCCAATGCAGTCAATGTGCGGATCTGGGACTGGGTTAGTGTGTCTAGCTGCTTCTTAGGGGCATGTAGGGATAATCACTACATAGTATAAAATAAAGTCGCTTTCTCTGTATCTATGTATGTCCCTTTGTATGCTTAAATCTTTGAAACTACGCAACGGATTTTGATGCGGTTTTTTTAATAGACAGAGTGATTCAAGAGGAAGGTTTATATGCATAATAACATCCATTAAATAGTGGAGTAGGCTATATATTTTATTCCCGTGCGAAGCCGGAGCGGGTCACTAGTTACTACTAAAGCATTTATATTTATTATTTATGTATAACTATAATTACTAATAATGTAAGAAATTTTTCTTACTGGCATGTAGAGGGATAGATGTAAGTAATATATTGATGCAGACTGCTAAGGATTGGTATTCCCTTCCCCCGTCTGTATTCCCGGTAGAATATAACTTAGGTCTCTTCAAGGCTAGAGTGAATAGGCTGTTACTGGGCCAGCGAGCTACATCATCGACCTCATCGTCACTTACCATCAGGTGCGATAGGGGTCAATCGCTGGACAGTTATTAATAAAAAAATTGTTTTTATAGATAATAGCATAGCTATGTATATATAAGGTGGTTATGGAATTAATAAAATTTGTATATGTATTTGAGATTAAATATTAACTTATAAGAATACCTAGTTCCTAGTCCGATATGGTAGAAAGCTAATTTTAATTCTGGGCTAGTTTCAGACTAGTACTTGTAATATGTTGTTAAAGTAAGTAAGGAAGTAAGTAAAGTGTTTGTATAAAGAACACTAACTTGTAATTTTATAGGTAGTTAAACTAACATATATTTTGTTACAATACAGTGTGTTTTAAAAGTTAATGAATCATAATTTACCTTTAAAAATAATAATGATTAATAAATATAAAAAGTAGTTACCTGAAACAAAAGTAAAAAATATATTAAACAACACATAAATCTAGGTTAATCAAGGTGGATATAAATCCTTATACATAATCGTTCATTAACAACCTAAGAACATTAGTTCCCCTTAGTTAATCTAGCAACCTAAGATTATATTCATGCTTCTATGTCCCCAATATGAAAGACAGAAACTACCGATCTCCCCCTGGGATGATCCTGACAAATCTCTCTTGCTTCACTCACACCCATTAACCTTCTCATACATGCTCTTCTGTTCTTCACTACGTACACCCTCCTTGAGAAGTATTTATTCAAATTGATCTGTTGTATAAGTTCTACGCGGCCGACATTTATGTATATTTTACTCGTACATAAGTTTTAACTATCACGAACGCAATAAAGAGAGTAAAATCAAATCCTACTCTTAGCTACGTTGAACCACTTAATCACGTCTTACGCACTTAATTAGCGTTTACGACGCATATTTCAATGTCTCACTTTCTATATTGCGCTCAGTCGATAGATGAGTTTAGTTAGCCTGGGATTCTAATAATATCATCAGCTTAAGATATATATGTTAGGATTTTTCAAGGCAGTGTTAGTCTCTGTTTATTATTTAAAGATTTAAAGGTGTGAATGTTTGTACATATATTGTATAAAATAAGATGTCTTTGTTCCTAGATTGTAGGAAATGACTAAGGGACTAGAGGTAAATAGAATCCTATGCACTAACAACAACAATAATTACGATAACAATGCTGAAGATGTGTGATTGAACATTATAGTAAGCAAAGGTTATATTCACATTATAAGAAAATAAATAACGAGAACGTGCATTTTGTAATTAAATAAAACGCCATCTATGAACCGTATAACAGGACCAACACATCGAAGTATGACCTAAACTACTTAGTGATTGTACAAATAGGTAAAGCTTAGGTATTTTTAAATCATGACGTAAGTGACATTTGAGTGTCAAGGGTGTCTATAATGACCTTTAAACTTGTAGCTAAAGTAGGTAAAGCATACATACACATAATGTATTGAGGTTGCGATGTCATAATGGAACATTGGTACCTATAACCACTGAGTGTGAGGAGGTGTATGAGTGTCAATGAAGCGAAAGTGGTTTGTCAGGATCGGGATCTGTGATCTCAGCCTTCTACTTTACAGCGAATTGGGCGTGATGTGTATGTATGTATGTAATGGCAGTTTATTTTGGTTCCACATAACATTACATTATGATTAATAGCAAACGGGACTTATCGCGTATGTTTTTAAATAATAAAGTTTACCTTTATTAACCCGACGTTTCGGCTACGTTGCAGCAGCCATGGTCACGGGCAGACTGACGACGCATATTTCTTCGCCTCCAACGCAGCGCCCTGTCAGATTCTTCTCCGACTACCCTCACTGCTTCGTTATTATTAAACACACGCGACCTACACACTACACTCACAGTATCTTGTGGCTTCACACGATCATGCTGAACCGAATGTCGATCTATCACGGTATTCCACGCCGAAGACAGTTTGTAACCTCCTTCACGATTGAATGTACTGTGCTTTTTTATTTCAATCGCCTCGCGTACAATTCTACTGTAGTATCGGCGTTCATTAGAGAGCACAGTGGGTTTATGAAGCTCAATCCAATGATTTGAACCCTCGTTTAGTAGATGTTCGGCTATTGCTGACCTATTGGTATCCAATTTCTTGACCGCTGCAATGTGTTCCTTCACTCTGTCCGCTATAGACCGTTTGGTCTGTCCGACGTAAGATTTCCCACAGCTGCAATCAATCTTATACACACCCGGTGTTTGGTACGGGATTACATCTTTAGGTGTTCTCAGAAAGTCTGTTACCTTCGAAGATGGAACGAAAATAGGCTTGATCGAGTAGTTCTTCAAGACTGTTCCAACTTTGTCTGTAACACCCTTCACATAAGGCAGGAACACCGGCACGCGATCCACACACGGGGGTTTCTCTCTTTTGGATATACGGTTTACCAACTTAGTACCTACGTAATGACCATTTCTCCTAAGTACATCCCGAACATACTGCAGCTCCTCGTCCATATGCTCAGGGTCGCACAAATCCCTAGCCCTGCTTGTGAGAGACGTCGCCACAGAAACCATGTGTTTTGGATGATGATGTGAGGATCCATGGAGGTACCGATCTGTGTGTGTAGGTTTTCTGTAGATAGTATGTGAAAGTGTGCCATCAGGTCTCACCATAACCTTAACGTCAAGGAATGCAAGTGATCTATCAATTTCCATCTCGCAAGTGAACCTTATATTCGGATGAATAGCATTCAGGTATATCAACCACTTATCTACTTCTTGTGCGCCTCCTTTCAATATACAAAAGATATCATCGACATATCTTAACCACAGTTTTATATTCTGAGCTCCACTATTCAAAGCCTTCTGCTCAAAATGCTCCATCCAAATATTGGCCATCACTGGGGCTACAGGACTACCCATAGCCACGCCATCAATTTGAAAAAAGAACTGTCCTTGGTATATGAAATAATTCCCAGCCACACAATTTTCAAGCAAGTCAGCATAATGGATAGGAAGATCATGACTCACAAGCAACGTTCTAACAACATCAAGACAATCCCTCACTGGAACGTTGGTAAATAATGACTCGACATCAAAACTCACCATAATTTCATCCGGTTCCAACTTCAGATCATCAATAATGGCGACGAAAAGCATAGAGGAGGCCATTTCAATAAACAGAATACCCTCGAAGGAGGCGGACATTTTACGACAAGATGTGGCCGTTATCTTGCGAAAATCAAAATTGCCTAAGTCAAACGTTACTGCAGGTGAGCGAAAAGCATTGATGAACCTTAGAAAAAACAAAGACGTTTTAGTTCTCAAAGCTGATAAAGGGAATGCCACTGTAATAATGAATGTAGAAGAATATAACGCTAAAATAGGTCAGTTGTTGTCGGACACGAGTGTATATAAGTCGGTGTCGTATAACCCCACAGCGAGAGTAAATAAGCGAATACGTGAACTTTTGAAGTGCCATCAGAATGTCTTTACGGAGGATGAGTTTAAAACACTTTCACGACCCAGGATAACTCAACCACCTAAGTTATACGGATTGCCGAAGGTGCATAAAACGAATATGCCACTACGTCCTATTGTGAGTCAAATTGATTCACCTACGTATTACTTGGCAAAGCACGTTGCATCTGTACTGCAATCACTAGTGGGTAAAACTCCATCTTTTGTGAAGGATTCTCGCCATTTCGTCGCCATTATTGATGATCTGAAGTTGGAACCGGATGAAATTATGGTGAGTTTTGATGTCGAGTCATTATTTACCAACGTTCCAGTGAGGGATTGTCTTGATGTTGTTAGAACGTTGCTTGTGAGTCATGATCTTCCTATCCATTATGCTGACTTGCTTGAAAATTGTGTGGCTGGGAATTATTTCATATACCAAGGACAGTTCTTTTTTCAAATTGATGGCGTGGCTATGGGTAGTCCTGTAGCCCCAGTGATGGCCAATATTTGGATGGAGCATTTTGAGCAGAAGGCTTTGAATAGTGGAGCTCAGAATATAAAACTGTGGTTAAGATATGTCGATGATATCTTTTGTATATTGAAAGGAGGCGCACAAGAAGTAGATAAGTGGTTGATATACCTGAATGCTATTCATCCGAATATAAGGTTCACTTGCGAGATGGAAATTGATAGATCACTTGCATTCCTTGACGTTAAGGTTATGGTGAGACCTGATGGCACACTTTCACATACTATCTACAGAAAACCTACACACACAGATCGGTACCTCCATGGATCCTCACATCATCATCCAAAACACATGGTTTCTGTGGCGACGTCTCTCACAAGCAGGGCTAGGGATTTGTGCGACCCTGAGCATATGGACGAGGAGCTGCAGTATGTTCGGGATGTACTTAGGAGAAATGGTCATTACGTAGGTACTAAGTTGGTAAACCGTATATCCAAAAGAGAGAAACCCCCGTGTGTGGATCGCGTGCCGGTGTTCCTGCCTTATGTGAAGGGTGTTACAGACAAAGTTGGAACAGTCTTGAAGAACTACTCGATCAAGCCTATTTTCGTTCCATCTTCGAAGGTAACAGACTTTCTGAGAACACCTAAAGATGTAATCCCGTACCAAACACCGGGTGTGTATAAGATTGATTGCAGCTGTGGGAAATCTTACGTCGGACAGACCAAACGGTCTATAGCGGACAGAGTGAAGGAACACATTGCAGCGGTCAAGAAATTGGATACCAATAGGTCAGCAATAGCCGAACATCTACTAAACGAGGGTTCAAATCATTGGATTGAGCTTCATAAACCCACTGTGCTCTCTAATGAACGCCGATACTACAGTAGAATTGTATACGCGAGGCGATTGAAATAAAAAAGCACAGTACATTCAATCGTGAAGGAGGTTACAAACTGTCTTCGGCGTGGAATACCGTGATAGATCGACATTCGGTTCAGCATGATCGTGTGAAGCCACAAGATACTGTGAGTGTAGTGTGTAGGTCGCGTGTGTTTAATAATAACGAAGCAGTGAGGGTAGTCGGAGAAGAATCTGACAGGGCGCTGCGTTGGAGGCGAAGAAATATGCGTCGTCAGTCTGCCCGTGACCATGGCTGCTGCAACGTAGCCGAAACGTCGGGTTAATAAAGGTAAACTTTATTATTTAAAAACATACGCGATAAGTCCCGTTTGCTATTAATCATGAGTATAAATCGCGAATCTCTTAAAACTACATTACATTATATTACAAATGTACTAACGGTGAGTGAAACTATCATTAATATTCCTCGGGATAGATAAATAGCCAGTGCCTATACACGGCGATACGGTTCACTACCTTTCACGTTCTGTACTGTCTATTTAGTCAAACGCTGGCTTTTACCCATACATAACATACGGTGAGTGAAACTATCATTAATATTCCTCGGGATAGATAAATAGCCAGTGCCTATATACGGCGATACGGTTCACTACCTACCACGTTCGGTTCTGTCTATCTAGTGAAACGCGGGCTTCTGTTCTACCCATACCTTATACACATTCGAAACTTCGAAGATGGGCACTCAAGCCTCTGACTACCCCGCCACAATAAAAAAGGGAGTGTGTATACACAAGACGTGAAGCTCATGTTTATGTTATGTTATATTACAAAGACACAAGGCACGTGGTCCATTTCTTACGAACAATGATTTGGAGCTACCGATGTTTTCTTAAAAGCACCGATGTTTATGAAACATTATAAATAAGCTTGCACGTGCCGTGTGAATGTAGCTTAAACATGCATATGTTCACGTCCTGTTCTCTTTTGGAGTGGACAGAATAGAGGCTTGCTTAACATAAGCGGTATTTTCTTATAATAGTAAGTTATGTTACATACATATTTAGATACATTCACGACTTTCGGGGTTGCTAGTCCAATAGGTTATATTAACCCCAAACTATGCTATGAGATGGCGGGTTATGTTAGATTAGGGTAGACAGCTAGTCAGCGTTCTTTTTATGAGTAACCACAAGAGAAACAAGACAAACGCGTTCACGACCATTAACTCTCGCGGGGTAGTCAGAGGTTCAGGTGTCCATCTCCGTAATAACCATAATACAAGTTATGTTAATATACATTAGGCACCAATATTCCTTCTCACACTTTGAGATTCTGTCCATCCCTAGGGGATTGAAGGTCTAGTATAAAAATACATATATACCTATCCTTTAATCACAGTACAAAATACGAAAAGCACATAATTGGATCCCATACAAATCCCACAACAAATTGTAATGTATTCAAAGTCAAAAGTTTTTATTCAACATAAGTACAAGTACAGCACATTCATTGAAAGTCAAAACATTTGCCTGACACTGGTTGTCTCTTAGCATTGAAATTTGTACCAAGTTTGCTTTGCGGCATAATTAACCCGAGTCTCTCGCCACCCTTTCTGGTAATTGGGATGCAGGTACCTATTCGCACCCTCCATCACCTCTTAAACATCAAAGAGCTCTGTAATTACAAATGCCAAGACTAAGTAACGGCGACGTTTGTTTGAAAAGATCTACGGTTTCGAAAGGTAGTAAGTCCGTATAGACTTTGTGACGACTTATTGCCTTTTAGAAATGTATGATATAGTGCGAGAGTTTAATAAGATTTTATTTTATCTTCTGGTGGATGTAGAAGGGTAAAGTTAGGAGTATGTATAAGTATAGAGTGTGTATACAGAGGTGCATGAAAGTATATCATGCGAAAATGTTTTGCTAAGAAATTGTGTAGGGTTTTGAATTGCCCAGTAAATATTTATATGTGCAATTTTTTTGAAAAATATCTGTTTTTTTTCTTATACATGACAAGAACAAAGTTATCTAGCTGTATTTTATTACTCTTAGTAAGACAGAGATTTCTTCATTAATTATTTTGATGCTGACCAACTCTAGCAAAATTACTTAGGAAAGCAACGATTACGTACATTTTAAGATATTCTTGCAAGTTTCCGAAAAACATATTTAAGTAGTTACTTTATTTTATAACTAAACCCCACAGACACCAGACCGTTACTTCAACAGATTAAATCTGCCAAAAGTAATCGAAAGCCAGTTTGAAAAAACGAATTTAAATTTACTTAATACCGTTCCAATTACACCGTTCAAATTAGATCGCCGGCCGACCATTTACACAGCCACCCCTCAGCTGTATATTTATTGCGATTCCGACTTATGCCTACGCAATTATCGGGAAACCTTAATGCCGTGTAATCACTTTAAAAACAATTTACGTTTCATACTAAGCTGCTATGAATATATATGAGTGAAGTGGAAGGGCGGTTACGTTGGGGTCGGCCGGATAAGGCATATGACAGTCAGATAGACGCCATATTGAAAAAGCGTGACTTTAGAAGTACCTATAACCGCCGAGTGTGTATGAGTGTCAAAGAAGCGAAAGTAGTCTGTCAGGAAAATTGGGGGACCGTGATCTTTCCTTACCCCTCTACAGGGAAACAGGGGTGATGTGTATAAGAAAGATAGACAGACATTAGACAGAACCGTATAAACAATGGCTATCGTGATTAGTCAGTGCATACATACATACACATCACGCCTGATTCCCTGTAGAGTGTCTGTCTGTCGGTGCCTTTAAATTTTAACAAAATACTTCATAATAAATTGTTGCTGAATATAACATCGAGATCCATATTATTTAATATGATATTCGGGGAAATGTTTCCATCGAGTCAATAAGTGTCAATTTTATAGATATTAGTAATTTTAATGTTCCATGAGCCATCACAACCCTTTTTTTCAAGCTTAAAAGTGACCTAGGAGATATTGTATCAACAAAATTCTCTCCACCCCAAAAGGCATTAAATGACGTGAATGTATATGTATTTAAATGTTATGCCGAAGGGTGATATGATCAGGTGTTATATTGATAACAACGAAGTGAAATTGTTACGATCCAGACAGCGTGTAAAAACCTAGCTCAGACTCTCCCGAAAGCCTTAGATAGGCCTAAAACTGTTAGGGTTGAATAAAATCGTTATTCTAAAACCGCTGTTTTAAAATATTAATTAAGAAGTGAAAGTAGTTTGACTGGATCGTAAAAAATGATTTCTGGTTTCTACCTACTCCTTTTAAACAACAAAGGTGACTTATGTATATGTAACTACTACTTACTAAAAGGACATATGACAGTCAGATAGGCGCCATATTGAAAAAGATTCACGTTAGAAGTACCTATAACCGCCGAGTGTGTATGAGACAGTCTATGGGTGTTAATGAAGCGAAAGTGGTTTGTCAGGATCGGGACAAATGGGGTTTCGTGATCTCTGCCTAACACTCAACAAGGAATCAGGCGTGATATGTATGTATGTACTTAATACCTATTTATTTGAACGCCCTAAATCACATTTTCCTTAATAATAAATTCAATTCAATACCACAGCGCTTACTAATCATTCAGTTTAAATTTATTTTGTACTGAATATTTCATTTACACGGCACGGCGCTTTATTTTGATTAGTGTTGGGGTTGCATTTTTACTCCCCTTCCCTTACTTGATACACTGAGGCTGTGAAGAATCAATTTCCTGGCAGCATGATAGGTATGTATGTCAGGGTTTGCAATATTTTGACTTCTATAGGACGAAAGATTGGCAACCATTAAGTATATTTTACATCATTTCAGCGAATTAAATTAATAAAAATGGGTTTTTGAGTCAAAGAGCAAGGAAGCAAGTCGTTAAGCAAATAAAATTATCTTATTCATTAATTATAAGTTCAAACATCGTTCATAAAATTAAAGTCAAAATTTTGTTACTGACATGAGCTACAATTTATTTCATTTACTTGTATTTAGTAGTACCCTAGTTTTAAATTTATACACACAATATATAACCTTTTAAAACATGCAGGCACAAGTATTCTATTCACGTGTAAGATTAGTACGAGTAAAATATATTTTTCTTAGAAAATGTAAAGCCTTAAAAAACACACTCAATTTTTTTTGAGTATATGATGTAAGTAATAAAAGCGCATAAAAAGTGCATTTCTAAAGAGTGGCAACCCTAACGTGAGTACTGAAGACAGGGCTTTTCCCTAATACTCCTTGAAGTCCTTATGATTGATTATTTAGGGCATTGTTGCCAGCGTGAAAGTTCAAAATCCCGGTGGAAATGAGAGCCCGAATTTTGGAGGTCATTGACTTAAATAATGCTGAACATGTGCGTTTATACTAGGGTTGGGTGTAAAAAAATATTGTTGAGTATATACTGAGGTGGAATATTAAAAATTAATACTGAAGTTTGTTTAGTCAGATAGATCGTTTAAAATGAGGATGATGTTAGAATTACTTATAACCGCCGAGTTTTTATGAGTGTCAATGAAGCGAAAGTGGTTTGTCAAGATCGGACCAGATGTTGATCCGTGATCTCTGCCCACACCTCTACAGGAAACCATGTAACAGATGCATATCATGTATGTTAGTTTGTTAAAACTAGTTTACATTTTATACGGAAAATATTTGTTAAAAGTGTGTATTCACTACATTGTTTTATTAAACATATTAGTGAATTAATTACTGTTCTCCACAATCTGTAAACAACATACATGTGCCAAGAAAAAGGTAATCTAGGTAGATATTTTTATGATCTAGATTAGTTCTAATCTAGTATTAAGAGATAAACGGCAGTAGTTCAGACTTCTGATGACCTAGATAGTAATTGTAATCTTGACCCTTATGTAACTTGACATTTTAATTCGTTACCTTACAAAGGAATAGTAATTATAATTGATTGCAAGGACACACGTTTAATTTTATATAAGATATCATTACAGATAATATAATTAAACACACACACAAATACAATTTAAGTAAGTGCAGAAACTAAACGAACTAGTCAATTTTCCTGACGCATTTAAACTAATAATTTTTTTTTTATTTTAATTCATTATTTTTCTCACGCATTAAAAATAATAACTATTTTCAGACGCACAATTTCGTTAACTCAACATCAGTAATTACTCATACCCGAGCCTAAATCCACGATTTTAATCCCATGCCTTGAACACGTGTGTGTTTAGATAACTAAATTAGCCAAATTAAATTTGTCGACATGATAAATTACCCGGTGCAAGTTATGTGAGATTTTCGGTATACATAATTAGTCCGATAATAGTGAGACAATTAGGAATTTTGTTAGCTTTGGGTAACTAATAATTATTAATAGTTAATGGGTAGTATTTAAAGAAACTACACTACAAAATACTGAATTATACCACATTATACAGTTAGCTATATTATGTGCATTTAAGTATTTTCCTTTAATAGCAATATTATTATTAGAGCATACTTCGATGGATTGGACATGTTATGCGGATGAATGATAGCAGATTGACAAAAGGGATATATATGAGTGAAGTGTAACAGTATAACAGTCAGATAGACGCTATATTGAAAAAAGGTGTCGTTAGGTGTACCTATAACCGCCGAGAGCGTATGAGAAGATGTATGAATGTCAATGAAGCGAAAGTGGTCTGTCAGGAGCGGGACAAATGGGGATCCGTGATCTCTGCCTACCCCTTTACAGGGAATCAGGCGTGATGTATATGTATGTATGTATGTATTATTACATTTTTCTTAAGGGTGTACGTAGTGTGAAGAACAGAAGAGCATGTATGAGAAGGTTAATGGGAGTGAGTGAGTGAACACAGAGGGGTAGACAGAGATCATGGTGAGTTTGAGTGAATAAGTCATATCATCATGAGTATTATAATAAATATATACTTAATATCATCCGTAACAAGTACACTTTTTTTATACTTAATATTTTATGTATTAAGTTATTATACACATAATATAGGGTCAAGGTTCCTCAAAATTGAAAGTAACCAAACCTCCGAATCATGACGTAATAATGGCCAGAGAGATCAAAAACTTAATATTGATATACCTTATATAGTCGGTTGTTACTTATAATAACTTATTTCATAAAGTCAAATCCAACTTTTTTAATTCAATATAAGCACAGTAATAGTACATTCATTGAACGTCGAAATATATTGAGTGGCACTGGTTGTCTCACAACTATGACCCTACCGTTACCGTACCATACAAATGGGGACTACCTATCTGGATATCTATAGATATAGTCAGAGTCCAACTTGACAGGTGCAAGTGTACCATACATACATATACATTCACGTCCTTTGTTTCCTTTCGAGGTGAACAGAACCATGAAGAATATCTCACTAGTTAGATTACTTTTTAGCATGAATTTAGCAAGAAGTGTTATTAGTTGGGAACATTGTTTATTTATTAAGGAAACAAAACAGAAATGAACACAGAAAATAATAACAAAATAAAAATAAATAATAATAATAAGAAAATAAAAACAAGGATACATAGGAAAATAGATGCGCTCATTTCCATAAATATCCCATAGTAGCTTCTCAAAACATGCTAGGAAGAACGGCAGCTAGTTAGCATTTTTTCACGTCCTAGACTAGCACGGGACTAGCAATGTCTTTTGTGTTACTTATTGCTTTGCGTCAGTATACATAAACCTGTCATATTAGGTGCGGACTATTCGGTTAACAAGTGGGTTCGAAGTGGCCATAGAATCACTAACTCTAGCAATTGCGTAAATGAACATACGAAACGCTGACTATCCTGTAAAAGATGGATAGTCGTGATATATTTGGTTCTAACATAATACCAGCGTTGCGTTTGCCACCAAACGTAACATACCCAGCTGAGTTAGAACCTTTTTGCTGCGACAATAACATGCACAAGCTATACCTCCTAGTTTGTAAGTATGATTTGTAAAATATTTGTATTGTGTATTTTTTTGTTGCTGTAAATAAATGCTTTATTATTATTATATGTTACATTAAAATACGTTCACATTATAGTTTATTGTTAATGTTTATACAACACAGACAGTAGAAAATAATTACTAATGTATTGAGAGTACAAACAGGAAATATTACGTTAATGATTCAGAGAATTATGTGTAATGTGCATTCTAAGTGATAAGAAAAGTTCATTATATTCTAAGAAAGCTACTTCATTTTATATATTATACTTTCACGACTATTATGTCTTTTAGAATAGCCACATATTTGAATTCACAAACTAATTACGAGTATATGCATTGGGAAGTTTTTAATCATTCTAAAGCTGGTGAAACGTGGTTTTAGAGTTAAGAACTTCGATGTGAAGAGATTTGACTCTCTGACTACCTAAACGGTATTCATTAGTATCACAAAAACTTTACTTGTGTTTATTTAGGTATTTTATTGTATTACAATCATAAAAAACGTTAGTAGTAATACCCCTATGTAACAGTATTTACACCTCACTCTAATACATATTGAATATGACATAATCAAGTATTTAGCTACCCCGAAAGTATCAATATTCGTCATACGATTACTCTATAGGTAGTTCACCTTCTTTAATATAACTAGAACGACCCAGGATAGGTAATAGTCAGTGCCTATATACGGCGATACGGTTTACTACCAATCACGTTGGGTGCTGTCTACCTAGTCATACGCGGGCTTCGAATGACCCATAACTAACATGCCTTCGAAATTTCGGAGATGGGTATTCAAGCCTCTGACTACCCCGCCATAATCGTGAAGCGTATGTATGTATGTATGTAGATTGACCCCTATATAAATTTATTTCCATTACACCCACGCAAATCTTCATTTCTGATCGTAATTTAATCTTCATTTCTGATTTTGACCATCATTGTTTACCTTTACCAATAGCTTTATCTATTGCTTATCTATTTGTTTGTATATATGGAGATAAGCAAATTTGATACCTATTTATCCTGATTTGCCTTTACGGGTTAACCTACATAGATACTGTGTTAGGCTGGGACTTAAAATTACTATAATTTGTACCTTTCCTTTTCCCATATTGGATTGACTATATTACATATATTTATTCCTGGCATTTTCCTTAAATACAGGCGTAAATCTAGTTCGGATGCAGAAAACTTCGTTCGTAAATGTTAAACTAAATAAACATACAATACATACACATCACAGCCGTTTCCTTGTAGAGGGGTAGGCAGAGATCACTGAACCCCATCTGTCCCGATCCTGACAAACATGTTTCGCTTCATTGACACTCATACACCTCCTCATACACACATGGTAGTTATAGGTACTAAATTAAAACTTATTATACGTAGTTTACAAAAGCAGACTAAGACAATTATATTATAGTTTTGGGTATTATTGGTTGATGTAGGCTTGGCCAAGAAGGTGAGACAAAAAGCCAAGGTAAGACAACGCCATGAGGTATACCATTTAGTTTAGTTGTGGTTATCTATCACCTGGCGTAAAGTGGGTTCAATGAAGGCATAAGACACTTATAACACTATTGCATATAATGGAGAAACGACTCTCTTAATATCCCTAGAGTTTATAGTTATCAAAATTAATAACAATTATTTCACCGACAGGCTACAGTCGACGTATTCCCATATATATTCTTAAACGTCTTTATTTCTAACATAATAACGGCTCAGTGACGGTCAGTTCACCGAAACCCTTTTTCATCCCTTTTGGAATCTATGAAAGTGTACATATACATACATAATATTCGCACCTGTCTCTACAATTTCGCCGAACCGAAGCCGGGTCATTAAACAAAGAGAATTCTAAACTCAAAACACACGACAACCGACACTTACATCCACAAAAGGTGTCAAATTACATTTTCTTATGTTTTTTCTTATGTTTGTGTGCATGTCTAACTTAAGCAAAACTTGACAATTACTACATTCAACTTGCATCTTACTCACCGCGGACGGGCGTTGATAAAAAGAAAACTAGT